>CM053607.1:61225710-61302120 GCA_028646535.1 Procyon lotor
ACCCCCTCAGGGATCCCAGTAATTCTGACTTTGGACTGTTTCATGTTGTCATTGATCTTTCCAAGTCTGATCTTGTGGGCTTGTAGTTGTTTATCCCTATCCTTCTTGACTTCCTTCCTTTCTATCAGCTTATCTTCTAGATCACTAATTCGTTCTTCTTTCTCTTTTACCCTGGCATTCAGAGTATCCAGTTTAGATGACATCTCCTTCATAACATTTTTAATTTCAGCGAAACCAGCTCTACATTCTGCCCTTAGAGCTTCTATAGTGTCACTAATACTTTTCTCAATCCTAGCTAGCAACTTTATAAATGTTATTCTGAAGTCTTTTTCTGACATCTTCCTTATATCCATATCCATTAAGTCTGTGGCAGAGGCCATTGTCTCTGGTTCTTTTCTTTGTTGGGAGTTCCTTCCTCCTCCTAGTCATTCTCTTGAGGGATGGCTGAGGGAATGTACAGAGTCCAAAATATCAACCACGACTCAGGCAAGATTAACTTGAGGAAAATCTGGAGCGGTTGGAAGCCACCACTCAGCCATGGTGGAGTTTTTCTTGTGTAGAGATCCAGACAGTCTTCCACCTCGCGCTGATTTCCTAGGTGTTCAGGATGGATGGTTTGGCAGATTTCCAGCTCAATTCAGGGGACCGTTGGCAACCCTTACTCGTTTGCCATCTTGCCTCCTTCCTCCCCCATATTGGCCGTTTTTAAGCTAAATTCAAGATACTATATATAAATTTCAATAAGCATTCTTATTTTTACTTCAAGTTCCTCATCCTCAACTTTGAATCACTTAAAACATTGTTTCCAAGAGCCAGGATCTCTTCAGATACTTTATATTCCAAAACTATAAGTCATTTCTATATGTATAGATTATATTCCTCACTGTGGAGGAAGGATAGAGAGAAGGGACATGATCCAGAGACTAAAATGTTATAATCTCCTCTTCTTTATGGCCTGCTATTATCTTTGTTGATGATGTAACTCTGTATTCTTCATAATAAGTGACATATACAGTTTTGTATTCCCCAGGTCTTTACATTTTATTTCCATTTATTTTCACTTAATGTTTGACGGAAAATTGGAATACATTCCTTGGGGGGGAGCAGTCTTTGATGCTCTTCTGTGTGATTCTTTATCTTTACATATTTGCCAGCACATGTCATGACTTTTGTGATGTATTTGAGGAAAAATATTTTCCTAGTCCTGTTTTGATCTCTCTCTCTCTCTCTTTTTTAAGATTTTGTTTATTGACACAGAGAGAGAGATCACAAGCAGACAAAAAGGCAGGCAGAGAGAGAGAGGGAAGCAGGCCCCCTCCTGGGCAGAGAGCCTGATGTGGGGCTCTATCCAGGACCCTGAGATCATGACCTGAGCCAAAGGCAGAGGCTTTAACCCACTGAGCCACCCAGGCACCCAATGGGCTCTTAACTGACTAAATCAGTAGAGTTCAGTTCATGAACTGGGGAAAATGAATTGACTTAAGCATTCAATTAGTCCTTATCTCAACCTGGAAATTACTTAGTAATATAAAATTAAATAGATTTAAATGGAATATACTTTTAAATCACTGTTTGTTTATTATAAGATTAATAGAAGCTAATATTAAAAAATGGAATAAAATAATTTAGACCAAAAAGTAGAGTAAATGCCACAATTCCCCTGTCAACTCACTGATCTTTTCAATCAGAAATTTGTGTATGTCTGCATGTTAAAATTTTAAAACAAAATACTATACGTGTTATTGTGTTACCTGATTTCCAGTTACCAACTTATTTTATGAAATTTTCATATCACAGCAGATAGAGGTGGATCATTTGCTTTAAAATTTATATGGTATTTCAACTTAAAACTGTACTATGGTTAATATAACTAATCCTATTTAGACAGATTTATTTTTACCTACAAATTGATGATAATTGAAATGATGCTACCATAAAAATCCTTTCATTTAAATCATAGCAAAGTAATGCATCTTTCTAGATGGATGAATTACTAGTGATTTCCAAGTCAGCTTCCAAAATGTTTGCCACAGTTGACACTGACAACAAAAAGAATACCAGTGCCTTGGGGCACCTGGGTGGCTCAGTCATTAAGCGTCTGCCTTTGGCTCAGATCATGATCCCAGGGTCCTGGGATTGAGCCCCGCATCAGGCTCCTTGCTTGGCAGGAAGCCTGCTTCTCCTGCTACCATTCCCTCTACTTGTGTTCCCTCTCTCGGTGTGTTTCTCTCTGTCAAATAAATAAAATCTTTAAAAAAAAAAAAAAAAAAAGAATACCAGTGCCTTTTTTCTCATATCCAAATAAACACTTGGTTTTACCAAATGTGTGCAAATTTTACTTTACTCTGAAAAGTAAAACATAGCACTTTGTGATTTCATTTCACATATTCTTTAGATTATGAGTGAGACACAGTATTTTCCTACATTTGGAAGAACTTTATTTATTTTGTCTAATTTTGTAATTTTTCTGTGTTCTGCCTGTGAATATCCTTTTCTCACTCTTCCATTTAGTTATTTTTTTTAATGGATTTATATAAAAACAAGATGGAAGGAATTTGTATACAGGAGACATTGCAATTATTACTTCATAGATAATAACAGTGGACCCAGAAAAAGCATTTAATAAAATCCAATACCCATTCATGATAATAACTCTCAGTAAACAATGAATAGACAGGAACTTCCTCAACTTGGTAAGAATATATATAAAAAACCTGTAGCCAACCTTATATTTAATGGTTACAAACTTGAGGTTTTCATATTAAGATCAGGTAGAAGACATTCTTGCTTCTCATTACTCTTACCACTGCTTTTCAGTATTGTACTGGAAGTTCTAACTAACACAACAGGAGAAGAAAAAAAGTATATAGGTGGGGAGGGGAGACATAAAGCCACCATTGTTCATAGATAACACGATCAGTTGTGTACATAACAAAAACTCCTGGAACTAATAACATATATAGCAAGCTTGCAAGATATAAAGTTAATATGCAGAAATCAAATATTATCCTACATATCATCAATGACCAAATTTCAAATTTAATTTGACATTAAAATACAACATCGTGTACACAACTATTCCCCATAAATAAATACTTAAGTATAAATCAAACCGAAAAAATTGAAGATATATATGAGGAAAACTACAAAACTTTGATGAATGAAATCTAAGAACTAAATAAATGGTGAGATATTTTATACTCATCGATTGAAAGGCTCAACATTGTCAAGATATCAGTTCTTCTCAAGTTGATCAGTAGATTCAGTGCAGTCCCAGAAAGTTATTTTGTGGATATCAGCAAACTGATTCTAAAAGTTTATTTGGAGAGGCAAAAACCAACTCAATATTGAGGGTAACGAACAAAGTTGGATAACTCACCCTTCCCAACTTCAAGATTTATTTTAAAGCTACAGTAATCCATATAGTGTTGTATTGTTGCAAGTATAACATATTAATCAATGGAACAGAATGGAGAGCCTAGAAATAATATAGTCAACTGATTTTTAACAAAGAAGCAAAAATGTTAAAATGGAGTAAAGAATGGAGCATAGTTTCTTCAACAAATGGTGTTGGAACAACTAGACATCCACATGCAAAAAATGAATCTATAGACTGTATCCTACAGAAAAATGAACTAAAAGTGGATCACACCTGAATTTTAAAAGCAAAACTATGAAACTTGTAGAAGATAACACAGAAAAAACATAGATGACCTTGAATATCATTATGACTAGATACAATCCTAAGAAAAATAACTGATAAGCTGTACTTAATTAAAATTAAAAACTTATTTTCTGCAGAAGACAATGACAAGACAACCAGACACTGTGAAAATATATTTGCAAAAGACACATCTGATAGAGTCTTAACCAAAATAAAGAACTTTTAAAACTCAACAATAAGAAAACAATCAACTCAATTTAAAACTAAGACAAAGACCTTAATATACATCTCATCAACTAAGTTGTACAGATGACAAATAAGCATAAGAAAAGATGCTCCCCAGTTTACATCATCAGGAAAATGCAACTTAAAATAACAACGACATACAACTACCCACCTATTAGAATGACTAAAATTTGAAACAGTCTCCATCAAATGCTGGCAAGAATGTGGAGCAACCCGAACTCTTATCCATTGTTGGTTATAATGTGAAAATGTTACAGTCATTTTGGAAAGCAGTTTGGCAGCTTCTTACAAATAAAATATATTCTTACCATACAATCTAGCAGTCCCATTCCTTGGTTTTTACTCAAAGAAGTTGAAGTTTTGTTCACACAAAAACTTTACATGATTGTTTATAGCAGCTCTATTCATAATTGCCAAAATTTGGAGGCAATCAAGATGTCCTCCAGTAGGTGAATGGATAAATATACTGTGGTACAGCCAGTCAGTGGAATATTATTCAGTGATAAAAAGAATTGAGTTGCAGAGAGAGAGAGAGAGAGAAAGAGAATTGAGCTGTCAAACCATGAAAAGACATGGAGGAATCTTAAATGCATATTACTAACTGAAAGAAGCAATCTGAAAAGTCTAAGTACTATATAACTGTGTAACATTTTGTAAAAATCAGAACTATAGAGACAGTAAAAAATATTAGAGGTAGCCAGGGGTTGGAGAAGGAATGGGAGAAATGAGAAGGCAGAGCACAGACTTTCAAGGCATTGAAAATATTCTATTATATAATAATGATATATCATCACCCAATTATCCAAACCCATAAAATGTACAACACCAAGAGTGAATCATAATGTAAACTGTGGACTTTGAGTGATTATGAATATCAATATAGGTTAAACAATTTTAACAAATATGCTACCATGGTATAATAAGGAAGGCTATACACGTGTTAGGACAGAGGTTTATTAGAAATCTCTGTACTTTCCCTTACATTTTGATGCGAAACTAAAACTGCTTTAAAAAAAGTTAAGTCCTTATATATGTGTATCTATACATTATATATACATATACATATATATCTTGTCTTTGACAATAATGTAACCAAAACCAAACAAAATTTTAAAACTCTAACTTACTGTAAATTAGAAACCTTATTAAATAGCCAGAAGTTAAAGGAAATTAACTAGTTTACCTATAACTGATAAAAAAAAAAGAGAGAAAGTTTTATGTTAAATTATTGCTATATGGCTAAAACTCTCCTTGAAGAAATGCCTGAAATATTTAATTATCAAAGAAAGGCTAAAAGTAAAGGAATTAAGTATACAGTTTAACAAGGCAAAATGAACATAATGATAACAAACTAAAAAGTATATAGAAGGTAAAGAGACAGCATGAAATCAGGGAAAGAAAAAAATAAAGCAAAAAATTAGTTATTGGAAAATATCAATTAGACAAATTTTTAAAAAGTATTCACATAAAAAAATAGCTACATTGTTCAGACTAACACTATCAGCCATGATAAGGTAATTGGTATGGGTTAGTATTATTTCATAAATATAGAATTGGAAAAGTATATGTAGTAACTGCATTTAGACATGGAAAAGAAGCTGGGTATGATTTTAATTCCTGAAAAAGGGAAGTAAAATGAGCTCACAGTTTCCTCACTTGACTAGAATATCTTCTTGAATTCTCTGTTAGGAAAAGAAGAGAAAGGAATGAATAAGCAGGAAGGCAACTTGAAAAAAAATAGAAGATTGGCTTTACCCACTCATAAGAAAATTACAATACATGTAAATGGAATAAACTCTTCAACTAAGACAGAGACTGTTAGACTGAATGAAAAAGATACAGGGGCGCCTGGGTAGCTCAGTCCTTGGGCATCTGCCTTTGGCTCAGGTCATGATCCCCGAGTCCTGGGATCGAGCCCCACATCAGGCTCCTTGCTCAGCAGGAAGCCTGCTTCTCCCGCTACTATTCCCTCTGCTTGTGTTCCCTCTCTCACTGTGTTTCTCTCTGTCAAATAAATAAAATCTTTAAAAAAAAAAAAGAAAAAGAAAGGTACATCTTTATGCTGTTGAAAAGAGGCATACATTAATATGAGATAAAGATATGTTAAAAATAAGAGAATAAAGAAAGATTTACAAATATTAATCATTAAAAGCTAAAATAGCTATGTAAATGTCATTCCAAGAAAACAGGATAATAAATATTCCCAGAAATAAACAAAGGTATTTGATAAGAATAAAAATGTCAATCTATCAAAAATCCATCATTCTATCAATAATTTTAAATGGTATGCACCTAATCAAGGAGCTTCCAAAAACAAAAATAATTTTTATAATCCTAAGGGAAATGAAATTAAAGCCATATTGAAATTCTAATACACAAAAACTATAAAGATTGACAGCCTATATTTATATATTAATTTATTCATATGTATCAATTTATCATCAACATGCACACATATGTATATGAATGTGAAACAAGAATGTCAAGAAACTTAATTCATATGGTCAAATATGGGAATACAACAAGTGCCCCTCAACAGGAAAATTATAGTTAGTTATAAAAATATAATAGAACACTACACAGTGATTAAATAAGGAGTGGAGGGGAAAACAACTAATTCAGACAACAATGTACTCAAAATATTATGTGAAAGAATTCAGACACAGTACTTAAGAATGTACATAATGTACTTAAGAATTTCAGATGAAGTTCTAGAACAGGTAAAATTAACATATGTTATAAGTAATCATATCAATATTCTTTCTGTAGTAGAACATGTGGCATATATTGGCTGGAAAGAGGCATGGTGAATTTTTCTGGAGTGTTGGAAATATTCAAAATCTTGATAAATGTATGTATTATATGCGTGTTTCCAGTTTTCAAAATCCATGTGACTATGCATTTAAGATGTGTACATTTCATTTCATGTACAATATGCCACAATATAAAAAAGGGATAGAATGAAAATATAAATTAGGAATGAGAAAATTGTAAAACATAATAACATTAAATATTAAAATCTAAGGGTCACCTGAGTGACTCAGTCAGTTAAATGTCTCTTTTTTTTTTTTTAAGATTTTGTTTATTTATTTTGGGGAGGGGAGAGAGAGAGAGAGAGAGAGAAAAAGAGAGAAAAAGAGAGAGTAGCACAATTGGGGAGAGAGAAGCAGGCTTCTGTCTGAGCAGGGAGCCTGACACAGGGCTCGATCCCAGGACACAGAGATCATGACCTAAGCTGAAGGCAGACACTTAACTGTCTGAGCCACTCAGGCACCCCAGGTGTCCAACTCTTAATTTCTGCTCAGGGTTGTGGAATTGAGCCTTCTGTCAGGTTCCCCACTCAGCAGGAAGTCTGCTTCTCTCCGTCTCCCTCTGCTCCTCACCACACTTGTGCATACTCTGTCTCTGTCTCTCTCTCAATAAATAAATAAATCTTAAAAATAGTAATAATAATAAAATCTAAATATTAGATTTTTATCTAATCACTCTATTAAAAAATTTAATTCTCATCAGTTATAACTTTCAGTTTTAAATAAGTAGTAGGGATATGAAGTAGAGCATAGAGAATATAGTCAATAATAATGTAATAACTTTGTATGATAGATGGCAACTACATTTATGGTGAGCATTTCATAATGTATGCAAATGTCAAATCATTTATGTTGTACACTTGAACTAACATAATGTATCAACTATTCTTCAGTTAAAAGAAATAGAAATTTCAAACAAAATGCCCTCAGACAAAATTGAAAAAAATAATACAGGCTACTCTGTAGATCTTAAATCCCAATAGAAGCAAGAGGAGAGTAGGAAGTTCAGATAGATGCTCTTATACTTGCTTAGATTTCATCTTTAATTTTAAATAATATAGATAAAATTGAAATTGTTATTAGATGGTAAGATAGATGATCCATAAAACAATTTGATACAAATATTTTAAAGCATATTACTCATATTTCTAACATGAATATTTCTGAGGGCAAATATGTATTCTATATTATTCATAGCAATAGGATTTTGATGAATTAATAAAATCATATATGACAGCTTCTTTTTTATTAATTAATTCTATATTGTATTTTATTAATTGGACCATATTTCTAAAACTGATATTTCTGAGTTTTATTTTTTATTTTTTTGCTTTTTATGTTTCGTTTTTCTTTCTTTTTTTTTTTTCCTTTCTTCTATTGTGAATTGCACAAGAATTTTTGGTTCATAGCAAAATTAATCAAGTGATCCTCTAAATTCCCTGGCCATTAAATTCTTTTAGTCATAATTTTTTTTTTTTTTTTGGTTAATTATGATCAAGTGTTAGGAATGGACCTTTTCACATGAGTATCTCAAACAGGTAAATATGTGTAATTCTATATGTTGTCTATGAAAACAATCATTGTATTTATTTTTTTTAAATTATTTGGATAGATCAGTGCAAGTGTAGGAAATAAGGTGATGAAGACATTGCGGAAGAGAGGACTCAAATATTGGTACATTATTTAGTTTTAAAGACAGTTTTCTTTATTTTACAGTTTAGTTATCCATAGGCAGGAGCATGAGATTATTTGCTGAAAATTCCTGTCATACAAAATGAGAAGCCAGAAAATACAATGAGAAGAGGTGATCTAATTCATTGTGTTCTGAAAATTAAAGGGCTGGAAAAAGCAGACAGATGGTTCTTTTGAGAGATGAAATGAAACAAGATATTAATATTTAGTGCAATAAACACTCATACTTTGAAAGGATGGAATATTATAAAGAAAGAGAAAGATATAGCTTATTACAGTGTCAAAAACATATAGAGGTTCTTAGACAAATAATGGGGATGTTTTTAAAATATATCTGCAAGAAAAACTTTGCTATTATATATTGTTTATAGTTTTGTTGTTGGCAGTGAAATTATTATTGAATGAGTATACAGGAATGTCATTCCAGGAAATAATTTTGAGGTAAAAAAAAAATAGCTGTAATCAGAGCAACCTTTAAGTTAATAAGTTTTTTATATGATACCAAGTAACACAACTTTTTAAAAAAGCAATATGTAGGTGGTTCAGTATTCACATGGCCAATTTATGTTTGATGTTTTTCCTATCAGCTCATTTTTCTGAAATGATTCTGTACTGTGTATCTTTGGCCTTAATATTTAGTTTATCACCTAATATTAACCTATGAGTGCAAATAATGAAACATTTATGCAAATTTATTGGATAATTTTTGATGATCTCCATAGAAGTAGCCACCTTACATTTTTGATAGAATTTTTATGGACTGTTCATTTATTTATCTCATTTATATTTTAATAAAAATTGAATACATTAAAAGTGTACAACATATATGTTATATATATGATATATATATATACACACACATTGCAGTAATTATGACAGTTAAGCTAATTAACATATGAACTCCTCACATAGTTACCATTTTTTGTGCATATGATGAATGCACCTGAAATCCTCCCTCTGAGTATGTTTACAATGTTTAATTCAGTATTATTAAGTATTGTCATCATGCCTATACATTTAATCTCTGGACTTATTCATTCTACTTAGCTGCAATTTTGTACCCTTTGGCCAGCATCTCCCCATTTCTTTTACCCCCACCAGCCCCTGGTAACCATCACTAAGAGTTCAACTCTTTCTTTCCTCTTCTCTTCTCTTCCTTCCCTCCTTTTCCCCTCCATTCCCTCCTTTCCCCCTCCCTTCCCCAGTCCTCCCCTCTCTTCCTTCCTGCTTCCTCTCCTCTTCTCTTCCTTCTTTCCAGAGTCCATATGTAAATGAGATCCTACAATATTTGTCTTTCTCTGCCTGACTTACTTCACTGAACATAATGTCCTCCAGTTTCATCCTCATTGTTGCATATAGCAGAATTTCATTCTTTTTCATGGCTGAATGATATTCCTGTGTGTGTGTTACATCCTTATCAATTCATCTACCATGACTGTCTATTTTTATTATATTTATACTACAATAAAATAATTTGACAATAATGGGAGGGAGAATTAATAGAAAAGGCTTTATGATCAGATATAAATTTTAATATAAAACTATAATAAATAAATGAAAATTATCTGATGCATCATGTGTCTACAGAAGAAACACACTTGAGCATTTGATAATGGAGGTGAGTTCCCAGTATCAGAAAATAAAAAAATAATAAAATGTAATAGTTTTTACTTTACAAAACAAGTAGATTCATTCCATATAGAACACATATTTATTGAGTATTTATAACTATAATCAAATTTTTAAAAATCTTCTTTTACACAGATATACTAGTGTCAGGACCATCATCTGTTTATGGTTGCATCAATATTGCTCCCTCAGGTATTTTTTACATCTTTCTCTTGGTTCACAAAGTAGAAAATAGCATTCTGTATTTCTTTTCACCAGCAGTAGTTGTTTGCTTCCACATTTTATTAAAACTCCTTAAATGTGACATTTATTTCTTTGATGTATAGCTGAAAAAATACTCTGAATGTCCTCAGATGGACAATGAAAAGACAGCTTATTTGATAAAATTGCTCCAAATTCTCTCAATAGCTGAAGAAGCAGTTTTTACATTTAAATAATTTTTTATAAAATTTAAATAATTTTTGTACTATTTACAAGAATAACAGTTTTCAATAAGGTAATTTCAAGCTAATACCTTATTTCTTTGGAATACTCAATATGTTTTGGGTTAAGTGGTCAGTTTTTGAGATATTCTCCATAAACTTTCTCTTACCCACAATAGTATCTGTGTTCATAAAAGATGGTGGCTGACTTCAAGCTACCAAGGTGACTTTACTGAACAGAGAGTTAGTTCCAGCTCAGTGAATGCAGATACTAGAGGATTTGGTCCAGAACTATAAGCTGAATAGTCAGTTAAAATAATTTATTCTCCTTTGGATATATTCTCAGTCTTTCAGAACTCATCCCATTCCCTTTTCTTCCCATAGTTGATATCTAAGGGAGTAAGGGAGGCTTACCCATCTCCTTTATCAACCCCAAAGTCCATTGCCTAGTGATAAGGATGAGAGATGGAGAAAGAAAAAGTTATGCTAATTTATTAGTGGCAATCTGTCCTCAAAATGTGAATATTAAATTGAAAAAGGCCTTTTTGCTCAGATTTTCATATCTGTGACTGCCCTCTTGCCACCTGCTACTCTGGTTAAGACAAGGTGACTTGATCAAAGAGTCATTCTATATTCTGATGGCATTCATGTTATAACTTTTTATGCTGTTCATGTATTTAGCTTGATATTAAGGGGTAAATTCAGCATTGAGACTGAGATATACATTTCATAGTCTGGTTTCTGTCCAGGCTTCGGCAAGGCCTATGTCACTCTGGCCAAACTGGCTTCCTTTAACATCTTAGTGAGACTCTGGGTAGCCCTGAGTCTTAATCATCTTCTCCATCCAGCCCCTGAGAGAGTCACTGCTCCTCAAGTCCCTTTATGGAGTCACCATGATCCTTGCTATTTTAGGGCCCATGGAGGACTTTACTATTAAGGAGTGGCCAACATTCTCCTGATCTTCTACCAGAGTTTCAATCAGAATGTGGCAAATAATTTCTCCATTATGAACTTTTGAAACTCAGAAATATGACCATGACACAAATCTGGCTATATTTCTTTCTTATCTCTATCTTCTTTCCCTTCAGAGAATACTGGGAATGAGGAGGGAACCTTTGTTTTACCTTTTATTCCACTTTGTATGCTTGATTCTTTCTCATTTTAATTGAAATATTCACATAATATAAAATTTCACATAACTACTTTATAGGGTATAACTCAGTAACTTCTAGTATATTCACAAGATTGTGCAACAATTGCCACTGTTCAATTCCAGAATATTTTTATTACCAAACGAGCCCTCTCAACTGTTGGCAGTCACTCTCAATTCTTTCCACTCTCAAGTTCCCAGAAACCACTAATCTACTTTCTGTCTCTGTAGATTTACCTATTCTGGATATTTTATATAAACAGAATCATGAAATGTGGCCTTTTGTGTCAGACTTCTTTTACTTAGCATGTTTTTTCCAAGTTTATCTGTGTTTTGCATATTTCACACCCATTAGGTTGGCTATAATTGGAACAATGAAAAATAATAAATGTTGGAGAAAGTGTAGAGACACCGGATGCTTCATATATTACTAGTGGGAGTATAAAATAGTGAACCTATTGTGGAAAACAGTTTGGCAGTTCCTCAAAAAATTTATGCATATAGTTACCATATGACCCAGCTAGTTCAATTCTAGGTATATACTCAAAAGAACTGAAAACACAGGATGCTGACACTAAACTTATACATATGCACAGCAGCATTATTTCTAAAACAAAAAAAAAAAATAGAAACAATCAAAATGACCATTAACTGATGAATGGATAAACAAAATGTGGTATGGCCATACAATGGATTATCACTTAGCCATAAAAAAGAACTTAAAAATAATTTTTAAAATGTTATGCCCCCTTTTTATTAAGATAATTTTTGTTTTCTCCCTTCCTAAAACAAATAATGATATGCTATGGAGAGGTAGACAGACATTGTATTACTAATAAGACTTCTATATCTATACCCATATCTGGTAATATTTTTGAGATTATTTGTTGGAATAATTTCAGCTGCTGGTAATGAAAAACCAAATTTCAGGTAGCTTAGATATGAGAGAAGTTTTACTGACTCACATTACAGAGGAATTTTAGAATGAAGATGGTGATCAGGTATATGCAGTCAAGGTTGCAGCTCCATTTCACACAGATTCTAATTTTTTTGTTTCTTTTCTGTATGTTAGCTTCAAACACAGCTTGATAGTAAGCTGAACTTAAATTTATTGAATGGAGAATATAGATCTTCATTATTGAATGGAGAATGAAATTCATTTAATTTAATAAAAGTTTAGGTTAAAGATATGAGTTTATTTTGAAAAATTTAGGCAAATCTAAAATATCTTGTGGAGGAATAGAAAAATAGCAAGAAAGACATTGAAGAATATTTACATTCTTCTGACATATTCATTATTCCTGTGAGATATTCTGAATTTGACCAATTAAATAGAGGATACCCAACTGAGACAGAAATCTTTTTACTACTCTTAGTTGCTGTGGAAATGGAACTTTTCTGTATGATAATGACAACAGCTATATGAAATCAAAATGTACAGCAGTTAAGGTGAAACAGAAAGGGATCTAGACAGAGCTAATTTGGGGGACGTTTAAGGGAAGAATTTGGGAAAGGATAGTACAGAAAGCAAAAAGTAGATCACTGTGGGAAAAACTTTGGATATGTTATAAAAACTTTACACAAGACATATATTTAAAATTATTTTTAAACTGTTGGCTCAGCCCATTGAATGTTCAGCTGCCTTTGGTTGAAATTAGTGTAAGTAATAAGCTAAATATAAATCTAAATTTATTTGGTGAAACAAATCCTAGATGTATTAGAATTGGTAAGTTAGCAGCATCTCCATATGCCGTTGCCCATATGAAAATGAAATTATTTACTAAAGCTCTTTCACAAATACAAGACAACCCCCCAAAATATTTTTTTTAATTTTTCTTGAACCATATTAGGGCAATGTCCATTCTTCAGTCTTTTTCTGTCGCCATAAAGTGTGAGGTGTTGATATGCTTCATCCTTTGAATATAAAATTCATTTTGTCATTATGATACAGAAGGTGATTGACTTGAAGAGTTAGAACTTCTTACCCCCCAAATCTGGAATTGTTTCTCCAGGCCTTAGTACAGAATAGATGTATGTGGAGAAGATTATAAAATGCCCATCTTTCATATAATAATTATTGAGTAGTTATTGTGTATGTGGTAATGTATAGTAATGGTAAAATAATGAGCTAGACAAAGTCTTCTGTATCAAGTAGCTGACAGGCTAATACACTAGTTAGATGTAAATATTTTTAACTTAATATTAAATGGTGAATAATATTCTACTTGAGAGTGGAGTATCAGGCAACATAGTATATACAACAAGGTGACCCTCATGTCTCTTGAAAATGGACAATGCACAATGATATATGAAGGGAATGACAGAAATGAGCCTGGCATTCCAGGTAAGGAGAAGGAGTATCTGCAAATGAACTAAGGCTTAAGATAGCTCTGGCTGAGTTAGAGTGAAATGAGACTGGTGGAGTAGGAGGAGCATCCATGGACAAATCCAGTATGAATTTGTAGACTAAGATGGGGAATGTAGGCTTTTTTGCACAAACTGTGGCCAAAATATTGGTTAATTATATATATAACTTACTATCCATTCTAACATCTATGTGAAAAATTATGTACTGGACAAAGAGAAGGGAGGAATTAGGCAGCCTTTTGTACATTGGGATAAAGACAGGTGAGACATCTAAATGGAGAGCATGCAATAGTAAAGTTTGGAAAAAAGATATGGACTCTAGACATACAGATTTAGGATTCAGCTGTTATTTTTTAATTATCAGAGTAATTATTGCAGAATGTAATTATATGACTTCATATTATATTCAGATGCACATATACACACAATCACATACAATATCTGGGTTTATAGATATTCAGCTGGAATCATTTAGGTTTTCAGTGTGTAGAGAAAGAATTTAGAGTACACATATCTAATGAATACTTAAATATTCATAGGAATTTTCCCACCGGAATATTTTAAATCAAATTGAAGTTTTAATATTATTGAAATGAAAGCATAATGCCCAAGATTATAAGCATTTTGTGTTATTTAAAATATAAAGTGTTCATGTAAGCTTTGCATTGCTCTGAACTTTTGCTGTTTTGTTGATAACAACATTAGGCCCTACAAATACTGTTTGTGTAGTGTCATCCCATAAAACAATGATTTCTCTGAAGATTTTAGTGAAGACCGTCCTATTTTGATCTATATTTTTGTTACCCTTGGGCCTAAAGTTTAAATCTGTTGACTTACAGTTATCCTCTTTCATTGGGAATAGTTAACCATTTTGGCCAACATTTATATACTTTTAATGCCTTACCACAGTAAGTACATTTTGGATGTATGGGATACTTCTTAAAGAATTAATTGATGTATAATTCATTAGCATTCATTTGGAAGCTCCTGCTCTTAAGATTCTAGGGAAGATAATTACTAGAGTTGAAAGATGGCTTTTGGTATATTTTCTATAGTAGGAAATATGCTTTACATTAAAAACTTATCAAATATGCATAATACCTTATTAAGACCATTATTATTATTTACTGAATAAATATATGGACTTGACTCCTTTTGAGTAGTAAAATATACACATATTAAAGGTATAACACTTAAGTCCATTGATACCACATTACAGTTAACTGGTTCACTTTATAAAGCGGTTTTGTAAATGATTTTGCTGATTAGGATTTTAAAGAATATAGAAGGGGATTGGGGGAATAATATAAGAAAAAGACTAATGGCCTCATTAAAAACTGTTTTGCAGAAAGTGCATGCACTAAAATGCACACAGTAGCAACAATTAGTTGAGGGAATGGGCAATGAGTCCCGTTCCCCTCCCTCACCAGTAAATTCTGTCAGTACATAATTTGTGAGGCTTAACATTACCTGCTAATGACTCTATGATATAGTTCAGATAGATTTTTACAAGAGGAATCAATAACTTCAGAAAGCATTTAGAAGGTTTTACTTAGATTGCTAATATGATTAAGTGAGGGGGGAAAAAGACATCTATAATTTATTTAAAACTTTGTCTTTACTGGAACAATGCCTATTTATAAATCTATATTGCTTTTTACCCTAAAAAAATAGTTTAGCAATTTTTTTCCAGTGATTTTATTGTGATGGCTGTACATATATTTTTACTTATTTGTAATAATCACAAGTGTATTACTAAACATGTTGCGGAAGGAAATAATATCTACAGTGTGCAAGCCATGAAAAAAATAGATTCCATTTTGAGTAGATACATTATAGTTGCATAATACAATTTTCAATAGATTTGTCTCCCTGAGTACACAGTGTTGCATATTATATTACTGTGAAGTATTAGTCCACACTTCTGTGGTCTTGTGGAATCTCCTTTGGCATGGTAATAGAAAATGTTAGGTTTCCTCAGGTTTACTTGCTTCTAGATATGAACCTAAGATCCTTTGGGGGAGATGGAGCCAGGGAATGAAGTAAAAACTCATTGGTAGAAATTATGATCTTTCTTTGCATTTGCATTTTATTTTTTTAAGAGATTGCAGGCACATAGGTGAACAGAGGGTGAGGAGAGGCAGTGGGAGAGGGAGAGAGAGAGAATATTAAGCAGGCTTCACAGCCAGGCAGAGCCCAATGCAGAGCTCAATCTCACAACCCTGAGACCATGACCTGAGATGAAATGAGGAGTCTGACACTCAACTGACCAAGGCACCCAGGTGCCCCCTGCATTTGAGTATCTTGACTCTTCCTGGTTTGAATCATAACTTTACTACCATTTACATGTAGATTTGGAAGCTATGTGTGTGATCAGTATATATCTATACATATGTGTGTGTGTGTGTGTGTCTGTGTTTTTAACTGCTGCTGATCTCAAAAATTTTTGCATCCTTTTTAAAAAACTTTCTTTTTTGCTTATACATGTAGTAGAAAAGTTGTTTTGTATAGACTAGCCATTTTTTATTGTGTTTATCGATTTAATTGACATTCAAAGATACCAATATAAAATACAATCTTAACCATAAATCTTAAAAATTCTTTTTTCAACTTTGCATTTTGAAGTCCAGTCCTTAAGATCATCTTGTATTGATTGGTGCTTCATTCATTTAGTTCCCTGGAAATTATTCAGTGAACCAGACTGCCAACTTCATATTATGTTAGTTTTAGTTAGGGTACTTTTTAGACATCCAGTAGAAATTGACACTTTTAAAAATTTTATTTATCTAGTTTATATCATTTATTTACTCATTTATTTATTTTGCATTTTTTAATCTTAGTCTGTGCTCACTGATGGGCTTGATGTTCTGGATGCCACAGAGAAAGCTAGGCATAATCCTCCCACTTTAGGAATTTTATTGTACTTTCTTAAAAAGAAAACTAAAGCATTTAATTATCTTTAACAAGAGCTAAATACTATCTTCTCTCAGAAAGTAAATTACCTGATGCTGATTTCATAAATCTTTAGAAACTATTAATATAAGTCATTTACTCACTCAGCACATATTTGATTGATTGATTGATTGATTGATTGATTTTTAAATATTTTATTTATTTATTTGACAGAGGGAGAGAGAGATCATAAGTAGTCAGAGAGGCAGGCAGAGAGAGAGGAGGAAGCAAGCTCCCTGCTGAGCAGAGAGCCTGATGCAGGGCTGGATCCCAGGATCCTGAGATCATGACCTGAGCCGAAGGCAGAGGCTTTAACCCACTGAGCCACCCAGGTGCCCCTCAGCACATATTTATTGAATACTCAACATGTTCTGGCTCTTTTCTGAGATCAGGTACAATAATGGTAAATAAGAAAAATTTCATTCTCTATGAATATTTCCTTAGCATTGAACATAGGAAAAAGACAGCTAAAATATGGTGTAATGGGTATAAAGAAAATACCATTGGAGCACCCAATAACCCAGGCTATACCTGGTCTAAACTAGACCAAGATTTTGGATTGTACCTGAGAATAAATGATATCTAAATGACGTAATAAATGTACTACAAGCAGTAGGTCATCGATGAGTTCAGAGAAAGTGGAGTATTCTAAAAAGGGGATACAGCATATACTCTAAACCAGAGTGAAACAGTGGTATGTTTGAATAACTGATAGATTTTAAATATGCAAGATGGGATGACAATGAGAGATGAATTAGGGAATTCATCCCATTTCCACTTGGGAAGTGGAAAGATGAATAGGAGCCAGATCACGCCATATTTGGATGTTGCCGATGATGAGGAGCCAGTGAATAGCTTTTTAAAAAAAGAGCAATCCAATCAAATATGTTATTTGGGACCATTGCTCTGTACACAGTATAGAATCTGAATTGAAGGGGGAAAGATTGCATTGGAGGGAGACTGATGATGTAATTCAAATGAAGGATGACAGTTATGGGAACTAGTAGTTATTGAAAACTGGAGAACCATTTAGCAAAAGAAATGCATAGAGCCAGATGCTTGGGTGATTCAGTCAGTTAAGCTTCTGGTTTCTGCTTAGGTTGGATCCCAGGGCCCTGAGATCTAGTCCCCCATCCACTGGCTCCTTGCTTAGTGGGGAGCCTGCTTGTCCCTCTGCCTGCCACTCCCCTTCTTGTTCTCTCTCTCTCTCTCTAGCTCTCTCTCTAACTCTCTCTCTCTCTCTCTCTCTCATTCTCTCTCACTCTGACAAATAAATCTTAAAAAAAAAATGCAGAGAGTTTGGTTAAAAAGCAATAGGAGAGGTGGAAGTCAAAATTGCCTTCAGCATTTTGTGTAATTCTTTTGTTTTCAATTTAAGTAGATGGGATTACCATGAGTCAGCTAAAGAAACACTTTGGGAGGAGCAGATTTGTTGGAGAAGATAATGAGTTTTCTTTTAGATAAAGTTTAAGATGGCACTAGGCAAGGAAATGAAGATGTTTATTTTTAGCTGGAAATGTGTAGTCAAGAAGTACTGAAATTGTAGACTTAGGTGAATTTTGCTGAGCCTCTAATCAAAAGAGAAAAGGATGAGAGAAAAGCCATGAAAGATAGAAAGAAGGAACTGCTAGAGAAATGTCAAATGAACCAGGAAATCTTAGTTATTATCAAACCTGGGGAAGAGAATATTACAAGAAAGAAAGAAAGTTGTTAATGCTATTGAGAATTTAAGAAAGATAACAACTGACATATACACTGGATTTAGTGAAAAAACAAAACAAAACAGAGGCGCCTGGGTGGTTCAGTGGGTAAAGCCTCTGCTTTTGGCTCAGGTCATGATCTCAGGATCCTGGGATCAAGCCCTGCATCAGGCTCTCTGCTCAGCAGGGAGCCTGTTTCCCCCTATTTCTCTGCCTGCCTCTCTGCCTACTTGTGATCTCTTTCTGTCTCTGTCAAATCAATCAATCAATCAATCAATCAATCAATCTTTTAAAAAAACCAAAAAAACAAATAAATAAATAAAAATTGTTAACTTGCAAGACCATTTTTGGTAGTTGTAGTAGGTATAGTAGCCAAAATCTAAAGGGTAGTTCAGTGATTGGGAGGTGAGCAGATAGAAAAAGCAAATTAACACAACACTACCTGAAAGTTTGGCTATTAAGAGAATTAGTAATATGAGAGAAAGCAGGAGGAAATAAAATCTTGGGAGCAAATAGGTTTAGATAAATCCTCTTTCTACTCAATTTTCTTTTCTCCGAGCTGTCTTCTAAGGAGAGATTATTTTTACACATTCTCTTACAAGTAATGTCAGTACCATAGTAGATACTCTTTGTCCTCAGCTAGCCTGAAATACAGATGTAGTTAGGTGTGTATTAAATGATAATCAAGTATACTTAATCCCATTAATGTTTAGAATACTACCTCGGCCTTTTTTATTGAACAGGAATGACAAAGGATCTAAATAAAATTTAAAGCGTTACTTTTCTTTAAAAATATAACCAACCTTTGGTCTCAGAGCTCCATTGTACCATACAAAGCACTTCCTTAACCCACAGGCCTTTAGGCGTGGCCTGAATGTTTTCTAGGCCTGTGGAGGCACTTCCCTTATGAATGCTTCCCCTCACCTCCAATTTCCCTTCTATTCTTTTTAGATAGACAATACTCCTCTTATTTCTGATGCTCTGAGCCATTCATCCCTTCTAGGAATGCCCCAGCTCTCTCAACAAAATAATGAAGTTCACTTTTCTCAGTCCTTTCTTTTATAATTCCCTAGTCTTACGTGCCTGCTAATTCTAACCTATTTTTTCTGGCCCTTAAATAGAAAGGACAGAATTTACATAACAAAGAGGATCTCTCTCTCTCTCTCTTTCTCTCTCTCTCTCTGCAATTATTAAATTCTGGCTCTTCCAGAGAAGAGAAAATTACTGGAGATGTCCATGTCCCAGGGAGAATGTTTTTTTTCCTCCATTTTGCATACAAAATAAGATTAGGTTAACATCATTACAAAACGTGGCTTCTCATTTACAGAAGAAATATAGAAAATGTTTCTGTATCACACCAGAAAAAAAAAAAGAAAACATGAGTTAAAAGACCTTACACTGTCTCTTACTTAGAGCGTAAATTCTAAGTCAAGTTATTTAAATCTCGGAAAATCAATTCTCTTGATTAGTAGACTAGGGACAATAATAATGTTTACCTACTAGGATTGTGGTAAATGAAGAGAGATGGTTAATGAAAAAATTCCCAGAATTTGGTAAATTCTCAATAAGTGATGTTATCATTGATGACTTTCATTCTTAGTAATAATCTTACATAAAATCAATCTTACAAGTCTAAAAGGACTACATTCTCACCTAGGCTAGAGTTTTGAGCTTCTTGAGGTAAAAAATGGTCAAATGCTGATGATTTCATACTGTTCACCTAATAGTATCTAAAATGGTGTCACATGCTTGACCATGAGATGGTGGTAGGGAGTGTTTTGAAGAGATGTGTTTCCATTTTTCTACCATGTTTAGGAAGTGAGAATCCTTTTATATAAAGAGAACAGATGAAGATATTTGCTAGTGTGATGAGGACAGTAGCCAATTTCTAAAAGATTGTTCAGTGAGTAGTTTAAAATATTGTTTCTTTACAATTTAAAGATTGTGTGTATGGTTTTATTTGGGATTGAGTTTGTTATAAAATCAAGGAATAATAAAATTATTGGTAAATAGTAAACTATTTCTTGTGCACATCGTTCATTATTAAAACATTACTATTAGTTAATATTAATGAGTTTCCTAAACATCAGTGTACCTTTTCTACAGCATGTGATCATTTTAAATATCCTAAGCCTCATTTTAATAGTGCCCCAGATGGAGCTCCCTTTTTAAAACATTGGTATGCAATAAATACTAAATTGAGTAATTATGGACACCAATTTCTAATTGCTCTCTCTGATTATAGAATAAGCACTCAACTGGGCATAACACTTTATGTATAATTGAATGGAAAATGTAATTTTCAATACATATTTTTCTGTGGTCACAAGGAAGCAAAATGAGAAATAAATGCTCCCTAGTAAACGATTAAATTTTTTACTGTGATTTCCCATAATTAATTTGAAATCCCCAGCTAATATACCTCAGCTATCAAGTATACTTCTCAAACAATCATCAGCTATAGTCCATGAGTTTCTGTTTAGGAAACTAATGCTAAAAAATGCCATGCAAACTTTTAGCCAGAATTTACTATTGTTAGGGTGGAAGAACGTGTAGGAGAAGGAAGAAGCTAAAATTAAATTAAATTCAAACTCAAGTAGAAATTCTGTGGGATTGTGTGACGTTATGTAGAATATTCTTGTATTCATCTGTTTTGAATAAAACAGCATATTAAAAAATGCACCTACTATTTCTTTTCTTGACCTTTAGGAAGTTAATTCATCTCTTTGTTCTCTAGTTTTCTCAGTTAACTTTCCTTATAAAAGAATTTGTAGTGCCCTTCTCAATCATGGTTCTGTAAAAGAGGGATTCTTATACTGAATACATATCCTGCTGTTCAATTTTTAAATAAAATAATGCACATTTGCTGGGTGCCAATTAGGTAATGAGAAATATTATATAGCACAGAGTAGAGTACTAATGAAGACTGGTAATGAAAGAATAAATGTAATATTTTTTTCAAACCACAGTTCAAACATTTGAGTGTTACTTAGTGCAAGGGTAAAATGACAGGTCTTAGAGGAAATTTGAATCCATTACTTCTATGAAAAAAAGTATACCTGTCTCTTATTTAGAAACTTAAGTAAAATCAGTCTGTCAAACAATCAATGAAAGTGTTGCAAAAAATGCCTTACTGAATAAAAATATGGACTAAAAGTTGTAGTATTAATAGAGGGCTAGGAGAACCTTCATCCCTGTCTGCTGTATGCAAAGACAGAAAGGTCTCAGATGTATCTAACTCTCAGTGAATAAATCAGACCCAATTTTAAAAAGGATTTTTTTAACCTTAAAAGGTCTATTTCTATGCCACAATAAGTGGTTTGGGGATTATCTAACACTTTGGATTATCTGCACCATTAGTGAGGATAATAAAGAGCGGACTGCATTTCGCATTGAAATAGCATGGTCTATTACGCTCATGAATAGTCTGAGAATAAAGCATGGGAAAGTCTTGCTGCATTTATGCACAACAGTTTAATTGACTGCCGCGTGGTTGATGGGGTTTTTAGGTTTTTAGGTTGTTTTAGGTTGTTTATACAACCATCACTTATTCAATGATTAGTTTCAAAATTATCAAAACTAATTATAGTAAATAATTATAAAGATATGGTATCAAAAAGCTTAATTTCTATTTTTAGAAATAATGTAGCCCTATTTCACAACTATCTTGTCTTGGGTTTCTGTGCTTTGTTGTTTTTTTTTTTTGAAAAGAACTAGTTATCATTTTTACCCTCTTTTTTCAAAGGCATAGAAAAATTTATCAGAATATTAATAATTTTTGGGAAATGTATTTTGTGTAATGTAACGCAAACCAATCTCAGTTGCCAGAGTTTAAAACTCTGATAGAGTGCCAGAAATTCATTTTCCTTAAAAATATTCCAAGCATTTCTCTTTATGGAAATCATTAAAACCTTAAATGAGTCCTCCCTCCCCCTTTCCCCTAAACATTTCCACATGTCTGGGACTTAAACATTCCTATCAAACTTATGATAAAGATAAAATTCCTTTATGGTCCTCTCCAAAGCTATTTTTGTTATTTTTCCATGGTTCACGAATCATAGTAATGCTGGAGAAAATGGCATTCTTCACTCACTAAATCAGGCATGAATTTGCAATGGTATTTCATCCAAAATGTCTGGCATAGATCATATTACTCTTTCTAATTTTAAAATTTTAAAAATAACTCTACAATTTCTTATTTCTTTTAAAGAAAATAAGTACTAGGAAATCTTGAACGATAATATTAACATTATTTATCTCACAATAATAATATTTAATTAGAAATAGCCTTGGGTACTTTTTTCTCTATTTATTCAGTTATCCAGGAAATAATAAAAACATAATTTTGATATTACTAACATTAAAGAGATTTATTTAGATGGCTTTGGGTGAAATTTTTCCATATAACAAAGTGTATTCATTCATTTTCAGATTTTTTTTTTCCACAATATAGCAAGCTCTGTTTTATCTGTAGGGGTATGTTTTAGAAAAAGGCAAAAAAAAAAAAAAAATTCCCTTCTCATAGAACTTATATTCTAGGAGGGTAAATAAACATAAATAATTAAATACTCTGCTTTTGACTTGTTTTGACTTGAGCAGAATACCATAATTTAGAGTAAGGATCTTGCTTAGTTAGTAGCTGCCAGATGATACAATCCAAAAGGATAGGGGGAGTTAACTCTCTGAGAAATGAACTTTATTTAGTGCACATTGGAAATGGTAAAGATATAGGCAGATAATTTCCCTCTCATTTCTCCTTTCCATGTACTGTTACCAAAAAGAGCAAAGTTAACTTTTTTAATTTATTTATTTGCAGAGAGCCTGATGCGGGGCTCAATCTCAGGACCCTGAGATCATGACCTGAGCCTAAGGCTGAGGCTTTAACCCATTGAACCATCCAGATGCCCCCAAAATTAGCTTTAGATTGAGGATAAAAAAATTTTCGGACAAACAAAAACAGATAATTTACTATAAAACTCTGACCAAAGAAATTTCCAGTGTATGAACAAACAAAAAAATGGTAAACTTAAGGATTGATCTTTAGAAATAAAAATCTTTGGGACACTTGTGTAGCTTAGTCAGTTTAGCATTTGAGGCTTGATTTTGGCTCAGGTCATGATCTCAGAGTCCTGAAATTGAGCTCTTCTTCAGGCTTGCACTCAGCATGGGAATCTGCTTGAGATTCTCTCTTTCTCTCTCCCTCCTGCTCTGCACCACCCCCTGCACGCACTCTCTCCCTCTCTCTTTAAAATAAATAAATTTTTTAAAATCTTTATAAATAAAAAGTATTATGAATAACCTCATAAATATTCTAAAATAGAAAAATATTGTAATAAACTCATATATATATCAAATAGTTTTAGCAATTATCAAAGATGGCTAATCTTGTTTGATCTGTTATCTCATCCATTAGAAATCCCCTATTAGATTATTTTGAAGTGGGGGCTCCTGAGTGGCTCATTTGGTTAAGTATCTGCCTTCAGCTCAAGTCATGATCTCAGGGTCGTGGAATTGAGCCCTAACTCCGCCCTCCCCTCCCACCCACTCTGTGGGGTGCCTGCTTCTCCCTTTCCCTCTGCCTACCACTCCTGCTCCTGCTCTCTCTCTCTGTCAAATGAATAAATAAAATCTTTAAAAAAAAGATTAATTTGGGGCGCCTGGGTGGCTCAGTTATTAAGCGTCTGCCTTCGGCCCAGGTCATGATCCCGGGGTCCTGGAATCGAGCCCCGCATCGGGCTCCCTGCTCAGCAGGAAGCCTGCTTCTCCTGCTACCATTCCCTCTGCTTGTGTTCCCTCTCTCACTGTGTTTCTCTCTGTCAAATAAATAAAATCTTTAAAAAAAAAATGATAAAAAAAAGATTAATTTGAAGTGAATATTAGCATCTGTGTCATTTCATCTGAATTATTATAAGCTATAATAATTTTTAATAATAAGCCATTGTTATAATGCTTAAATAAGTTATCAGTAAATAGTCAATTCATGCCCAAGTTTCCCTGATTAAATCATACTTTTTTTCCCCGCCACCCAGGAGTCCCTAAGTCATACTTTTTTTTTTTTTAATCTTATGTTAGTCACCATAAAGTACATCATTAGTTTTTCATGTAGTGTTCCATGATTCACTGTTTGGATATGACAACTAGTGCTCCATGCAATCAGTGCCCTCCTTAATAGCCATACTTTTTAACAGTTTATTTACCTGAATATTCAAAGAAGTTTCATACAGTGCAGGAAGTATCTATTACACTGTAGGTTTAAGCTATGGGTTCTCTCTCTCTCTGTGTTAGTGTGTGTATATATGTTACAATTTACTTGTTGAATAAGTGGAGTCAAAATTTTGAGAGATTTTCTGAAAGTTGATTTTGCTAATTATATCCCCATGCTGCTATTTAACACTTCTAACAGGTTTCTTTGTCTTGTGTAATTTCTGTACATTGGTAGGTAGACCTCAAGACTTTGGTAATTTGACAAGTTTATTTCAAAGTGCTGTTCTGATTTCAATTGGCTGTTTCATTTTTGTGATATTAGCAAACACTGAATACTATTGTTTAGATACATCTTTTAACTAGGGGTTGCAAAATTATGGTATTATTATTTTAAGAAATTATTGGGTATAATCAGCTATTAGGTTACTCTGCAATGCCCTTTTTATAGAAAAGGTAGAAAAATTGGTATCAATTTTCAAACTAATGAGTTAAACATTTAACATCCATCTATGTTAGCTTTTTTATTTTAATATAATTATAAAATCGTGCAATAACACACATTTGATATTTTTAAATCCATTACCATTGTGATTTTTACTGATGATCAAATTGTCTGATCTTCACTCAAAGGGAAGAGTCATCTTGCTTTGTTTCCTGAGTCCTTCTGATAAATTTAGCACTCTTTAAGTGTTATCTCTCTTTGTGGCATGACAAGAAATTTCAGGATTACCTTTACCTTTCTGTACCAAATCTGGAATTGGTTTCTCTCTCTCTCTCTCTCTCTCTCTTTTTTCCATGAATCTCTTGTTCAGAGTTAAGTATTGATTTATTTTGGGTTATTAGTGTAAATACATATGTTAAATTTATAAGTACTCACTATTAGAAATTAGTAGACTATATGACATGCAGATTGGTAGAAAACTATGGAATAAGAAAATGTGATCCATCAAGTCAAAATATGGTGGTAATAAAAAAATAAATAAAATGGGAAATATGGAACAAATGAAGGGACAAAATAAGAAATAGGCAAGAAATTTAAATTTGTGACTAATGATAGTCCCCTAAAAGGAGATAAAATAGCTGATAAGTAAAGATGTATTTTGAAACTGGATTTTTTAAAAAAATCTGGTCCTTTGCTATTTGCTAGAGACACACCTAAAATCTAAGAACACTGAAACCTTGATATTAAAGGATTAAAGAAAAAGAAATAACTTGATAATACTAGCAAAACGAAAGCTGTTGTCAATATATTAGTATATGTGACAAAATAGATATTAAAACAAAAACACCTTATATAGGTAAAGATAATCATAAAGAAAAGCACTTAAGAAGAAAATATAACATTGTTAAATTTATATATACCCAATAGAATAACCTCAAAATGCAGAATTCTAAAATGAGAGATTATAATGAAAATTTAATAAATCATAATCATAGTAGATTTTAACTTGCCTCTTTCAGTAAACAGCACATTAAGAGAAAAAAGTCATTGAAGTGAGAGAAAATGAATGTATTAACATAGAGAACACATGCCCAAAATGAGGAAAATATTTTTTCAGGTATTATCCCTTTTATACATGTTATACAAAAACATCCCTTTTATATATTTTCATACAAACACACAAAATACTAGTTTCAATTAATTTTATAATGTCAACAGTTCAACAAAGAATTATTTTTTCCATGGAATCTTCTAGAGGATATAGAAATATTTTTATGATATTAGGATAGCTTTGAAGTCAAATAGAGTCCAGAAATTTATAGTACAAGTATCTAGAGTGATATACCTAATTGTTAAGTTTTGAGAGAGGCAATGGATATATCAAGGTAGATTTTGTCTGTTTCCTCTTCCTCTTCTAAATGAGCCAGCCATTGGTAGCATGCATTCTGCTCCCTCTTTCATACTGTTACAGGGGCAGTCTCTTTTGAAGATTTGGGGGATAAATTAAAATCAGAAAGTGTTATAAAGGATACTATTTGGAGATGCAAAGCACAAAGACTCATTTGGAGTGTATAATACATGGCTTTACCCTTTAAACTGTTGGCTTTTGGCAGTATTTTGTAATCATGAGGCCATGTTGTTTGGTTTTTACTGTTAGAATCTGGACATGTGGCCTTAGGCATTAAATGCCAAATAAGCAGTATTTTCAAGTTGGCATATCAGTGAATTTTATAGTATATTTGGCTGTAACCTAGTAGCTATTTTAGAGAGTTACATGCGTTAGATTGTAAGTGCAGAACTTAAAAAAGCTGAAGTTATCTAGCCTCAGAAAAGATAGAGGTTATTTGTCTCAGCAACTGCATACAGACCATTGCAGGATAAGCATATAACCAGTCACCTTGACCTCAGAAATTGTGTAGTACATAAAAACCATCTTAGCCAAATGAAGGAGACTTTCCTAGAACATTGATGTAGAATAACACAGGTGCAGCTATGTCTGGATAATAAGCTTGGCAGAGATAACATCATACCTTTTTAGATTTGTTGAGCAGAACAATGTATGCCACACTAAGAGGTGCTCGTGTAGCACACACTAATAGCACTAGTGTGGTTTCAGCTTAAAGTTCTTCTTGACTGTAATAGCCTGAATTCACATCCTACATATCATTGAGTAGGTTGGAAAGGAAACAAAGGCACTTCATATAGGTCCTGACCACCAGGACCACCACCACTCCATTACCAAGCATTGAGCCCTTCAAATAAAATCTTTATGGAGCAATTTCTCTAGAAGCTAAGGATTGACTTGTTGTCTAAAAATGGCAAACATAAGACTAATGATCTGATTCCTCATTATCTTGGATACCATATTATCTTTTCATACTGTATGGAAAACAGAGCACAAAGATAGCAAGCTTTAGGTACAATAAAGTTGCTTAGGAAAAACAGATGAAGAACAAATGCAAATAGTGCATGTGCATGTGTGTGTAGGTATATTATATGTATCACGGGTCATGGTCACTAGAAATCAGACTCTGAGACAATACCTGTGGGAGAGTGAAAGAATCGTGACTGAGCAGAGGGAAAAGTTGGACAGCTGTGAAGTCACAAATGCCTCAGCCAATCCCATAGGGAATTTTGGAGCTGGGATTGCCTTGCAGAAATGACTTGAATTCTGGCAAGGTTGTTTGCTAAGTCTTTGTGTCTCCTACATTTACTATACAACTTGCACTGTAGAATACAATATTAAAATGAGCATATTATATTACATATAAATGACAATATATTATTTATATGTTCAAAGTGTGTGTGTGTGTGTGTGTGTGTGTGTGTGTACAACTGTGCATGTGTGGGTTAAAGCATCTCGAACTCTTGAATCAACCAAGAACAAGGAAGCAAACTTTATTAGAGAAAAAGGAAGAACTGCAAAGAAGACAGGTCAATAATCTGTATTTCCACTGAAATACATGCCACCTTTGGTTTAAGATAAGAAATCAAGCCTAATGGAATATTGGAATATACTCATGCATACATCATGTGTATATAGTCACTAAATTTATGGCAAGGGTGTCACTTTAATGCAGAAAGGAAGCCATGATCTCTTTGTTAAATGGTGCTGAGACAAATAGATATCAATCTAGGGAGAAGGATGAATACTAATTGATCTCACTCTTATTCTACAAAGAAACAATCAATTTCATATGGATAAAAAGTCTAAACAGGAAAGGTAAATCTTTAGAGGAAAATGTTGAAAATATTTCGATGTTTTCATGAGCTTTTGAAAGATAAAAATTTCTTAAAAAGATGAAAATTCAACTATAAAAAATAGGCTCAGTTGGTTAAGTGTCTGACTCTTGATTTCTGTTCAGGTCATGATCTCAGAGTCATGAGATGGAGCCCTGCTTCAGGCCCTGCACTCAGCATTGAGTCTTGTCTCTCTCCCTCTGCTCCTCACTCCGCTTGCTCTTTCTCTCTCTCTAAAATAAATGCAGTCTTTTAAAAAGTTATTTAAAAAAGGCAATATTAGGTTTTAGCAAAAAAAATACAGCATCTGAAACTCTCATTCACCACTTGTAAAGTGAAATTTGGTCTGGCCAATTAGGAAAATACTTGGCATTA
This sequence comes from Procyon lotor, assembly GCA_028646535.1. NCBI lineage: Eukaryota > Metazoa > Chordata > Mammalia > Carnivora > Procyonidae > Procyon > Procyon lotor. The sequence goes on from CM053607.1 coordinate 61,254,604, forward strand.
TGTACTGTAGCTAAACATAAAACATAACCTGTGATCAGTTAATTATAATCTTACATATATACTAATATAAATATGTAATCACCAAAAGACATATACGAGTATATTTACTTTTCATTAAAAAATAGCTCTGGAGTCCCTGGGTGGCTCAGTCGGTTAAGCACCAGACTCTTGGTTTTGGCTCAGGTTATGATCTCAGGGTCATGAGATCAAGCCCCACTTAGGCTCCATGCTGAGATCCTTTCCCTGTTCTCCCTTTCCCTCTGCTTCTTCACCTGTTCATGTTCACTCTTTCCCCCCTCAAATAAATAAATAAAATATTTTTTAAAAATAGCTATCAACTGGAAAAAAAATGTCCTCCAACTGTACAATGGATAAATAAATTGTAGTTCATTTACATTATTAAATTCTCTTTGGCCTTAAAAATCAATGAGCAATTGCTCCGTTTCAATACAGATGAAAGAGCGTACCTTGAGAATGAAACCAAACACAAAAGAACATGTACTTTGTGATTCCACTAATATGAATTTCAAAAATTGGCAAATCTAAACTATGAAGTTAAATATCAATATAGCAATTCTCTAAGGTGAGGGGGCAGGATATCATGACCAGGGAGGACATGATAAGGGTTTATGGTGTCAGCGATGTCTCCTTTTCCTAATCTGGGTGAGTACTGAATATATGAGATGTTAATGTCATGAAAACTTATCGCTATGTATGTATGTCTTTTTATGTATTCCTGATAAATGTGAATAAAATTTTTACTAAAAAATGTGAGAAATATAAGAGCAATAAGGATGACATAATTCACATTATAAAGTCTTGAAATAATTATGCTTGATCTCATAAAGATAAGGTTGCAGCTACAGAACAAATCATAGCTCTGCTTAGGACTCAAACATTATTGGGCTAAGGTGAGAATAGTTAAGAATTTGGATATGAATTAATTACTCCTACTTCAAAAAAGGTGAGATTTTTATTTCAGAATTTAATTTTTTGTTTGTGGTGTGTGTGTGTGTGTGTGTGTGTGTTTGTGTGTGTGTGTTTAGATTGTAACTTGTATCGGAGGGGTTTATATTCTAACTTGAAACTTATAAGTTGAAATTAGAAGATCTATATTATACATCACATACATATATGTATAAGTGTAGAACCAGGGCTATGAGCTTCACGACTGGACATATTTGCAAAGGATAATAATATAGGGAGTGAAGAGCCAGTCTTAGGTACAGAGAGGCTTTGGAATTTATTTAGTTAATGAACTATTTATATCTATTTTTGAGTTTCTGGAAGCAAATTGACAATTTTCCAACATCACTCTCCTAACTTCCAAAGAAACATTGGTTGATAGTTGGTGGGTGATCTTATGAAGATAGAACATATATCCTAGAGTTTGCTAATCTCCTCTCACAAATGGGATGGCTATAGTCCTGTTAAATGTGTACTGAATAGTTAAGGATAGAGAGTTAATAAAATACGGTTCTAGGACTATCATAGGGGCAAACTTCTTTCCAAATATTTATTTATATTTTTAAACAGAAGGTCTTTAATTTTAGTAAATCTCATAATCATGCCAAGGGTAAAAGGAATGATTTATTTGGATATTTTTGTTGTTGTCATGTTGATATGAATGAATATGTTTCTGACCTCAAACTATGGGTAGATTTCTTAAAATAAAAATAGAAAGCCACATAATAAAGATTTTTAATTGCTTTATATTAAAACTAAGAGGTTATATCCATAAAAAATGGATCATAGAAAAGTTAAAAAGCAAGAAAAATTGAGAAAATGTTTGTAATATATGTAACTAAGGATTGGTATCTTAATTATACAAAGAGCTCTCAAAATTCTGTAAGTCAGGCTCCCTAGTAATTAAATGGGCGAGGAAGTTGATAGTCATTCCCAAAAAAAAGGAAATATAAATGACCAATGAAATATTAAAAGATGTCTAAGCATCATTTAATAATATAGAACTGCAAATTAAAATATAATATGATACCATTTCATTAAAATTAAAACACTTAAAAGTCGAACAATACTTTTACCCAACCTCCAACAATATGGAGCAAAGCAAGTTAGTAAATGCTACTGTGGTGAGACTATTCATTGATGTAACCATTTGGGAAACCATGTGGAGTTAATGCATTTGAAAATGTGCATTCTATAAAACCACCAAATTCACTCCTAGGTATGCACTATACAAATTCTTGTGTACATGCAACATAAGTAAGAGAATGTCCATATGAGTATAGTTAGTACTGACAACCCAGGACACAATTCAAATGCCAATCAAGACCAGACTAGATAAATATAGTATGCCGATTATAAGGAATAATATACTGCAGTAAGAATGCAAACACTATTACTTATTGCAAGATTTGAAATAATCTTGAACATATAATTTTGACCACATCAAAAATAAAAAGAAAAAGGCTAGGAATGCATTTAGTATGTTCAGATGGAGAAAACATTAAAAAAAACTTTTGGTCAAAATGGAAAATTCTGTTTCCTTTCTATAAATGGAAAGAAAAATCATCTTCTAGGGTAAGAAGATAGCATAATTAAGTTTTCAATTTTACTTATATTAATTCATGATTTTAATACTAAATATTATATAATATAAATAATTACATATAATAGTTAAATTTATATACTTTCAATGTTTTAAGTGTATTTCTATGATCTTAACATGTATTGATTTATGTAATCTCCAGATAATCCCAAGATAAGTAGTATAGTTGATATCACTATTTATAGACATGCAAAAGGATTTAACCCGTAATCTGTGTCATTAACCACAATATGCTAAATCTGTGACTACAAAAACCCAAACATCATATTTTTTTCCCTGAGGTAGTTTCTAATCTATAAATTATAAAACAAAAAATTATGAATATACAGAAAAGTTTTGAAAAAGAAGAGAAAGAGGGTAGAATAGCCTTTCCTAAAGATTTTATAATTCTTTAATAATTAAAATTTGAATTTGGCATATAAACAGAAAAAAGAATTGAACAGAATAGAAAGTCTAGAAATGGACTCAGTTATACATAGGGTTTTGTTGTGCAGTAAAGGTCTGTCTCAAGTCTATAGAGTAAAATTAAACTTTCTGAATAACTGGTATTTAGATATAAGGAGAAGATAAATTTTTTTTCATACTTCACCACATTGTACATCAGAATAAATTCCAAATAGGTAAAAACATAAACATATGAAATAATTAAAGTACCAGAGGTAAATATAGGTACATATTTTAGGAGGAAAACAAAAAAATCTGGGGCAGTATAAATATTTTTCAAGTACAATACAAAATCTGGAGTATAACACATAAATCTGGAGGTTGTAAAGGTTGATTAAGGTTACTACATTTAACATCTAAAAGGCAAAATACTATAAGCAAATGGAAAGATAATGATATAGTAAAAAAATACCAGCAACTCACTGTAGACAAAAGGGCTAATGTCTTATATAGATAGGATTCCAAAAATTAATAAACTCAAAATTCAATAGAATAAAAAGGAGAGGACATACGACATTACACAGAAAGATAAAGATCGGGGCACATGGGTGGTTCATTCAGTTAAGTCTCTGCCTTCTGCTGAGGTCATGATCTCAAGGTCCTGGGATCTAACCCTATGTTTGGCTCCCTGCTTCAGGAGAGAGTTTGCTTCTTCCTCTCCCCCTACCCCTCCTTACCATTTGTGCTCTCTCTCTCAAATAAATAAATAAAATTAAAAAAAAAAAAAGACTGATAAAAGGTTTAAAACATACAAAATGTCCTTTCCTTCACTCATAATCAGAGGATTGCAAGTTAAGTTATATTGAGATGCCATTTTTTGTTTAACACATTGAAAGAAATGCAAAATGTGACAGTACACTCACTGGCAAGATCACAGGGAAAGTCTTTTCATTAATTTTGGGGTGAGTATAAAAATGCTACAATTCCTGTGCAGCATATTTTTAAAAATATATCAAAATTAAAAAGGCATTTATTTACCCACTTGACCCAGTAATCTGACTTCTGGGAATTTATTGTCCATTTATATCTGCAAGTTTGTAAAGTAACATTCAAGACTATTTCTTGAAAAATTATTTATAATCATAAATAATAAACAATATTGGAAATGATAGTCCATCATTTTTACATTTTCATCAATTCCACCAATAAGGCAAAATTTCTATAAAATATTTATCTTCTACAAAATAAAATACTATAAATCTCTCTACATACTGACATGGGTAGATTCTTTAGGATAACACTGGAGATGTACAGAAGAAATTGGTAAAATGTTTCCTGTTATGCCAATGAGATTAAAACTTCTTATTTTTGAATCATGTAAGATATTCTTGAATAGTAACTATAAACTAAAGGTAATGTTAAATAAGGCTTTTATTTTAAAGAAAACATTTAATTGAAGTTGGTATTACCAAGGAATTTCTACTATAATGATACTTGCAGTTTCAGGATTTTATGTTTTGTATTTTCAAAATGATCACGATTTTATTTTATTTTGTAATTTTAAGCAAATAGATTAGCGCTCAGATGGTTTATTACCTGAAAATGTATAGAGATGTTGGTTTAGATCCATGGTTTATACACATATAACAATTGGCTATAATGCTCCATCAGATTTCTTAGTTCTAATCCAAATCTTATTAAGATTAAAAAAATCATAAAATTTAGCAACGAGCTGAGTGGCAATATCTTCTGAGAGCAGGTGGGGAAAAGTGGTTAGAAATAAGTGTCCTTGAATTGGAACAATTATCTAGATATCAACTAAGCCATTCCTTAAGCATAAAACAATTATAGAAACTAAGTCAATGGCAAGCTTATGAGTATTTTGCTGCTTGGACTGGCTAAGGTAATTTTACTGAGTTATTTTACCTAAATCTTGAAGATAAGCTGTATTTTATTTCAGAATTGAGAAAGATTTAGTATTGATCGCATCACTTACTATAATGCAATACTGCAATTTTATTCTTTGGCATACCCATGTAAGACAAATATTTTCTTGTATTATGGTTAACATTTGATTATGATGAACAGATTATTCATATTTCTTATGTTACATATCATACAGGCCTAACTGAAAGATGGAAACTAGATATTTTTATGTTCATCATTTTCATAACATAGTATGTTGTTTTATTTGGGATTTATTTTGGTTGAAAATGATTCCTTCTAATTTTCCAGGTATTTTTGCCAACATCAATCAGGTGCATTTCTATGAGAACTTAAATTTGCAATGGCTACTGCCCAAGGATATCTCTGTTCCTACCGGGATTTGAAAAGAAAAATATTAGATTCTGTCTAATGTTGAGGAAGTTCGATGCAGTTATTTCAATAATGACGTCCAAACAAGACTTTGACTTGATAGTCATAAATTATACCTAACCGTGAACCTGATACCTCCTTATATTTTGATAAAATGTAATGCAAAATTTGCTCATTAAGTTACAGTTGTGAAATGGGATGCATTTAGTCTGTCTTATTACAGTCAGTTTCAGTGCTGAGAGCAGTCAGCACCTATTTTTGATAATTGCATCAGTTCTTTTTTTCTTACTATACTGATCCAAATGGTAATCACTTTGAAATTCTAGAATAAAATGCTGATAGATAGGGGGCCTGGCCATCACGCTGGAAAATCATCTGCTTCTTAGCATTTGCCACTTAATTAAAGTAGCATCTGAAATAATGGAAGGAGGGTGCTGAATATACTCTAGGAAACAATTGCTGCAGAGAAGCCTTGGCGCCTGTGGTTAGACAAGCACTATTATTTATTAATTTATGGATCACAGTGCATTATGACAATAGAATCAACAATATAGCCTTGAAAACAATAAAAATCTGAGAAGGTATGTTCTCCTTAAACAAAGGATATCAGTAATGCCCTTTTGATTTGATAAGAAGAAAACTCTAGAAGCTCTGAGCTTCTTGACAAATACCACATCCAGAATTTTAATTCTCGGGGAAATTAAATTGCCTTAGATGACCTTTGATCAATTTTAAAAGAGGAAAAATTGTAATGCTTTAAGCCACAGTCCATTTTAGATTAGCACAGTTTATTCTAAGCCTTATGGTTATATTTCCTACATCAGTTTTATAAATATGTCTGAAATTTCTATTAGCTTTCTGTAAATGTACCCATCATTTTTGTCCACATTAAATAAATAAAATTCATTTATTTTTTTTTTACTCAGAGGAGATTTATTATCTTTAAATATGAGGTAAATAGAATCTTTTGGGTTGTCCTTTAAAACATGCTGGATATATTCTGAACCTAGGGAAAAATGAAAAAGGAAAATTCTGTTTCAAAAATCTTAATGAAATCACTGAAAAATAAATACCTTTAATATGAGGGTTATTTAACTCTGAACAGTAGCTGTAGCTGAAGACATTCTGTTCTTGTGATATATCGGGGGATATAATGATTGTTGTCTCCCCAAAGGCTATTTATGATGTTGTGATATATGTTTACTCCTGTGGCCTCTAAAAATGCAATCCAGAAAATAAATTATTTAATAACTCAAAAGAAAAAAGAAAAAAACAGCTGTGTTGACTGCCACTGGAAATAAAGGTGCTATGTCACAGAAGAGGTTAAAATGAAATGTTCTTTCATATTTTATTTCAGTGTTCCCATAGTTAGATTATTAAAATTGGTATGAAAACAATCTGTATACATCAAAAGTTAGAGAGGAGCCTATGTCAAGAAGAAGGTGGGGATATAGGAAAATTAAAAACAAAAGAACCTAGAATTGGATACATTGAAATACCAATACCTGAAAAATATTGATGTTAATTTATAATAAAGATACTTTTTAGAAAGTTGGTTCAAGATATTTTTTGAGGCATCTTCTTTCTGAAAAAGCTTGCATAATGAAAATAAGTCATCTTTTTAAGCATTAAAGCAAAAGCTTTCCTTCAAATGAATAGACAAACTACATGCCCATGTCTAACTTTCTGATTTCTGCACCTGGCAAAATGGTATTTTATGGACAGATTGGGGGTAGCAATTGAAAATTTGTAAACAAAATTTTATGGACAGATTGGGGGTAGCAATTGAAAATTTGTAAACAAAAGTTGTGTAAATTGTTTTTATTTTTAATTTCATTATCAGCTTCTTTAGTGTGATTTTTTTTTAAAGATTTTGTTTATTTATTTGACAGAGAGAGAGAGAGAGATCACAAGTAGGCAGAGAGGCAGGCAGAGAGAGAGGGGGAAGCAGGCTCCCTGCCGAGCAAGGAGCCCGATGTGGGACTCGATCCCAGGACCCTGGGATCATGACCTGAGCCGAAGGCAGCCGCTTAACCAACTGAGCCACCCAGGCGTCCCTTTAGTGTGATTTTTAAATTGAGTTAGAAAATAAAAACACTTGATTTGTGTTTTAACTTTAAAGTTGGTTATAATTAAAATTCTCCTCCAAAAATTAATACAATTTCATTTGACAAATGTATATTGTTTTTCTCCAGCTTAAGGCACACTGCTAGAACTGGGGGAAAGGGAAATATCAGTCAGATTTGTCACTGACCTTTACCCTGAGGCTCATTAGAAAGGTAAAATAATAGTTATAAAATGATGTTATAAGCAAAACTTTAGTCTGTCCGCTTACATTGGCATAATCCATAGTTATAATTGGACAGTCTTTACTTCTGGATAATGATACTTATCTATAAAGGAGGAAGTTCTCATAGCAAGAAGTTCTCATGTGTAAACAAGTCCTCTGAATAAATTGGAAAGCAGACCTCTGAGGTATGCTCATTTGAAATAGAAAATATCAATTGTACATGAGACTTAAGAAGTAAAAATATTTTCCTGAATTAAAAGTTAAACAAAAAATGTCATCTAAAATCAAATTCAGGAAAGTAGAAAGGCCATATTTATTCCCTTAAATAACTGAAATATTCTTGGAAATGTTATGCAGGGGTAAGATCAGGGAATGTCCTGGCAATCAATGAACTAGACTTTTGTATGAATGATGCACTTGTTATCTGTGTAACCCTGAGCAAGCCTCTTAGATGTCTGATGATCAGTTACCTTAACTGTAAAATCATAGTTTTGCAATAAATGACCACTCAAAATCCATTTGTACTCTCAAAAAAATCTGTTATTATGATCACTATAGCCCCCTCTTCAGAAAAATTAGTTTAAAAGACTCACTATCCACATACATTCAGTAAAAGAATTTAAGGGAAAAAAGGCAATTTACAAGTAACTCATAAATTATTCCAATGAAAGATTATTTGTAGTAGTTAATAATAGAAATAAAATAAATACATAGTAATAGGACATTGAATTAATAAATTCTGATACATCTATAACATAGGAATAATGTACAGGTATTTAAATTGTCTAAATGTTTGTTTATTTTGAAAGTGAGAGTATACATGAGTGGGGGAGGGACAGAGGGAGAAAGAGAATCTCAGACTCTGCACTTAGTGCGAAGGCAGACCCAGGGCTGGATCCCATGACCCTGAAATCATGACATGAACCAAAATCAAGTTAGATGCTTAACCAACTGAACCACCCAGGCACCCCATACTTCTATTATTTTTAGATAGAAATCATGATTATTTAATATTTTGGACATTTGCTCCATGCAGATATAATGCTAGAGGTTTTATATCACTTTTTCACAACTTTGTGAAATATAAATTACTTTTTATCACACTTTACAGCAGAGTAAAGTGAGGCTGAAGGGGATTGTTCAGATTTGCATGGAATAATATCCATCCTTTTAGAATGTTGAGTGAACTTTTGGGATACCTGGGTGGTTCAGTCAGTTAAGTGTCTGCCTTCAGCTCAGGTCATATGGGATTGAGTCCCACATCAGGCTCCTTGCTCGGCAGGGAGCCTGCTTCTCCCTCTGCCTGGTGCTCCCCCTGCTTGTGCATGTACTCTCTCTCTCTCTCTGACAAACAAACAAACAAACAAACAAATAAATAAATAAATAAAATCTTTAAAAAAACCAAAATGGAATGTTGGGTGAAGTTTCAATGAAAAGTATATCATATATAACAAAAATTGAAGTAAAATTATATGTAAAATATTAAAGCATCAAGTTTTTGTTGTGACAAGAATAAACTTTTTATAATTCAGCTGCAAGATAGTCTAAAAAATAATAGGTTATCAATACAGGATAGAGAATATTAGAGGGAAAATAATCATTTGTAAAAGAAGAATAGCGACTAAGGTCCATTTTTTTCTGTTACTGTATATGATGGATGAGTTAATTCCTCAGACTAATGAACCAAGTCTTTCTTTTGGCGAGAACTAATGAAGTAGGATGTTTTGCAGACTCAATATTGGAAGGTAACCACTCCTCTGAAATAGACATGGTCCTGATAACAGCAATCATATATTAAATAGTAATCATGGTGAAATTTTACCTGAAGTCACTAATTTTTTCCCCCTTTAAGGTGTTTGAAAAATTATGGAGGAAGAAATGAAATATAACTACGAGACAGGAGGAGGTTACCTAGTTTTAGAAATAGGAGATTTAACCAGGAATGCAACTTGACAATATTATTTATATAATTTGACTGTACATTCATTGGCTTTCGTCCAGTCTTTACTTACATCGTCTCAAGTACATACAATAATCCAATGATGGTAATATCATATGGGATGCTCTTTTATATAAAGAAGAAAGTAGAATGATGGAGTAATACTGAATGACAAAGGAGTCCCTGACAAATATGGAATAGGAAGGGATATCAAGACATCTGATGAATGAGACATTACACTGATACTTAAACATAATTTACAAACTTTTCTTAGCATTCTCAGGGAATATTTCAACATCAAAGACACCTGGACGATGGATATCCCTTTTGTTAGCCTTGTGTTTCATTATCGATGCATAATCCATCAACTATAGAACTTACAAAAATGGTAATAGTCAAAAGAGGACCAACAGAATGATTATAGTATAAAGCACTTCTTGGTTATTGCTTATCTATACTGTCCAAGGTTTCCAGAAAAATGGTGCCTACTTTAAATTGTACCTGAGACTCATGTCAAATTACAAAAAACCTCCTATGTATTTGAATGTGGAATGATATGGCAGCTGGTCAAAAAAAGAAAAAGAAAAAATCAAATGGAATTTAGTATATACAGTACAGCTAATGAAGTATATAGAGCAAACTTTTTCAGTTTTGTTTTTCAACATTTGCAAATATCACTCCTCCAGCTAAAATGATGACAAATTACTTAATAAACATACGGAACTTGCTATTTGCCAGGCATTCTTAATTTTCATAAAAATAACTCATGTAATCTTCATAAAAATCCTTGCAATAGCAGAATTATTATTCCCATTTCATAGATGAGAAAGTAAGAAACAAATAGAAGTGTAGAAATTTGCCAAGTTACACAGCTGGAAGTGACTGATCTGGGTTTCAAACTGTGCAGTCCAGCTTCAAAGTCATTGCTTTTAACCACAAGCCTTGTCTGTGTCTCCATGTGCTTAATAACCTCTTAGTTGATTGAACTACAGACAGAATCAACTGGGTTTCAACTCCAGTTCTACCATTTATAAGCAAATATTGTCTTGTTCACTAGCTTTGATTAGTCCTAGTTTCTCTATGTATGAAATGCAGGTCATAGCAGTGATCTAATTCACTTGTTACAGGGGGAAATGGGATAATATAGGAATGTTGTTTTCTTTCTCTTCCCTTTTTTCCAGTGTTGGAAAAACTAGAAGAAAGGGAAATGGAGTTACATTTCTTGGAAAAATACATCTTGTCATCTAGATCTTTTTCAATTTCATGTCTACACCTGCAGTTGCTCTTTTTCATTAAGATTATCAGATATTTTGGGGTGCCTGGGTGGCTCAATGGGTTAAAGCCTCTGCCTTCGGCTCAGGTCATGATCTCAGGGTCCTTGGATCCAGTCCCACATCAGGCTCTCTGCTCAGCGGGGAGCCTGCTCCCTCTCTCTCTCTGCCTACTTGTGATCTATCTCTCTGTGTCAAATAAATAAGTAAAATCTTTAAAAAAAAAAAAAAAAGATTATCAGATATTTTTTCTTAATTGGATACTTGTCAATATTATGAGCTTGGGAATTTTTCAGAGTTGACAGAATAGCATCATTCTAGTTACTGTGACATGGAGTCACTCTAATAAATAAGCATTTGTGCAGAAAACCATTACTCTGGGATCATGACAAAAGAAGGATGTGACCAGGTGGTATTTGAGGTGACTTATAGAGCTGTTCACATTCTGGCACCTGATTGCTGTCTGCCGGGTACTGATGTTTTAGGGTTTTTTGGATATACTCCTAGAAAACCTGAGAAGGTGCAGTCTATATTTTTTCAGTGTGCAATTTCCCCTACATATGTGCCCAAAAGAATTACTAATGTGATCAAGGCTCTAATTTTCCCACTTTCCAGATCTGTCAGGAAGCCTTCCACTGAGCCATTCTTGGACAAATAAGGTGAGAGCATCTTTGACTTTGTATATCTTTGCCAATTGCCCTTCACTTTTTAGTTTCATCTCAAGACTTCCCCATTTTCTTAATGATCAATGAATTCTCTCATAACGGAGGGAAGTCCAGGATTTGCTGTCTTAGTTTCGTCTTTTATCTATCTTATATTGGCTTTCTGAACCAATTCTCACTTAATTGATTATACATTCTCTACTGCTGATTTAACATTGTGGTTTTTCTTTTAACAAACTAGTTTTCCTATGTGATTTTTTTTTTAATATGTTACACTAACTTATATCAGTTGTAACCTGGAATTTTAATAATTTATCTCATGCTTACATGAAAGATAGTCTTCTTTATGTGTTCTCCCTCCAACTTGTTATGTTTCCTATCACTATTCATCTATTTTATTGATGCATTTTCTTCATTATTTCTTAAAAGGAATGCATTCTTTTTCTGTAACTGATGACATATTTAGGAAATTTATGCTGTTGTTTGCTTTATTGACTTATGAATTTCTTCTTTCATGCTCAATTGGGTAGTTTTAAAAAATTATATTCTTACATTCCCCAATTCTATAGTGTAATATCCTGTTTCAAGAAACACTAAGTCAGCTAATTTATGTACCTCATAAGGCCTGTCCTTTTCCTGATTATTCTCTCCTTTTCAGGTAAACCACATCAGTACACAGGTTGCTTGAATACCCCGTATACTTTCATTTCTTCTTTGTCACTCTCAGTTATAACAATATCATGTATATTTCTTCTTCTAATAAATATACATAATTTAAATAATCTCATAATTTATATTTGATTACCTCTGTGGTTCTTAAAATTAATAGCTTGAAGTGGTAAAATTCTCCCTTATTTTTGGGTATGCTTAGCTTACATTTATTTTCTACTGTGAGTTTTCTGGAATTTTTTAATACCTTCCATTTGAAATATTCACATACACAATTTAAAAAGGTAAAAATAAAAAACAGCATGATGTCAAATATAATGCATTTGGCGATGGGCACCTGACATCTGAACCTGGCTGGCTAGATGTGTATATTCATTCTGGTCATTCATTAGCTATGGACTTTATATGTCTTTTTGGGAGGGATTTTATATGTTTTTGAGGTTCTACTTGAAGTTATTAAATAGGCATAGTTGATTCAAACATCAGAATTATTTGGAGAATCAGTCCAGCTTTCTATTATTCACCTGTGTAGTCCTTGTCTTCTTACAAATGAAGAAAAGGTCCTCGCCTGTAATCACTAGAGAACATTTTATTCATTATGTCCCTTCTTGGTGCACATGTTATCAAGTGTATCTCAGGAGAAGGACAAATATATGTGGTTTTTCATATCAAGTGATTGAACCATAATTCTGTAATTAATAATGTTTTGCATTGATATTAATATATGAATGCTCTGTCTTTTGGAAAATAATAGCATTGGGAACAATAATCGTTCAAAATTTAAATATTTTGTTTTACTATTACATTATATGACTTTCTTTGGAGACTTCATAATTTATTCATTAAAGGAAGTAGCACAGCTGTAAAAATAGTCCCTCTGGGAGCACTGTGAAGTTTCTGTTGAAATGGAGGAAATAAGTGTGTTTAATTGATCAATGAATTTATGACCATTCATTTTCTGTTAAAAAAAAAAATGTCTCAGGGGACAAAAGCAAAAGACAACATCCAGCACAAAAACCTTTTGTGGAGTTTTTGACTCTATTTGCCTTACTGTAATGTAGATATTTTTTTCTCAGACACTAAGATTGTATTAGTTACTGTGCACTCTTAGACATTCTTTGTTCTTTTGATGAGTAGCTGCTTTGTATAAAATCCTTATTTTATTCTGTAACAAACAAAACCCAGTCATAACTTGTTTTTCTGAAAAATGTATGCTTTTCATTAACAGGTTTTAATTCTCTTTGCACCAGCACCTTTAAAATACAGCTGGGTAGTTTTCAGGTAGTTTTTTCTTTCCACCCTTAAATTAAGAAGCAGTATCTTCTTTAGAATTCTATAATAAGAGATGTCTGGGTGGCTCAGTGGGTTAAAGCCTCTGCCTTCAGCTCAGGTCATGATCCCAGGGTCCTGGGATGGAGCCCCGCATCTGGCTCTCCACTCACCCCCGCATCTGGCTCTTCCCCCTCTCTCTCTGCCTGCCTCTCTGCCAACTTGTGATCTCTCTCTCTCTGTCAAATAAATAAAAATAAAATCTTTATAAAAAAAAGAAGTCTATAGTAAATTTTATCCTTAACATATCTCTTCTCACCTTTTCTGGAATTTGGAAGATAAAATCACAAAAACAAAGTCAACATTAAATTGATCATGACAGTAAACATTTTGATCACCTGATTGATGTCAAGTTTCTAAGTGATGTTAACTGATGTGATTAGAATAAAAAAGTATTTGTTCTTCTGGAATGGTTGTTTTTGAAAATGGACTTTTCATTTGTCTTGATCCTTATTGACTTTCTTTTTCCTTAGTGATTAGAATAGAAAATAATCCACTTATAATGCTACATTTTTAATATGATGTTAGTAGTAGAAGGATAATCTCATTTTATTATTCCTATTTATTTCAGTGTCTCTACATTGTTGTAAGAATGGTTATGGGAAATTCTGGAATAAGTTCCCTGAAGGGGTGCCTGGGTAGCTCAGTCTGTCAAGCGTCTGCCTTCGGCTCAGTTCATGATCGTAGGGTCCTGGAATTGAGCCCCATGTCGTTGGGCTCCCTGCACAGCAGGAAGCCTGCTTCTCCCTCTCCCACTATCCCTGCTTGTGTTCCCTCTCTTGCTGTATCTGTCTCTCTCTGTCAAATAAATAAATAAAATCTTAAAAAAAAAAAAAGGAATTTCCCTGAAAACATTAACCAGATTAGAAGAATATAAAATCTATAAAATTATAACTTGGAATATAAAGTGAGAAAGAAGGTGAAATAATAGAGTGGCAAGCAGAGTACAGGCAAAGAAATAAGATTGGAACTAATAATTTATAGTAAGACTAGTAATTTCTGGATATAGCTTTTCATAATCATCGGGATGAATAAACTATTTGAAATACATGAAAAAACTGAATAATTTTTTAAGTTTATCATACTAGAGAATGGACAAACTATAGCCCATCATATATTTCTGTACACCCCGTAGGTTAAGGATGATATTTGCATTGTAGATAGCTTAAAAGAAGGCACAATAATACTTTTGTCACATGTGAAAATTATATGAAATTTAACTCAATTGACCATATATGTTTGGGTTTATTTCTGGATTGACACTTCTATTCCATTGGTCTGTATATGTATGTTTCTACTACTAGCACCTATTTTGAGGACTACAGTTTAATAGTAAGTTTTGAAATGGGGCATCAGAGTCCTTCAACGTTTCTTTTTCAATATTGTTTTGGCTATCTGAGGCCCCATGTGTTCCTATATGAATGTAAGGATCAGCTTTTTCATTTCTGGTACAGTTTGCAGGTGTGTGAATGCTCAAAAGGGATCCTATAAGAACAAAATTGTGTGTTTTGATCTAAGTATTCTATTGCCACCTCTTCAAACCCCTCAACCATCTGGATATAAATAGGAGGCTCATAAATTGCTTCTTCTGAAACCAATTCTGTACCTCTAGTTGTTAAATATGCAAGATCCAGCAATTCTATTGAGCTTGTCTCCAGAAAGGCATATTCTTCTGTTACAAATACTTACCTAGAGAATACGATGGAATATGAAGTTCTTTTCTGAACAAGAATGTTCAGAAAATTATCCCTCTGTCCTGTATAAGGTATTAGTATAAATGAACTTCAGATTATCTGTCTCTCTCTGCTCATTGTCATGTATGGTACTTAGTGTTATACCCTCTGAATGAGAGGGGAGCTCATAATGTGCAGGGGAGAGGAATAGGAATGTTTTTTTTCTTACTTAAACAGTAATTCCCATAGCTGAGAGATAGTCTCTAGAATCTTGTATCTTGTGTTTAAATACTGACAGTGCATATGACATAAAATATTCCTTCTATTGAGATAATTTGTACATTTTTGTTTCAGAGAGAGAATGGTATAGACCGTTTAAGAAACAGCTTCTGCCTTGATGATGGAATTGATGAAAAATCTCCATCTATGGGCTATGGTTTCCATTTGCTTATCCTTTGCAATGTAGGTGACAGTATTTTCTTTTTATAAAAAAATTAAAATCAAGATTATTTTCATGGGAAGGTTGAGGATGGTATACCATGCATGTTTAGATTTTGTTATTTTTTTCTTGAGGACAGAAAGCAACATATGAAACATAACTATTCCTATTTAACTAGTTATAAGACATTATAGTAATATAATAGTTGAACAAAACATGGATTAATTTAATTTATATGGATTATTTATGTGTAAGGAAATTATCAAATATGATTATGTAGAATAATTGATTTGTTAGCTCTTTTTATAACATCTTAGTCTATCAAAAATTAAACTTACAAATCATTAAATAAAGATATCAATAGACTTGGAAATCTCTTTATTCTGAGGAAAGTATGAAAAAATGGTAAGATTATTTCTTTTATTTCATTCCGAGTAATAAGCACTTTAAAAAAAGCTGAAATGAGGATAGGTAAGAAGAAAGACAGAGGTTGGCTTACATATTACTGAGAAGAATATCTGATTTAAAAGTAAAAGTCAGAGAAATCACAAACTGACGGTTTAGAGGATTATTCTTATTTTTCTTATTGACAAAGAGAAGAGGTATAATCAAAGATAAAGTCGTCATATTCAAACAATTAGATAAGATTATTCTATCATTCAAAATACCTATTTTTATCTATAGCTCAAATTTATAAGTAATTTTCTTCTTAAATTATATTTAAAAAAGATTTTATTCAACTGTTACAAGTTTGCCTTATCTCATTATAATTTTGAATATCTCAATTCATCCTTATAGTGATTCTTATAATTGAAATGTGCAATACTATATTGCTTTTGGTCTGAAAATGATGTCAAGCATTATGTTCTCCTATCCCTGAGTGAACATAATTAAAAAATAGAAAAAAATATATGTATGAAATTCTTATTCCTTTAAAGTCCCCCGACCCACATTGATGTTGTCTCTTGCATGTGCTCCTTTTAAACGGGACATTTTATTATATTTTGAAATGAAGGTACGAGTTGGCAAACAAATAATGACTAAGGATTAATCCTAAATTTTACTCCATCTTTTTAATAGAAATACATGTTTGGGGGGATATATAATGATTTAATTTTTCACACACACATCCTGAGCTGAGAAAGGTGAGAGGAACTTGAAAAAGCGGCACTGATAGAGAATTATCAGTGATTACAGCTTACCATGGAGTGGGTGAATCTGCACACAAAAAAACTAATTTTGCCTGTAACTAACAGCCAGATGTGCATTCATGCATTTGTAACACTATACCTTTCTGATAATTCCAAGAATTTGTTTAGTTAACTCTGACTAACTATGTAATTGTTGATATAGTGACAACTCCAGATTAAAAAAAAATGGAAGGGAATGGAGGAGACTTGGTCCTAGTTTTAATTCTCATAAGCTTGCATGTCATGGAACATGTAGAGATAAAAATTTAGGATGTGAAATCATACCCAATAAGCATGTATTTCGGAGTCTGCAAATTTTACTAGCAAAAACTCTTACTAAGATTAGTCTACTTCAGTTGGTTTACTGTTTGATTCTTTAAAAATTGAAGTAGTCCATAAGGTAAATTTGGATTTATAATTTTGTAGGATTCTAAAATGTAAGTTACCAAGTAGTTAGGAACTGGTCTATAAGGAGCTGTTATTCTTTAGGGGTGTGAAAGAGGTATTCTCAAAATAATTGAGGAACCATGTTATATACCCATCATTTGAATATCATTCAGTCATATCACTTTCTCTATATATGAATATTTAATGTATCAAAGTACAGTTTAAGAAAAATTTTATCACCTAGGGAAAAAGGTCTCATATCAGAGAAATGTAGGTTGTTTTAAAAAATTATGCCTTATCATTTTTTTTATTGACCAAAGGGAGTCTTCCTCTGTGGCATTTAAATGGCATCTCTCTCATTTCTGCATGCTTGTCCATTCCTGAGGGTGTATCTATTCCTTGCGGTCATTCTGTGAACTTCATTCTGAGAACTACATTCTCATTCAACTTCAAGTTGCTCTGCCAAATTAGGTTTCATGAAAACTATGATGCTTGGTAGGACTTGCATATATAGACTAATTTAGGATTAATTTATATCTTCCTATTATTTATAATTCTCTGTCCTTGAATATGTTTCCATTTTCAGTGTCTTTTACATCTTTGATAAAAGTTTTATAATTTTCTCAAATAATTTGGGTGTGTGTATATATATTATATATACACATATAATATATGTTTTTTCTAGGTACCTTTTAATTTGCATTTCTATTTTAAATGAAATTTTAAAAATTACCTTTGCTACTTTATGTTTCTGATACAAGTAATGCTATTGAATTCTGTGTAGAAATAATATTTAATTGCTTGAATTTTTTGGATTTTTGGTTTATTATTTGATCAGCAAGTAATGAAAATGAGATATTTTTTCTTTCAACCTTTAAATATCTCTTTTGTTTATCCAGTATTATTTTACTACCCGTGATTCTTATAAATACTGAATTGAAGTGTGAATTTCAAAATGTGAATTTCAGTCTTACTAATTTCGTTAAAGAAATGCTGTCTTACCATTACATATGATGCTTTGATAGATTTTGGAAAACCACCACTATCTTTTTAAGGAAATTCTCTTGTAGTGTTCATATATTAATTCATATTGTCCTAACATAATATTTGGTTTTAACAAATTTTTACATCCTTTGAAAGTTTATTACTACTTTAATTGGTTAACATGATTACTCAAATTCGGATTTTTTATTTTAAATCATTTATGCAATTACAGGATCATTTCCCATCCCCCCCCCTTTTTTTACTATCTTGCTTTTATTGGTAACATGACCAGGTAACATGACTTTATATTTTACTTGAAATTATCTACTATACATCCAAGAACACTTTCTTATGTTAAATATCTCGACTTTTTCATGTTCATCTCCAATTATATAAGTCAAAAGAAACAATTAGTGAAAAATTCTTTGTTGATTCTTGTCTTTATGGGGGTTCTACCATTTTTTTCCAGTAAATTTGTTCTATAAAGATCCAGATAATGAATATTTTAGACTTGGAGGTCATATGATCCCTGATTCAACCATCCACGTCGATTTTTGCAGGATAGAAGCAGTACATTATATTAACTGAATGCAGCTATGTTCCAAATAAACCTTATTATGGACACCGAAATAACAATTGACAGAACTAAAGGGAGAAAGAGACCATTCTACAATAATAGTTGTAGATTTTATTATTGCACTTTCAATAATGAAGAGAACATCTTGACAGAATATCAAAAGGAAATTGGGGATTTGCTCAGCAGTATAAACCAGCTATATCTAACAGACATACTAAACACTCCACACAGCAACAGAAAATATACATTCATCTCAGATGCACATGCAACGTTTTCTAGGATAGACCATATGTTAGGCCATAAAATAATTCTCAATGCATTTGAAAAGATTAAAATCATACAAAATATGTTTTATGATCACAATAGAATAAAAGTAAATATCAACAGCAGAGGGAAAACTGGAAAATACGTGAAAATTAAATGTAAAATAATAATATAGTCTTAAAAACAATAGGTCAAGGAAAAAAATCACTAGAGAAATTGCAAAACACTTTGAGATGAATAAAAATAAAAACATAAGATGCAGTAAAAGCAGTGCTCAGAAAGAAGTATGTAGCTATAAATGCCTACTTAAAAAAAGCAATACCAAAAAAAAAAAAAGCAATACCTCAAATCAATAACCTAATTTTATGTATCTTAAATAGTAAAATAATAGCAAACTAAACCCAAAGCAGGCAGAAGAAAGAAGATAATAAAGAATAGAGCATAGAGAAACAAAACAGGGACTAGAAAAACTATAGAAAGAAGTAATGAAACCAAATGTTGTTTTTTTGAAAAGGTAAACAAAATTAAGTCCTTAGTTAGACTGAAAAAAAAAAAGATTACACAATAACCAAAATAAAAAAGGAATTCATAGGCATTATTACTAGCCTTACAAAAACTGAAAGGATTATAAGATAATGCTATGACAAATTGTACATCAAAAAACTAGAATATCTAGGTGAAATAGAAAAATTCCTCAAAACACACATATTACCAAATCTGACTCCAGCAGAAAATCTAAACACATCTATGACAAGTAAAGAGATGAAATAATTAAAATTCTGCCAATAAAGAAAAGTCCAGCCAAATGGCTTCACTGAGCCATGAATTTTGCCAAACTATAAAGAAGAAGTAAGGCCAATCCTACTCAACTCTTCCAAAAAAAATTAGAAGAGAGAACATTCCTAACACTTTTGAGGCCAGTAATAATCTGATACACAAGATGCCTCAAGAAAAATAAACAGCAATCAATATTCCTGATTAATATGGACACACAGCCCTCAACAATATAATAGTAAATCAGATTCAATAGTACATTAAAAGAATGATACATCTTGAATGAGTATGATTTATTCCACAAGTATAAAGGTGATTCAACATAAGATACCCAACCAGTGTAACACATCATGTTAATAGAACAAAGGGAAAAAAATAATTACACAATCATCTCAACAGATGGAGGAATGATTTGACAAAACTCAGCACTTTCATTATAAAAACTATTCTCCAAACTAGGAGCTTCCTTAACATAGTAAAGGGCATTATCAGATACTCATGGCTAACATCACACTCACTTGTTTTTATTTGTAGTTGTTTTGATTATTATGTGTTCATATTTTATTATATTTTAAGTTTTTATTAAAATTCCGGTTAGTTAACAGACTGTAATTAGTTTTAGGTGTACATTATAGTAATTCAACCCTTCTATATATCAATCTTCTCACAGTAAGTACACTCCTTAATCTCTATCCCCTATTTAACCCATCCCCCACTCACCTCCCCTCTGATAACCATCAGTTAAAGAGCAAAGGGAAAAAACACAGGCAAACCAAGAAACAGTAAGACACCGAATTTAAAAGACTGAAAACCTTTCCCCTAAGATGAAGAACAAGAAAAGGGTGACCACTTTCACCACTGCTATTCCATATTGTACTAGAAGTCCTAGCAAGAGCAAAGTCAAGTAAAAAGAAATGGGGGGGGGTGTGCACACTGAAAAGAGAGAAGTAAAGCTATTTTTATTCCCAGAGGACGTGATTCTATATGAGAAAATCCTATTGAGCCTCCTCTCTCCCCTCCAATACACCCAAACAACACACAAACTACTTGAGCTGACAATCATATTCATCAAAGTTGCATAGTCATTTATTTTTTCTATATACCATCAATGAAAATATGAAAAGGAAATAAAGATTAAAATAATTAAATAAATTAAATAAAGATTAAAAGATTTTAATCACAGATGATTTCTAGGCCCTTAAGAAAAACATTTCCTGGGGTGCCTGGGTGGCTTATGTGGCTCCGTGGTTTAAGCCTCTGCCTTTGGCTCAGGTCATGATCTCAAGGTCCTGGGATCAGCCCCCCATCTGGCTCTCTGCTCAGCAGGGAGCCTGCTTCCCCTTCTCTCTCTGCCTGCCTCTCTGCCTACTTGTGATCTCTCTCCTCTCTGTCAAATAAGTAAATACAATCTTAAAAAAAAAAATCGATTTAAAAAAAAATGTGCAAAGGGGTCTCCTGGGTGGCTCAGTCAGTTGAGTGTCTGACTCTTGGTTTCAGTTCAGGTCATGATCTCAGGGTTGTGAAACTGAGCCCCATATCAGGCTTTGCACTCAGTGCACAGTCTGCCTGATTAACCCACTGAGCCACCCAGGCGCCCCTAAATAGATTGTTGTTTTATTGATGAGTTATAAGAGGTCTTTACATGTTCTAGATATTAAACTTTTACCAGATATTCAATGTGAAAATAGTTTTTCCCATTCTGTCAGTTGTCTTTTTATTTTCTTTGTAATGTTATTTGGTGTATAAAATTTTTAGTTTCTATGAAGTCCA
This sequence comes from Procyon lotor, assembly GCA_028646535.1. Taxonomy (NCBI): domain Eukaryota; kingdom Metazoa; phylum Chordata; class Mammalia; order Carnivora; family Procyonidae; genus Procyon; species Procyon lotor. The sequence goes on from CM053607.1 coordinate 61,276,091, forward strand.
ATTTATCTATTTTATATTTGGTTCCTTATAGTTTTGGTGTCAAATTTAAGAATCCATTGCCAAAGCCTAGGTTATAAAGACTTACCCCTATGTTTTCTTCTAATAGTTTTATAATTTTAATTCTTCTATTTGTGCTATTGGTTATTTTGTTTAATGGAGTAAGACAGACTTCCAGATTTTTTCTTTTGCATGTGATGATTCAGTTGTCCAAAAATCACTATTTTTTTATAGAAATGATCCCTTACCAGGTGGATGGTTTTGGCTCTCTTACCAAATCCACTGACCATAAATTAATTAATCAGGCATAAATTAATGATTCTCTCCCTCTGTCCCTGCCCTTGCTCACATGCTTTCTCTCCCAAATAAATAAATGAAATCTTTTTTTTTTAAAGATTTTATTTATTTGACAGAGAGAAACACAGCGAGAGAGGGAACACAAGCAGAGGGAATGGTACCGGAAGAAGCAGGCTTTCTACGGAGCAGGGAGCCCGATGCGGGGCTCGATCCCAGGACCCTGGGATCATGACCTGAGCCGAAGGCAGACGCTTAACGACTGAGCCACCCAGGCGCCCCTAAATAAATAAAATCTTAAAAAAAAAATGTGTGAAGGACTTGGGCAGATATTTCTCCAAAGAAGACATACATGGCCAGTAAGCACGTGCAAAGTGTTTTGAGATCATTGGTCATTATAGAAATGTAAATCAAAACTATAATGAGGTACTCACTTTATATTCCTGTTGGCTTTAATCAAAAAACATAAAATTACAAGCATTGGCAAGAATGTGGACAAAGAGCAATCCCAGTATGCTGCTGGTAGGAATGTAACATTGAGCAGCCACTGTGGAAAACATTTTGGTGGTTTCTCAAGAAGTTAAATGTAGAAATAGTATATGACAGAACAATTCCATTCCTAGATTTATACCCCCAAAAAATGAAAACATATGTCTATGCTGCTGAAATGTGTATATAACATCATCGTTCACAATAAGCAAAATTAGAAACCATGTTCACCAAATGATGACTAGATAAACAAATTATGCTATACATTTATGATATTCAGACAATGGAATATTATTCAGTCATAACAAGAAACAAAATATTGATACGTGACACCATAAGGATGAAACATGAAAACATTTTGTAAACTGAAAGAATCCAGGCCAAAAAGGTCAAATATTTTGTTATTCTTTTATATGATATATCTGGAATAGGCAAATCCATAAATACTGAAAACACTTGAGATTACCAAGGAATGGATGGAAGGGGAAATGACTGATTTCTTAATGAGTACAGGATGTTTTTCTGGGGTAATGAAGTTTTGAAGCTTGAGAGAGATGGTGGCTGCACATTATGAATATATTAAATGCCACTGGTTTGTATGCTTCAAAATTAATTGTATAATTTTTATAATCAAATCTTACATACAAATAGAGGCAAAAAAATTTTATTTCAAAGTATATTGTAATATCCCATAATTTATATGAGAGTTATTATATTTATGCAATTAATATTATTAATTCATGAATTAAATGAATGAATTAAATTTATAATTAAAATACAGTAAATATATATATATTATGCTATACACACCATTGGACATTTTCATTAATTTGTTTCAAATCTTGTGTGTCCAATGTGAGCTTGTGACTTTTCAATACTTTTAAAAAAATTAAGTGTAATTTACAGACTGATAACCAAGAAAAAAATTGAAAAATTCCCAATAAATAAGAGTCCAGGACCGACAGCTTCACAGGTGAATTCTACCAAACATTTAAAGAAGAGATAATGGGGTGCCTTGGTGGCTCAGTCAGTTAAGCATCCAACTCTTAGTTTTGGCTCAGTTCACAATCTTGCGGCTTGGGATTGAGCCCTACATCAGACTCCACACTTAGCGTGGAGTCTGCTAGGGATTCTCTTCTTCTCCCTCTGCTCCTCCTCTGTTTACATGCACACACACACGCACATGCTCTCTCTTTCTTTAAAATAAGTAAATCAGAAAGGATGAATACCCAACTTTTGTATTAATGCACAGAACTGGAAGAGATTATGCTGAGTGAAATAAGTCAAGCAGAGAGAGTCAATTATCATATGGTTTCACTTATTTGTGGAACATAAGGAAAAACATGGAGGACATTGTGAGAAGGAATAGAATGGTGAATTAGGTGAAATCGGTGGGGGGAGTTGAGCCATGAGAGACTGTGGACTCAGCAACAAACTGAAGGTTTTGGAGGGGAGGGGGTGAGGGGTTGGGCGAACCTGGTGGTGGGTATTGAGGAGGGCACGTATTGCATGGAGCACTGGGTGTGGTACATGAACAATGAATCTTGGAACACTGAAAAAATAAAAGTAATTGGAAAAAATAAAGCTTTAAACAATATAAAGAAGAGTTAATACTTATTCTTCTCAAACTATTCCAAAAAAATAGAAAAGGAAGGAAAACTTCTGAATTCGTTCCATGAGGTCAGCATTATCCTGATACCAAAGCCAGATAAGTACAGCACTGAAAAAGAGAGCTATAGGCCAGTATCCCTAGTGGACATAGGTGCAAAAACTCTCAATAAAATACTAGCAAACTGAATTCAACAATACTTTAAAAAAAAATAATTCACCAAAATCAAGTGGAATTTATTCCTAGGTTGCAAAGGTCGTTCAGTGTTCGCAAATCAATCAATGTGATACATCACATCAGTAAGATAAAGGATAAAACCATATGATCACTTCAATAGATGTAGAAAAAGCATTTGAAAAAGTACAGCATCCATTCATGATAAAAACCCTCAACAAAGTAGGTTTAGAGGGAACATACCTTAACATAATAAAGGCCATCTATGAAAAACCAGCAGGTAACATCATCCTCATTTCCCTTAAAGTCAAGAGCAAGACAAAGATGTCTACTCACATCACTTTTATTCAACAAAGTACTGGAAGTTCTAGCCACAAAGATCAGACAACAAAAAGAAATAAAAGACATCCAAATTGGTAAGGAAGAAGTAAAACTTCCACTATTTGCAGATGACATGATACTATATATAGCAAACCTGAAAGACTCCACAGAAAAAGCTGCCAGAATGGATAAACTAATTCATTAAAGTCATAGGATACTAAGTCACTATACAGAAATCTGTTACATTTCTATACATCACTGATCATGAAGTAACAGGAGAAATTAAAGAATCAATCTCATTTACAATTGCATCCAAAATAATAATATACTTAGGAATAAGCCTAGCCAAAGAAATGAAAGACCTGTACCCTGAAAACTATAAAATCCTGATGAAAGAAATTGAAGACAACACAAAGAAATGGAAAGATATTCCATGCTCATGGATTGGAAGAACAAATATTATTAAAATGTCTATACTATCCAAAGCAATCTACACATGTAGTGCAATCCCTATCAAAATGCCAACAGCGGGTCACCTGGGTGGCTCAGTCGTTAAGCATCTGCCTTCGGCTTGGATCATGATCCCAGGATCTTGGGATCAAGCCCCACATTGGGCTCTCTGCTCGGCAGGAAGCCTGCTTCTCCTGCTACCATTCCCTCTTCTTGTGTTCCCTCTATCGCTGTGTTTCTACCTGTCAAATAAATAAAATCTTTAAAAAAAATGCCAACCGCATTTTCCACAGAACTAGAACAAACAATCCTAAAATTTGTATGGAACCACAAAAGACCCTAAATAGTTAAAGTAATCTTGAAAAAGAAAAAGCTAGAGGCATCACAAATCATGACTTCAAGTTATATTACAAAGCTGTAGTGATGCAATATGGTACTGGTACTGGCACAGAAATAGACACACAGATCAGTAGAACAGAATAGAAAATCAGAAATAAACCCACAATTATATGGGTCAGTTGATCTTTGACAAAGCAGGAAAGAATAATGGGAAAAAGACAGTAGTCTCTTCAACAAATGGTGTTGGGAAAACTGGACAGCAACATGTAAAAGAATAATATTGGACCACTTTCTTACACCACAGACAAAAATAAATGCAAAATGGATTAGAGACCTAAGTGTGGGACAGGAAACCACAAAAATTCTAGAAGAGAACAGAGACGATAATTCATTTGACATCAGCCATAGCAGCTTCTTTCTAGATACGTTTCCTGAGGCAAGGGAAAAAAAGCAAAAATAAACTATTGAGACTACATCAAAATACAAGTCTTGGGGCGCCTGGGTGGCTCAGTGGGTTAAAGCCTCTGCCTTCGGCTCAGGTCATGATCCCAGGGTCCTGGGATCGAGCCTTGCATCGGGCTCTCTGTTCAGCAGGGAGCCTGCTTCCCCCTCTCTCTCTGCCTGCCTCTCTGCCTACTTGTGGTCCCTTTCTCTCTGCAAATAAAAAAAAAAAAATACAAAAAAAAAAAAAAATACAAGTCTTCTGCACAAGGAAGGAAAAAATCAACAAAACTAAAAGGCGACCTACAGAATGGGAGAAGATATTTGCAAATGACATATTCGATAAAGGGTTAGTGTCCAAAATATATAAAGAACTGATACTACTCAACAACCAAAACCAAATAATCCAGTGAAAAAATAGGCTGAAGACATGAACAGACATTTCTCCAAAAAAGAAATACAGATGGCCAACAGACATGTGAAAAGATGCTCATCATCACTGATCATCAGGGAGATACAAATCAAAATTATGAGATAATCACCTCACACTTGTCAGAATGGCTGAACTCAAGAACACAAGAAACAACAGGTGTTGGTGAAGATGTGGAGAAAAAGGAACCCTCTTTTACTAGTGATGAGAATCCAAATTGGTGCAGCCACTGTGAAAACAGTATGGAGGTCGCTCAAAAATTTAAAAATAGAACTACCCTATGATCCAGTAATCACTACTGGGTATTTACACAAAAAAATACAAAAACACTAATGCAAAAAATATGTGTACCCCTATTATTATAGCGCCATTATTTATAATAGATAAGATATAGAAGCAGCCCATATATCCATTGATTGATGAATACATAAAGAATATTTGGGGTAATATATATAAATATTATTGGAATATTATTGAGCCATAAAAAAGAATGAAATCTTGTCACTTGCAAGGATATGGATGGAGCTAAAGAGTATAATAAGTGAAATAAGTGAGTCAGGGAAAGACAAATACCACCTGATCTCACTCATGTGGAATTTAAGAACCAAAGCAAACAAGCAAAAGGGAAAAAATGTAAGAGACTAGAGAGCAAGAAAAAGACAAAGCAAGAAACAGTCTCTTAACTACACAAAACAAACTGAGGGTAGTGGAGTGGAGGATGGGTTAAATAGATAATGAAGATTAAGGAGTGTACTTGTCTTGATGAGCACGGAATGATGAATGGAAGTATTGAATTACTATATCATACACCTGAAACTAATATAACACTATATGTTAACTGGCTAGAATTAAAATAAAAACTTAAAAAAAAGAATACTGAAAAAAATTAAGTGTAATTTTATGACTATCTTCACTTAGATAATCTACATATGTTATTAATAATATTCCATAAAACAATATTAATTTTATTTTCATTGATTTTATTTATTATTGCTTGAATATTAATACTATTAACTTTATGATATTTGCTGTGTTTGGTCATTTTGCTGAACATTAAATACATCCAATGTCTTTGTAATTTAACCATTTCTTTTTTTATTAGTATTTAATTGCATCACCAAGATAGAATATATTTGTCTCTTTATAATGATTGAATGCTATAGTTCTATTTCTTTATTACCAGATTGTCTGTATTTGCAGAATAATGTCATGTAATATCGAGATAATATGAATTATAATGCTTGGTGATTATGTGAATGCCTCTAATGTTTCACTATTTAGTTATAATTTATGATGGACATACTTCTTTTCTCAGTTTATCAGTACTTTTTGCAGGAGTTTATTCAATAATTTTTTGATAATGTTCTAAATTAATTTTGTGCTTTATTGAACTTTATGGAAATTACAGTGGTATAAGTCTGTATGTGATTTTTTTTAATATGCTAGCTGCTGAATGAAACAAAGCCCAACATTTCAGTTGATTTATGCAATAGAGATTTATATTTTACTCTTGCAGTAGTCCACTCTGATTTTTCCTATTCAGCAAGCAGTTTTTCTCTACATGTGACTCAGGGATCCAGTATCCTTGAAACATATGCTTTTACCATTCATTAGGACTTCCTTTAACTGCAAGTGTGCTATATTGCTGCAAGTCACTTCAACTCCATGCTTTTCTTTTTTCTTTTTAATTTTTTTTTAAGATTTTGTTTATTTATTTGACAGAGGGAGAGAGATCACAAGTAGGCAGAGAGGCAGGCAGAGGGAGAGGGAGAAACAGGCTCCCCGCTGAGCAGAGAGCCCATGTGGGGCTCGATCCCAGGACCCTGGGATCATGACCTGAGCCAAAGGCAAAGGCTTTAACCCACTGAGCCACCCAGGTGCCTCAACTCCATGCTTTTCAAGAGAACTATTACATAGTCCTACCAACATTCAAAGAAGATCCCCATCTTCTTTGAGGTAGAACTGGAAAATGCAGTCCCTTGATGGTCAATATCTTCTAAGCAGCAGCTCTTTATTGAGAAGTTGAAACATGAATAATTGAGAATTAATACTGCAAGAGTGACTACCTATAATTCTGAGACTACTTAGTTAAGCATCAAACTCACTTAGCCCTTTTTTCAAACACAGCACAAAACGGTGGTACTCAAATACAAAATTTATAACCACAATCTCTCTGCTCTTTTTTATTTATAATATTTTGTGAGGTTTTTAGTGCCAGAGCAAGGACAGAACTATTAAAGATATAATAAATATTTTTACCTAATGTTAAATGCAGTTGATCTTGATAAACTGTAACATACTTGGTTATTGATTAGCATAATGCACTTATGTTATTTATTTTATATAAACCACTAATTTACCATCTTTGTTTATAAATTTTCATTAGACTAAAATTGAGAAAGTATTAAGATTTTTTATATAAAAAAAATCAGTAAGTGAAATAAGTGAGTCAGAGTCAGCTATTTCTTATAAACCAAAGTTTTGAATAAGTAAAATCACTTTGTATCATTTCAGTGGCTTTCTCTGTTGTAATAGACTAGGAAGATAACCCATGTTTATTTGCATATAAATGAACTAAATAATTTCATACACCTCCATGAGTCTATTGTGAAAGCAGAAGTAAAAGTGAAGGAGTTAGACTGGCAGATTTATCTTTGAGGATTTAAGACCCACCACTATGATATTTAAACAAAATAATGGTCTTCAAACTTGTGACACAATCTCTTGATAGGGCTATCAACAACAGGTAATTTGAAAAATATAGAGTTTGTTGAGATTTATAAATATAAAGTTTACTTTAAAAAAAAAATATATCAAAGGGCAAATTTGCCTTGGGTACTATATGACTGCAGTGGTAACCCACATAAGGTCTTGGTCTTAGATTGCTGCTTGTACTTAGTTGTAAGAGCGAATCGCTTACACAAAAGGGAGCCTGAGCATTGAAGAAAACACAGTATGGCAGTTTTGTTAATAATTGTAGCCCTTTGCCCCTTAATGTTCGATTATTAGTATTTAAGCCATCGGATGTAATGGGGACCTAGATGATTTGCTTCTCAAGAAAGAACAAGGAAAATTACATATTTATATTAACTATAAATTTAAGTGACCACTCTACACTAGAGGAAACTGAAAGAAATACTTCAGTCTCTTTCTTGGAAAGAATTTAGGAATTTTATAGAGACTAATATCAATATTGAAAGATAGCAGAGAATAGAGAAATGAGGAGAGGTTGTAGTAGTCAATGAAGTCATCATAAAGGATAGAATAGAAAAGTGGGTAAAATTTGCAGAGTAATGGGGAATTCTATGGATTTCACTTTTACAAAGATATAGATAAAGGCATAATCATGGTGTGTTGACAGATTGCTTTCAGTCTGAATTACTGTTGTAAGGAAGGTAGAGGCCTGGAGAGAGTGGAAGGTAAGTTTAGGTCATTTGAATTTTTATTCTGAAAATAACTAGTATGTATTTTAATTGCATAAAATTGTGAAAAATATAAGTAATACAAGTAGTAATATAAAATTATTCAGTCATATCAGAAACAAATGTCCACATCAATAGGTATCACTTCCTAATAGCACTTTCTCTGTTTACAAAATGGGAATCACACAATGTGTGTATCTGTGTGCATATGAATATATAGTAGCAATATTCGCATATAACTATTTTTGAAATTACTTATTTTCTTTTGAAAGTACAAATCAATTGCCTGATAAAATCATACATTACAATACATACATTATACTAACATTGGTCAAGTTACCCAGAAATAAAAACTTGATAAATCACATTTTTTACCTTCTCTTCATCTCCTCTCTCTCTCATTCTTTCTTTCCCTCCTTTCTTTAGATTTTCCTCCCTCCCTCACTCCACCCTTCTTTCCTTTTTTTTTTACATACAAATTAGTAGTTATTAGGTTTTTTTAGTATGACCATTCCAAAATTTAACTTGAAGATAAGCTTAGAAGCCCAAGTGATATGAAAAGAAAGTCACCTGACAGTGCCCCCCCACCCCAACCCTCCTTCCTTCCCTTCTTTTCTTTTATATCCTCCCTTCCTTCTTTCTCCCCTCCCTTCCTTTCCTCCTCCTTTTATTTCTTCCCTCTTTCCTTCCTCCCTCCCTTCTCTCCTCCCTTTGTTCCTTCCCTTTGGCTATCACATATAATGTTAAAAGGATTATTCTCCAATTTATTTGTCATTTATTTGAAAAGTCTGTGAAAAAGAATTATGAAAAACAACTTTCACTACAGAGGAACTTAAGAAACAATAGAATGGCAGAGGCATATGGGATGAATTGAAGGAAGCAGAGGTTCAGAGTTAGGGATTTAAACTGAAGTAAGCCACAACTAGAGATAAATTTTGTCTTTGTTTTCCTTTTTTTCCCTGCCTATATTGTCTCTCCCATTTTTTTTCCTCCTCATTTGATTTCAGGCTTTTAATTTTGTTGTTGTTATTTTTGAGGCTATGCAGAGATATTGAGACAGAAAAAGATGCATTTTAAAAAGTTGATGAATGGCTTTTACTATTTTCTACATAGAGAAAAGTAATATGATAAACTGCAAAAAAAAAAAAAAAAAGACTGGAGTCCTAAATGTGCTAAGGCAATTTCTGGGGATTACAGTGTTCTTTACTTCCCAATATGCAGTCAAAATAATAGAACTGAGTCAGCTTCTGTTGTTGCTTGCTTTTGTTTTAAAAAAAGATAGTATATTCTATTACAATGAAACTTAGAACACTTCTTAGAACATTTAAAATGAACCATAAAGCCCTCCAATAGGAAATGAATATGGAAAAATGTTTTAAAATTGTGAGAATAGGGGCGCCTGGGTGGCTCAGTGGGTTAAAGCCTCTGCCTTCGGCTCAGGTCATGATCTTAGGGTCCTGGGATCGAGCCCCACATCGGGCTATCTGCTCAGCAGGGAGCCTGCTTCCCCCTCTCTCTCTGCCTGCCTCCCTGCCTACTTGTGATCTCTCTCTCTGTCAAATAAATAAATAAAATCTTTAAAAAAAAAATTGTGAGAATAATTGTACTTTCACTAAATATTCACAAATACAGGTATAAAACATCTATTACCTAGACTCTGCGTCTCTAATTAGTTCTGTGCCATTAACTCCATTGAAACCTGTTGTAAGAGTAGAATACAAAATAATATTTGTAAAAGTGTTATTTCTGATGCCCATACTCCTATGATTTTAGTCAAGCTTAACAAAGCATCACAGGCTTGAAGGAGTCTATATATAGAAATTCCACCTACCCAAAAAAAGAAATTCTGCACCCAGATAGGTTGTATTTGTTGGATCAGTTATCTGTATCACTTTAATGCTATACCAACAATTAATTCTAAAATTTTAATAATTTTATACAACTCTTTTAACCAAGATTATTGTTGGAAAATGCTTTATATAGCCATCCTCTATTCTTTGTCTAACTCAGCTTAATTTTCTATTTCTTTAGCTTCTAGATCAAAGTATCAATCCAGGAAACCAAAATGAATATTCCATTTTGATCAAAAGACTTATGAATAGACAGGAAACTGGACAAATTATTAGTGTCCCTTCTTATCTAGGGAATTGGTGTTTGAAAATATGAATAAGTAATCTTTCTCTTAGTTTACATGTTGGATAGTGATTCTATACTGTCATTTTCCGGAGGCCTTGACACATTTATTTGCATTTGTAACTTTTGTTTTCATACACTTTCATTGGTTATCATTTTCCTCCTACATATTACAGGTAATACTAAGCTATTTAGACACAAAAAACACTCTTTCTTCTTAGAACTTCCTTTTTCATCACTACAGTATTTGATTCTTATACAATTTACATTTATTTGAAAATCTGTAGTGTAGAATATCTTTAGTATCTGAAAGCAGTTTTGATAGCTTATGACAAATCATCAAGCCCAGCCTTATAATTTGTCCATTTATTTATTTTTTTTTTAGTAGGGTGAAATCGGGACTTGGGGCATGTACATTTAAAATGTTCAAGTACAATGAATTTATTTTTCAATTAGAAGAGCTCCTTGTTTTATTTTCTTTTTCTTTTTATTTATTTATTTATTTAAGATTTTATTTATTTATTTGTCAGAGAGAGAGAGCACAAGCAGACAGAGTAGCAAGCAGAGGCAGAGAGAGAAGCAGGCTCCCTGCTGAGCAAGGAGCCTGATGCGGGAGTCGATCCCAGGCCGCTGGGATCATGACCTGAGCTGAAGGCAGTGGCTTAACCAACTGAGCAACCCAGGCGTCCCTTATTTTCTTTTTAAATAAAAATTGTATAGATATAATGTGTACAACATATTGATTATATATAATCATATATAAAATTTATATATATAAATATATAATCATATATAAAAATACAGATTTCTAGACTTATTTATCCTTCATAACTACTAATTTGTACACTTTGACCATCATATCCCTATTACTTTTACATTCCCAGCTCCCAGTAATTGTTTCTATGAATTTGACTTTTTTTTTTTTCACATTCCACATATAATTGAGACTATACAGCATTTGTTTTTCTCCATCTGGCTTTTTTCATTTATTTCACAGCATAATGTCCTAGATGTTGTTGCAAATGGTAGGATATCTTTCTCATGTCTAAATAATAGACATCTTTCTCATGTCTAAATAATATTCCATTGATATATACATATCTTTCGACAAGAAAAAGAAGAAGGCAAGGAAGTAGGAAAAGAAGAAGTAAAATTCTTTCTGCTTGAAAAGATATGATATTACATATAGAAAAACCTAATGACTCCTTTAAAAAACTGTTAGGACTAATAAATTCAGTAAAGTTATAGTATATAAGATCAACATACAAAAATTGATTGCATTTCTATACACTAAAAGCCAAGCCTGTAAAAGAAAAGAAGAAAAAAATCCCATGTACAATAGCATGAAAAATAAGTAAAATAATTAGAAATAAATTTCACGAAGTGTAAAATATCTATACATTGATAACATTAAAACATTGAAGAAATTGAAGAAGATAAAATAAATGGAAATATATCACATGTTCATGGATTGAAAGAATTAATATTGTTAAAATATCCATACTATCCATAGCAATCTATAGATTCAATGTGAATCCTAACCAAAATTCCATTGGCATTTTCCAAAGAGAAAGAAAAAATATCCAAAAAGTCATACGGAATCACAAAAGATCTCAAATAACCAAGGCAACGCTGAGAAACAGTTGGAGACATTTAAATTAAATATTAATTTAAATTTAGTAATTTAAATTATTAAAATTTAATTTAATTTGTCTTTAAAGACAATTTAATGTTTCATCCGGATCCAGAGGTGCATCAAATTAAATGACAGCTCTGATCAGCAAACAGGTGTTTCATGATGATATCCAAGAAGAAATGGTTGGTGATGGACAATTCAGAAATGCTTCCCCAAAAGGCGATTGGTTCTTTAAAAAGTTTCAGATAGTATTTCAAAATATACTACAAAGCTATAAGAATCAAAACAAGTAGCATAAAAGCAGACATATAGACCAATAGAATAGAGAGTCCAGAAATAAATCCATACATTTATGGTCAATTGATTTTTGACAAAGATGTCAAGAACACACAGAGGGGAAAGGACAGTCTCCTCAATAAATGATATTGGTAAAGCTGCTTTTTTCCCTTTTCATTATATTTGTTTTATGTCAAAGATGTAAATCTTCCAAAGGTATGATGGCATTTTAGCTGATTCTTCCTTATAATCCAGTTTACTTCACTAAATACTAATAACTAGGATTCAGATATTTAGAGTAGCAAACCAGAATTCACATTCCTGGTTTCCACTTCTAAATGTGTGACTTGGAAAAACTATTCACTTCATGTGATATAAATATTTCCTATTACAGATTTTGAGAATAATGAGCTTGTTAAGAGGGGTATCATTACAATATTACATTATATTTCAGACTCTGGTGGAAAAGTACCACGTATGAGTAATCAGATAGCCACTATTACCAAGAATGATGCTTGAAAGGTGAACTTTCTTTTTTTTTCTGATATTCAGAGACCCACTTTATTCCTTCAATTTGTACTATTTTCTACTGAACTAAAATTTTAAGACTACTTTTCTCAGTGCTTCCTATTTATGTAGTATATAATTTTGTTTCTTTATCAATTCAATTAAACAAAAAGTCTTGGGATCCTAATGTGTGCAGTACAGTGTTGGGTGTTTGTGATATAAAGATGAATAAAAAGGTGAAAAAGAAGATAAATAACAAACAAAATTCCATCATAAACTCTCCTACTTCCACAGTCCCTTTCCCTATCTCTTAACTCAACTCTGCAACCTCCCCTCTAAAAAAATAATTTTCTCAAAAAATAAATAAATAAAAAATAAAATAAAAAAAATAATTTTCTCTGCAGCCAAATTTTTGTCACATCCCTTACTGGTTCAAATTACTTTCAGGATAAATTTCAAGTTTCCAGGCCTGACTTTAGGACTCTAGAAGAACACGGCCCTTGTTTCTGTCTCCATCTTCATCTCCTATTTGACAGTTCACAACTTCCACGCAAAAATACCAAAGCCTCGTAATTTCCCATTTACTCTGTTCTGTTTATGCCTCTTTGTTCACGTTCTCTCTCCCCAAGAAACTCACTTTCTACCTCCTGTAGTTTTATTATTGTCCTCTCTGGTCAGGAGACTTCTATCCCAGGTATCCTTTGTTAATTCCCAGATTGAGATAGTACTTTTTTGCCTGTGGTCTCAGAGCATTCATGCATATATTCATCTTAGCATGAGTAACGGCCTAGCGATTGTTTGCTGGTGTTTTCTGCCTACCACTCTATACTTCAGCATCTTGAGGTCTGGAATCATTCCTTCCCCAATTTGTTGTTGTTGTTTTTTTTTTTTTTACACTTCTGTCCTGTAGCTCAGTGGTTGGCAAACTATTTCTATAGGGACAGGTAGTATGTAGCTTTTTAGGCTTTGTGGGCCACAAGATCTATATCACAGTTACTCGTACCTGCTGTGGTAGATTCAAAGCAGTCATAAGCATTAAATAAATGAATGAACATGGTTACATTCCAATAAAACTTTACTTACTGAAACAGGTTTCCTGGCCTTGAGTTGCTGACCCTTGCTATAAGATAGTGCTAATAATACAGTGCCAAATAAATATTGGGTGATTTGTGTTCCCTGATTTATTCCTGTGTTTAATTCTCAATGGTTTTACCCATTTACCATTTTGCCTGGTATTCTGTTCCTCCTGGAAGAGCCCTGTACTATAATATTCTGTTCCACTAGTGACTGGTGTCTTGTTTGGAATCCCAGAGAATTATATGGTGCACTTTTACTTGTTAATGGGTTTTTCCTAATATCTGTTGCCTGAGTGACAGTTTTCTCCTCCATATACCCTGTCTTTTTTTGTTGTTGTTGATCCTCTGCCTATATGCTATGAAATCCCATTGCCTAGTGCCAACATCCTACATTGTCAGTCACTTAGCAATGCTTGCATAACTTCTCTGTGCTCAGGACTGTGAAACATAGATGAATCAGAGACAGACGTTCTCTCACCCAAAGTCATGTGTATCAGGGTGAATTACAATCAGGTGTAAGTAATGGAAAAACATATTCCATTGATTTAAACAATCAAGGAGTTTTTTCTCTCAAACATCAATAATGTCACAGTCTAGGATTTGTGACAACTTGATGCTTTTAAAGCTGAATCCCTTCCTATAATCTGTTGATACTCTCTTAAGATAAGGTCTTTGTCCTTGTGTTCATAAGATAGCTGCGAAATATGTAGGCATCATACCCACTTCCCAGATAGGAGGGAGGAGACTAGAACACCAGCTTATTTCCACTTATGTCATGGGCTATGCTGCATGTCCATTTCTAACTGAAATGTAAATTGGGAAATGCTGGTAGCACCATTCCAACTTCTATAGTGGAAAATATTGGGACATGGGGTTAAATGGATGTTGAGTGAAATTTCCTAAAATATATGCCACATCATACTGGATTTTTTATTACATTTGCAAATAGATCTTAAATCCCCAGCTTTGACCAAGTAATTTTAAGAATTTTCTTAAGCATCATGAAATTTAATATTTCATGATGAATTAGGGCTATTTTGTCATCATGTAATTTCAATATTAAATTAGGATTATTTTGTATGCAGGTTACGATTTTTTTATCTAGTTCTTTCCCACAACGTCTTCACCATAAGACCTGTTGACAATGAAACAGTTTTCTCTTATTTTGTCTAAATATTAGTATATTTTTGTTATAAAATTATACATGGAGACAGTATAATATATGTTTTAATATTTGATATTTTAAGTGCTGTTTATATTTTCAATACTTTAAAATCACTTACCTCTTAAACTTATTTGAGTATTAAATTGACCCACTTTTTATTTATTTTTGAATAAAAGGCATTTAGTAGAGAACTGCAATAATTGAATGTTATAGTTATGGAGATGAAATATTTCACATTAATTTTTCCATAGTGAAATCTCTATGCCTTCATATCTAAAAATGCATACCTAAAGAAAATAATTTGGTTGTAATTCCTCATTTCACAGACATATTGCATTAGACTTATCACTAAAGAATTGTCTCCTTTGTGGTAATAATTATATTAAGTATCAATATTTCAAAATAATGGGAATACAGTGATGAAATATATGTTATCACATAACTATTGTAAAATAACATGCTAGGGAGAAAGTGGAAGAAGCTCAAGAGCAAAGGGGAATTTTATTCTCTTTTAGAACTAGAATGCCATCTTTTCTGTGACTACAGATATTTTAAGATTTCTGCCTTAGTGTTTTTGTTTTTGTTTTTTGCTCTTTAAGGATGTATATATACATAATTTAATGTTTAGAAAGTATTTATATGAAGAATGATATGTAAATGCTAAGTAATATTACTTTACTTTCAAAAAATTATCAAGGATACTTGAGATTTGCTATAAAAATCTCAGTCACAATTTATAATAATTCACTTAACTGGTAAAAATGAAATTATATAGTCAAGAGATGTAAGTTTTCACATTGTTTCTGATAGCAACAAAGATAGCATTATTTATTATACTCTGCTTAAACTCCTAACCACCCAAATAATATATGATTATATGTGATATATTTAGAGTTCCTTTCCTTCAGAGGTAAGATGTTGAAAAACAAAAAAAAAAATCCCTCTCTTTTCAAATCTCTTCTCCTTTTTTCTTTCCAGTTTACCTTTTATTAGTGAGTTAACCTGTGACATCCCAAAATTAAACTCTCGCCTAAATGAAAAGCAACAACTACAAATAAGGTCTCAGATTGTTCTTTTAGGTTATTACAATCAACACTGATAGTGATAAGAAAATAAATATTGAAGTAAGACTTATTGGACTTGAAATCAGCCTCCACTGTTTTTATCTCTTTTCTTATCTTAATATAGTTCTGTACTTACAGAAAATTGCACAAGTAGCAATTTTCTAAGCTGATTCCCATATTTATTTCCCCAGATTTTCCTTATGTTAGCATGTGGAAAAATCATAGTACAATTATTCAAACTAAGAAATTAACATTCATAAAATTCTATTATCTAAATTAAAGATGTAATTGGGATTTCTCCAGATATATAATTAATGTCTTTTTGTTGTTGTTCCAGAAGCTGTTCAATGAACCCACATTACACTTTAATTGCTATTCTTAGCCTCCCCCAATCTGTGGCAGTTTTTCAGTCTTTTGTTCTCTTTAATAGCCTGACATTTGAGTATTGATCAATTCTCTTTTTAGAATGTCACTTATTTTGAATTTGTTTAATATTTTCTTTTGTTGAGATTTAACTGACATATTGTATAAGTTTAAAGTGTACAACCTGTTGATTTGATACAGTTATATATTGCAATATGATTACCACCATAGCATTAGCTAACACCTCTGTCATGTCACATCACTTATAATTTCTCATTTAATATGTAGTCTCTTAGGAACTTTGAGGTATATAATACAGTATTGTTGACTGTAATCAAAATTCTGTGCATTGGAACTTCAGAACTTAATCATCTTTGAATAGAAAAAGACAAATACAGTAAGAGTATCACTTACATATAGTATCTAAAAAAGCTGAACTTACAGAATCAGAGAATAGAATGGTGGTTGTGGGGCTGGATGTGTGGCAATCGTGGAGTTGTCTAATGTTTTCTTATGCTCAGAAAAAGATTATGCATTCTTTAACAAGACTGCCATAGAATTGATGTGACATTCTCATTGCAACATTTCCAGGGTTGTATGATGTTAATATATCTTACTGGTAATGTTAACATTCCTAACTTAGTTAACATGGTATCTGCCAGAAACTCTACTATAAAATTATTATCTCCCCCATTTATCATTAATAAATGTATTGGGAGAGATACTTTGAAATGATGCAAATACTCTTCTTTTACTTTTACTCAGTACTTTTAGCATCCATCAGTGGGTCTTGCCTGCAGTAATTATTATCAAGGAAGAACTATTTACTTCTTCCCATTTCTTCATTCAGGAATTTATTTAACATCATTATGGACTCATGGATTTATATTTAATTCTGTGGGTTAAATTCCAGTATTGCTATTTTTTTGGTTATATTTTTCCATCTTTGGCTATTATTTGTAGCCTCTGTTAGCAGAGCTTAGAAATAGATGTATGTATAGTTACTTTTATATCTATTTATTTTTTAATCTATCTGGATATATATTTAAAACCATAAGTTCATATTGATATCTCCATTAAATGCAACATTATAGCATTCCTTCTAGCCTTGCTCTTTTGAAACCTGACTCTGCATAATCGAAGATGTACTTGTTCAATTGTAGTATATACTTAACGGTTTCAGAGAAACAAAGGTACACATCTTTAAACCACTCTTAATAGAACATTTTATCCAGTAAGTGCAGTCAATTTACTTTTGGTATTATGACTTCAAAACAATCAGAAAGCACTCATTAAATGTGTAAGATTATAAATAAAAGTATTTTTTCTGTTGTTTGTTTTGCGGTTTTCTAATAATGCACTCTATTTTCAGAGCTAGAGTTTCATGTAAAGCCAATTATATTCTTATGTGTTACACATCTTGATATAAGTGCCGTCTCTCCCCTATAGATTTTCTAGCAGAGAGGAAAATGGGCCTCAAGTATCTCATTGGATGACTCCTTTCCACATGCTGACTTAGGTACCAAGCTAGAGGAGATATGCCCCTGAAGAATTTAAGTGAACTGCCATGCTCATTCCGTGGAAGAGTCTGGACAAATGAGCATACCTTTAGACTCTCAAGGACAATGGAGTATAGATGTACAAATTACTGCCATTATTACAATTGCACTACTAAGCCATATTGAATAACTGCAGTGAATTAACATTACATTATAAAGCCTATCTTAGAAAGCATGTGAATAATTATTATATTTTTACAGAATAAATGAAAGTGAAAAGAATGGGTGATATTAAATTAAAAATGCAGGAGATGCATATATTTAAGTATATACTAATATCTAGATACTGACATGTTTTATTGATTTTTGTGTTCATTTTGTTATGAAAGGTCAATTTTATGCTGGCTCCTAAAAAAGAATAGTTGTTGGGACTTTTCTAGGCGAGACATAAATTAGTGAAAATTCCCCACTAGGACAGTGTTCTTATAGCATATTTATTTTACTTGCTAATAAGACACTAGCTTTAAAATCTAGTTTTCAGGGATGCCTGGCTGACTCAGTCAGTAGAGCATGTGATTCTTAATGTCAGGGTTGTGAGTTCAAGCCCTACACTGAGTGTGGAGCCTACTGAAATAAATAAACAAACAAACAAACAAACAAACAAATAAATGAAAAGAATTCAAGCCCTACACTAAATGTGGAGCCTACTGAAATCAATCAATCAATCAATCATCCATCCATCCATCCATCCATCCATCCATCCATCCATCCATCCAGTTTTCAGCCATATTTGTATTTGGTTGAAATTGCAGTTTTCTCATAGACAAAGGTATATAACAGGAAAATGAATGTACTGGGAGAAAGGCATAGATCCTCAAATAAGTAAGATGAGATGAGAAATTAGTAACCAACTATAAGAATAAAGATTTGTTGTTTTGTCTCATAATATTTTGCTCCCTTGTTTTCATACTCCAACATGTTTTAAGCACCATTGCCAATTCTCTTAAAACTGATAAAATAACAAAGGATAATTCACTGATCATTCAACCCTAGCACGAAAATAGTTCCTGATGGTCTCAAAAATGGGAAAGAAAATATCATGGAATTCACTTTATTTAGTTCCAGTCAGGTGTGGAGAGACACAGAAATCATTACTTTTCTAAATCAGAAGAAAATGATAACATGTTATACTATTGATAGTATATTTAGTTATTAAAATCCTTGAAAAATAAGAGCAAATTTTCTCAGTTATTAAGGTATGTATATGTTGTTATTTGAAATTTTATCAATTTTTTTATAATTGTGAATTAAAATCATCCTAAAATAGTCTTGTCTAAATATCTAAATATCCCAAATATTTAGGATTCAATGGTAGGATATAAAAAACATAATCTCTACATTATCCCTCCTAATTTGTTTAAAAGTGTATAGTAAGTACCTACTCTGTGGCGGGTACTTTTTTCTGGG
The DNA here is from genome assembly GCA_028646535.1 of Procyon lotor. Classification (NCBI taxonomy): domain Eukaryota; kingdom Metazoa; phylum Chordata; class Mammalia; order Carnivora; family Procyonidae; genus Procyon; species Procyon lotor. The sequence goes on from CM053607.1 coordinate 61,295,243, forward strand.
AAGAGGTGTGGGTAAAGTAAGGAGTTTTCCTAGCCCGGAATATGGAATCCAGACACATGCCTCTAAGGTGGCTCTAAGCAACACCAGTCTATCAAAAAGGTTTCACACAGAGAGAGTGCCTTTGCTGGCTGCACTGAGGCGGGTAGTTAAAAACTTGAGTTTAGCAAAGGCCATCATATGTGAGGCTGCCAGCTTAAGCAGACAATGCTAGAGGGGGTGATGGATAAACACTAGAAGACCCGACCCATGCCATAAAGTACACTGAGGCCCTTTGAAGGTAAAAGTTTTGAGGCAGAGGAAAGGTAAGCTCAGAAATGGCCAAAACCAAGAAGAGAATTATAGGCAGATTTAGGGGAAGGCTGGAGAGGGAGAAGCAGTACATATAAGAATGAAGACAAACACAGAATCTGAGGAAAGAAAGATTCTTCTTGTATTGTTATTTCATGAAAAGTACAAAAAATAATTGCTAATATTTATATAGTGCCTGCTCTGTACCACACTATTCTAAGCGAGCTGCAACTCACACTCACGGCAATTATATAGAACATTAATAATTATGTCCCTATTTTATGGCAGGGGTAGTTACACAAAAGGATTGAGTAACTTGTAAAATTCACATGATTAGGAAGTGGTTGAACTGGGATTTGAACCTGAATAGTCTGGCTCTAGCCTTTTCTCTAGTATTTTCTCATAACACTTCTCAAATATTTAAGTAAAATGTTATCTTTTCCTCCTCTTAAGAAAAGTGGGCCTGAACTTAATGATGTTCTCTCTATCAAAAGTACTAAGATAGTTAGTTTAAGGTTAGCTGTGCTGACATTATGAGGGATTTGTTTAACAGCTGCAGTCTTTGTTAGGAAAAATTTCCCAAAAAACTATTTTCATGAGGTAAGTATGGATATATATTTATGATAATGTGTTTTTTTCCCGTTCTTCTTTCTTTCCTTCCCTCCTTCTTCTATTCTTTCTTTCTTCTTTGGATAAGCTTTGCTTTTGGTTCTAACTATCCTTGTGATATTCTGCTAATAATATTAACAAGGAAAGATAAAAATGAGTCATTGGTATAGTCATTCATTAAACTTATCACTACTGGATGCCTCCAAAAAGGCTTTTATGTGTGTGACAGATTTAAAATTCTGAATAGTTTACCAATAAACTCTCAAGGCTGGAGAAGGAGAGATCTGAAACTACTTCAGTTTTCTTGAAAGATGAAATTTAGTTCATTGAGTTCTGAATTGAGCCCATATTGATGACTCTTTTGACAATATGACCAATACGACAATATTTGCCATAATTCCTATCTTTAATCTATTTAAAGATCAGCCTTAATTTATTTCTCTCCTAAGTTATCCTCATTTTTCTGTTCTTTTTCTGTGTATGTGTGTCCATGTTAACATTTAAAATTGATAGACTAAATCTCTTCTAAAGATTAATGTACAAAACGTGACTATTCAAATACTAATTCAGTTTGGAATGTATGATATTTGAGTCATTGAATTCCTGATTTTTAATTAAGAGACCAAGTATGTATTTTCTGCTCAGTTCATTCATTTTTATTTGCAGCCAAGCTCATGCCTAAGTCTTCTGTCAATATCATTTACTAATAGTCTGGGCAATACAAGTAAAAAGAATTATAATACAATTTTATATAAGATTCGCTCTTAAAATGTAATTTCTTAAAAAAAATGTAATTTCTTCTGTCTCCTTGGTGTGGACTAAATATTGCCAGATTGATTCTTCCCTGCATAGATGCAACAAAGACATGGGGAAAAAGACCTTCTTAGAGGGCTGAGACATTTTGATCCACTTGAGCTGTGCTTGCCTCACCTCATGGTTTAGAAAATAAATGACATATCAGCTTAGTAGTCACTGATCCATGAGGTAATTGTACCTTCTCATATCTTCAACATAAAGTTTCTGGAATGGGCAAAGCCAGTGACCAGAGGATAAAACACATTGCTTTTTTTCAATTCTGTGATCAAATTGAGAAATAATCATGTCAGCCTGTATTTCTGAAAGAAAAATAATATTGGCTTAGTGGTGTAAAGCTATTACTAAACACACTTTTATCATATTAAGATTATTATTCTTCTAAACAACTGGCTCTACTATGCTACAGATTGTATTTACCTGCAAAATTTGTGTGTAGGTTTCCAACTTAATTCATTAAAAAAGCACTGTGGATTTCAGGATGGAGAAATGGACACTTCATTTTGTGGTTAAATATGGTGGGAAATTATCCCGATTGCTTTTGGTCTGCTGCTTAGAGACATCTTAACTAACTAAATAAGAATTCTTTAGGAAAGAGATATGGGCCTAAGTAAATACTAAGCAAATTGAGTATTAGCACACAGGAAGAAAGTAAGATTGATGATCTGACAAAACATTAATTAAAAGAAGGAGCATTGCCAAGATTTTCTTGTATAATTCAATTCCACATAATTCAAAGGCAAAATTAATTTACTGTTTCTTGACAACAAAGAAAGAGTTTTATATTGACTATTTTTTTAATGTATACACACATGATATGGTAAAGCTCTGTAATCAGAAACATAGTAGTTTAACCACAGAGGTTTGCATTTAAATTCCGGAATTCTATAGACACAACAGAGCCTCTTATTGAAATGAAATGAGTTTGCATTTATTTCTGCAGGTTCCAGGCATACATAAACATCAAATACCAATATCGGTATTAATTAAGGGAAATAACCCTACAACATTTGGTAATTCTTACTTTGAGCAGTTGCCAGTTTGCACAGCCCAACATATGCTGAATATTTTACATATGAGTGATTTATTACAAAACTTACCAATGATGACTAACACTATTTTTTAAAGTTTACTTGCCCAACAATTAGCTGTTCTAAAGATTAAATGTCATTATATATTATAATGCTGAGTGTATTTACTAGTTTAATCCTGAGAAACTTTTTAAAACTTAATCCGCATCACTGTTATTTCAAAAATATGATTTCCAAATAATCTTCCTTTCTGTTGAAGACTTCATGCAATTCTTGTTTGAAAACATTTGTTTTTGTTTAATGAGATAGAGGGATAATATTTTTGGTCCAAATGCTTAATTAAATGTCTAGCATTAAATTGATGCCAAAATAAATACTCATAAGAATTCTAAATATATAGAAATAGAGACCTGTTTGCAATTGAAGTCTTAATTTTCAATAGTCAATGATTCGGAGATCCTGGTTATATTAGTTCTGTATTGTTGATGTTGTTTAAATATAACATCTTGGCAAATATTTGAACTTAAAATTTTCTACCCTGGGAATACTATTTCTAGAAAGACAACGTTTGAATAGAAAAAAGACTTGGAGAAACTAATTTATTTAGCTCCACCAGAAATCAGAATGGAGACATAAACTTAGGTGCTTTACTTTATTAGAAAATGTTATACCAGGGAGGCAGAAATAAGAGAAAAAGAGTGAAGCAAGAAAGAAGGAGTCAATAAGGCGTTGTGGTGGTAAGTTACTACCACTTGGAACCAAGTGCAAATGATTGTGTGTTCTCAGGAGATTATTCTGAAAGGCTGCAGAATTCTAGTTCCAAGGAAGTCTATGATAAGCCAGAAGAGGATGGAAGAGAAAACACTCATCAACCAGCTTTCCTGATCTAAACAGGAACATTTGCCCCCAATAAGGTGTTAACTCCATAGCACTTTTTATTTTATTTTTTTTTCTCCACAGGCACAGACTCGACGAGGTGCTTAGAAGTCACAAGCTTCTGTGGCAAGAAGAAAGTTTTGGGACAAGAGTCTATGGAGGGGTGCACCCTGGCACCCAGACAAGGTGCAGTTCTGTGAGGCCTGCCTGAAGTTAGGAGAACCCATGCAGAGTTGGTCCTTAGAGTGATTACTAAAGTAGAAAAAGTGGCCAAAACTGGAGACAGGTGAGGCCAAGAGAAACTGAGAAAGTGCCATTTTAGAAGCATTTGAAACAAAACCAGACCTCTTTATTCACACTTGAATTAAAATTTACAGTTTAGGGTCGATTTGTTAACTTGGGCATCTATACAAAAGTGTAGCATTAGCCATACATGTAACAATATCTGTGTGAACACCTTAAGTCAATTATATACTTGGTACTTTATTTTCTTTATGTGAAAATGTTTATTGAACTAGAGTAGATAATTGTCTACTTTGCAGAATAGTTATATACTTGACTAATATATTTCTAAGCTATTTGACATTTTAAGATTAAAGTGACATTAGATTTCATAATAAGCCTAATGTAACAGACCATTCAAAATCAGAAATTTTGAATGAAGAAAATCTCTCAACTCTGCTTTTATAAAAAGTATTAGTTTTCTTTATATTCTAGGGGGGAAGTACTTTTTAATTCAAAATGGTGAAATCTATGGAAGTTTTAATTCCAAAATAAAGTTTATTTTAAAGGTAATTATCATTTTTGCATAGAAAATGAGAGTATAGAAATAGTAAAGTTAGTAGAAAAGTAATTTACTTAATTAATTATGGAAAATTAATTTCCATATTGTATGCCAACTAATCATTCATAGAAATTTCAATATGGCAAAGCCATATCATTGACATCATGATAATTACTATTCTATTTTATTTTACTTCCTCTGGAACTTAAATTTTTCTTTAAATGTCTCCATAGTGATTATATATATGTAGCCTCATTCATACTTGTATGCATATATTTTATATATTTATTATTTATATTTGTATAATATTTATATTTAATTTTAGAAAGAACATATTTTGGGATCCTAATTGAGCTTCTTTCCTATTCTTTGTTGAAATTGGAACTTAAAATATGTATAGGGTAAGTGAAACATATGTAAGAGAATTTTATGAGAATTACATAATAGTCTTCTAGTATTTTAAATCAAATTTTTCTAGCCAGAGTCACAATTTCCAAGATCTTAATGAGGGCCAATTTTATTTTTCTTAAAAAGAATATCTATGGGCCAAGGATTTCTGGTAAATATTAATTTCAAAACTCAAGAGGGAAGGATAAAACACACTATTGAAGCAAAACACTAATTTGGTAAGCTACTTTTGGTGCAAAGAAATTCTACAAATCAGAAAAGGAATTTAAACTTGCTGAATATCGGAGATATGGCAAGATGGCGGAGGTATAGGATGCACAGAAAAGCACCGGGTCCCAGAAACCCAGCTAAAGAGGTAGAAAACCACTATAAAAGCTGGCAAACACAATAGGAGAGAGCAGAGAATAAGAACAGCAATTCTAGGAGCAGAAAATCGACCACTTTCAGAAAGGTAGGAGTGGAAAAAGTGAATTTAAAGCGACGGGAAGAGAGACCCCGGGGGGAGGGGCCGACTCCCAGTAGCCACAGAGCCGCGGAGCACAAAATCTGGAACTGCTAGTCCGCTCAGCTGAGGGGCATCACTCCGGAGGCTAACTGGGGGTTCAGCCCTCGCAGGATCAGTGTGGTTTCAGGACCCGTGGGGTCACCGAGGGACCAGGGGAGCCTGAGTGTTGCAGAGCTCCCAGGTATTGGGGCGGAGAAGCCGGCAGCAGAGAAGGAGCCACGCAACGCCACATAGGCCTACCTTGGACTATAGGAACTGAGACATATAGTCCATATAGGGCTGCCGTACTTCAAGCGGGGACCCCCAGGAGGCAGCTCCGGAGACACCCCCTCCTTCCTCCTCTGGGAGGAGCGGTGCGAGAGCACGCAGCAGGAATCTGCTGGTTTGGGGACTCCAGACGGGGCCACACCGTGCCACAGATAGAAGCGCTCTGCCACGGGCTAGCTGAGCACAGAGCTCGGGATTCAGACAAGGGAGACGGGAGTGATTAACGGCTTTCCGGCTTTCCTCCGAGGGCATGTGGAGGATGGCGGTGCCCAGCACTCGGCTCCTCGGGGCTGGAGACTGGGAGACCACCATTTTCATTCCCGGCCTCCAGGGTGGTATGGAAAGCACTCAGGGCACAAAGACTTCGAGAGCGAACCTGAGCAAAGTGCTTGGCCCATCCCCTGGCAAGGGTGGTGCAATTCCGCCTCGGGCAAAGACATTTGAGAACCACGGCAACGGGCCCCTCCCCCAGAAGATCATCGAGAATATCCAGCCAAGACCTAGTTAATCAATCAGTGAAAACTGCGGAACTCCAGAGAATCTTTCTCTCTCACCTATCTACTCTTACCTTGACAAAATGACGAGGCGGAAAAACCCATCACAAAAAAAGGAAGAGACAGTACCAATGGCTAGAGACCTAGTCAATTCGGACATTAGTAATATGTTGGAAATAGAGTTCAAAATGACAGTTATCAGGATGCTAACAGGGCTCGAAAAAAACATAGACGATATTAGAGAATTTTTTTTTTTTTGGGAGAAATAAAGTTCCTTTCTGGAGAGATAAAAGAAATTAAATCTAACCAAGTTGAAATTTAAAAACCTATTAACGAGGTACAATTAAAAATGGAGACTCTCACTGCTAGAATAAATGAGGCTGAAGAAAGAATCAGTGATATAGAAGACCAAATGATGGAGAATAAAGAAGCTGAGAAAAAGAGAGACAAACAACTACTGGACCACGAGGGGAGAATTCGAGAGATAAGTGATACCATAAAACGCAACAATATTAGAATAATTGGGATCCCAGAAGAACAAGAAAGAGGGACAGGGACAGAGGTATATTGGTGAAAATTATTGGAGAGAATTTCCCTAATCTGGCAAAGGGAACAAGCATCAAAATCCAGGAGGCACAGAGAACCCCCCTCAAAATTAATAAAAATAGGTCTACACCCCGGCGTCTAAGAGTAAAACTTACAAGCCTCAGTGACAAAGAGAAAATCCTGAAAGCAGCTCGGGACAAGAAATCTGTAACATACAAAGGCAAAAATATTAGATTAACAGCAGACCTATCCACAGA
>CM053607.1:61302620-61360124 GCA_028646535.1 Procyon lotor
GGGTAGGGATGGGGTGGCTGGATTGTGGACATTGGGGAGGGTATGTGCTGTTAAGTGCTGTGAAATGTGTAAGCCTTACGATTCACAGACATGTACCCTGGGGCAAATAATACATTATTTGTTAATAAAAATTAATTTAAAAAAAACTTGCTGAATATCAATATTCGTAAATAACTTAGATTATTTAAAAGTCTTCACATTGACTAGGGGAAAAAAAGGATGACAAATTCAGGTCAAATCTCTGTGAGACAGAAGAAATAAATGGCTTTTTGGGTGTTAATTGACGTTACTAGTTCATTTATATTTCTGTAGAATCTTAAAGGGAAATTAAACCATAACTGCACTCATATGTATTTGAGTACCCTATTTATATAAACAGACTCTACAAAAACAAGTTTATTTGACTCTAAAAAATACCAAATCTAATAATTTGTCTACATTAAATTTCAAATATTTTAGATTTATTAATTCCCAGACATCAACTTGCTAAATAAGAATCTTTTTTTTTTTTTTAAGATTTATTTTTTGAAAGAGAGAGGGCAGGGGTAAGGGCAAAGAGAGAATCTCCAGCAGAGTCCCCACTGAGCATGGGGCCTGACACAGAGGCCCAACAGAGTGGGGGCTAAGAGGGGGCGACTGGGGCCTATTTCATTATCCTAAGATCATGACGTGAGTCTAGAGTCAGATGGTTAACCAGCTGAGCCACCCAGGTGCCCCTGGTATATAAGAATCTTTCAAACTTTAAGTCATTTAATAACCTTAATACAATAAAATGTAGTAATTCTTCAAAGCTGATAAAATTGTATTTTAAATTGCTTTTGATTTCATATAATTTCCCCTAAATTGAAGGACATTTTAATGCACTTTCCAAACATGTCTTGAAGTACCTTATTGCTAAATATTTTATGCAATAGACCAATGCTGTGTGAAGATAATGACCAAATGACAATCTGTACATTTTATAGAACTGAAGACTCCAAAATAAACTCTTCAAAAACAACAATGGTTAAAGAAAATGATATTATTTATTGGATTCTCCTCTCCAGTTCGGTTAAAGTTTTATTTTAAACTGAAGATTTCATATTGTCTTTTTTGAAAAAGAATAAAATTCAAGCAGATGTATGCTGATCTATTAGCAATCTGCAAATGCTTAGTTTATAGCATGCTAAAGGAATAAACAAGAATCATTAATAAAGCCTAAACAAAGAACACTATTGACTTAATCTAGCAGTGTGGCTATTTAAAATGGGGATGAGGTGTATACTTTGGTTGGGATATTATCTGATAGCTGAGAAAACTATCTTTTCTAAACACAACTCTTATTGTAGTGATAGTAATAATACAAATTCTGATTACACATTGTTTAAATTTGAGAATGCTATTTAAAGGCTACGCACTTACTTGTTTTCATAAAACAAGTGTAAACAAATGAGATGTATTCCTGTATCTTTCGAAAGTCTAACACTGAAAGCATTCAAAATATGTTAAGCAATCTTGAATTATAACTCATTTTGTAAAGCTTATAGTGCTTAGGGGAAAAAATGTACCTGGATTCACAGCTAACATGAGATTTGCAATACAAAATAAGTTAACAAGGAAGCCAATGACATAAGCCCTAGGGTAATGGTACTTGCTGGAACAAAAGAATCCTATATAACAATTCCAGAGAAGGACTCTGCAACTACACAGAAAGTACATTTCCTTGAAAATGAAAACTTACAGATATCCTGTCACTTCCCACAAATATTTTTCCTCAGACTGGGCACATTTCACATGTCATAACAGTATATGAAAAACAAAGATGTTCATCGTTTAAATAATTTACTGTTCTCCAATTTGAATAAAAAGAGCTTGAGAATTTTCTACTAGGTCTATGATTTGTCACACCTAAAATATAACCATTGGGCATTTGTTTTTAATTACCAACTCTACCACAAGCACATTTCTTATTAGCAAGAAATGAATCCTATCAAATCAATATTAGAGTACTGACATTTAATCCTTTGCTAGAAATTTGGCTTTTGAATTTGTTTTCAAAACATGATGCCCTCCTTAAATATGTGCTTCAGTTTACATCTGCACTAGTGTTATGATAAACCATTTTTCACTGGATATATTGCTAAAAGTATGTTTGGTTAATTAAAGATTTTATTGAGTACTGAAGGGTACAATTCTAAACAAATGATCCATACGAATATAAGACCAGTAAAAATATAAAATATATATACCCGATACTGTGTCCCTGCCACTTCCTCAACAACAGATGAGAAAGTAATAATTTCATCCTTTTTTTCTCAGTAATTGCTCAATGACCTTGTTTAGTAGTTTCAGGAGTAATACATCAATATGTTACCTTTTTTTTAACTTATTTATCTTTTAACTGCAAGTTTGTACCTCTTAATTCCTTGCACCAATTTCACCCATCCCCCAACCAATATATTACCAATTTTAATAATTTTTATTTGTATCTTAGCATATATTTTGGATATAATGTTCATTTTTATTTCTGCCTATGACCAAATTCATTCTTTCAGCAACATTCTGCATAAAAGTGGTAGAATATGATATATTAAATATACAACATTCATTAGATCATTTAAATAAAACACTTAATAATATTTTGTGTAGTTTTTAATCTGAAGGATTTATATTAAGGTACTGATCTCACATAAACTTAAACATTAGTAAGCCATATTATCATTGAAAAATGTGTTAAAAATACTTTGATAAAAGTATTTGTAAGCAATACTGAATAATTACCTGTTGTATAGGTGGTCACTAGCACAGTGAGCCTAACTGAAAATGCCAGTCAAGACTTTACTTACTGTGACAGTGCAAGTAAGAGGCAAAAGAGAGAACTGCCAGCTTCCCAATGATCAGGGGACATGCAGTGTAGATGGAGGAAAAATGAGGTCCATTTTTCAGGGCCCACCCCAAAGAGGTCTCTGCAAAGTCTCAATTAGGCCCAAAGGAGGTGCCTGGGAGAGGAATTCAAATGAGTTGTGCTAGCCTAGGATTAAATCCTAAATCCTTGGCTGCAGCTCCATCTAGAAAACCACATACACTGATTGTATACCAAGGCTAGTGAGCTAAGATTAGCCTCCTTTCATGAGGCCTACATTTTATTGCTTATAGCTCAGCCTGAAAGATTGCATATAATAATTTTGGCCTAGAAATTGACTTATTAAAGTTTTTTTTTAAATGACAAAGCATAATCCAGTTTATTGGTAATATGAACAATTAAAAGTTAAAGTAACAAAGTTTTATGTTAATATTAACATGTATTTTTTTTTTGATGGCTTGACAATTTCTAATCCATCTAAAATTTCTGGTTTAAAAGGAACATTATTTATTATTATTATTATTACCATTCCTATCATTTAGAAAAATTTCACCTTATAAGTAGCAAATTCATGAGGAAAATCCAGAATCCCACTTCCCCAGCTTTCTCCTCAGTTATCATGTAAGCAAATGACCTACACTCGTTGAACTTGGGATTCGTATTTTACTGACATGAAAAAGAATATTCCACTTTTGTTCTGTCATTATGGACAGTTACATACATGAGAAAACTCTCCTAAAATAAGTAAAGTGTTAGTTAAAAATAATAAACACATAAATTTAAATTGAATTGTTGACTGGACAAGAAATTAAGAAAACCTCAAAAGCCAAAAGTCAATTCATAATTGAGAAAAGATAGGCCTGTATTGTTATACTCTTCCCTCCAAGGACTGCTTTTGCTGCATCCCAAATGTTCTAGGTTGTTGTATTTTCATTTTCATTTATTTCCATATATTTTTTTATTTCTTCTTTGATTTCCCAATTGACCCATTCATTGTTTAGTAGCATGTTGTTTAACCTCAATGTATTTTCAGTCTTTCCAATTTTTTCTTGTGGTTGGCTTCTAGTTTCATAGTATTGTGGTGAGAAAAGGTACATTGTATGATTTCATTCTTTTTGTATTTGTTGAAGCCTGTTTTATGACCTAACATGTGGTCTGTCCTAGAGAATGTTCCATGTGCACTTGAAAAGAATGTGTATTCTTCTGTTTTAGGATGACATATTCTGAATATATCTGTTAAGTCCAGCTGGGCTAATTACTGGGTTGTAGGATCAAAGGAACCCTCTTAACTATTGGTGAAAATGCAAACTGGTGCAACCACTCTGGAAAATAGTATGGAGTTTCCTCAGAAAGTTAAAAATAAAACTACCCTACAACCAAACAATTGTACTTCTAGGTATTTACCCCAAAGATACAAAAATATTGATTTGAAAGAGCACATGGACCCTGATGTTTATAGCAGCATTATCAACAATAGTCAAATTATAGAAAGAGCCCAAATGTCCATCAACTGATGAATGTATAAAGAAGAAGTGGTGTGTGTTTATATATATGAATATTACTCAGCAAAAAAAGAATGAAATCGTGCCATTTGCAATGATGTAGATAGAGCTACAGAGTAATATGCTAAGTGAAATAAGTCAATCACGTGCCTGGGTGGCTTAGTTGGTTGAGTGTCCGACTCTTGGTTTTGGCTCAGATCGTCATCTCATGGGTCTTCAGATTGAGCCCTGCACTGGGAGTGTGCTTGAAGATTCTGTCCCTCTGCAGCCCCCCCTCACATGCATGCACTTTTTCTCTCTCTCAAATAAATAAATCTTTAAAAAAATAGGAAGAAGTCAGTCAAAGAAAGACAAATACCATTTGATTTCACTCATGTGGAGTTTAAGAAAGAAAACAAGCAAAGTGAAAGAAAAAAGAGAGGCAAACCAAGAAACACACTCTTAACCATAGAGAACTGGTGATTACCAGAGGGAAGGAGAGTAGAGGGGGAGCATGAAGATAAAGGAGTGCACTTGTGAGGAGCATCGAGTGTTGTGTAGAAGTGTTGGATCACTAAATTGTACAGCTGAAACTAATATTACACTGTACATTAACTAACTGGAATTTAAATAAAAACTTAAAAAAAAAAGAAAGAAAAGAGAGGAAGAGAGTGAGAGTAAGAGAGGGAAGGAGGGAGGTAGGAAGAAAGAAAAAAAGAGTCAAACCAGTTTTAGCTCTTTGAAGTCAAATAAATTCTAGTTTCTCTCTCTCTTTCCCTCTCTCTTCTTCATTTTAGTAATTATTTAGGCATATGTTAAGTGTTCACAATTTTAGAGTATGTATGATTCTTTGGTTTTACCCTTGTATCATTATCAAATGTCTTTCATTTTAATAATACTTCTAGACTTAAAGTCTGCTTTGTCTGAATTTAGTATTCTACCCAGCTCTTCTTTGTTTAGTGTTGGTCTAATAGACAATATTGTTTAAAATTGTATTAGCAAATACCAAACATCTTGAAATAAGTAAAAATGGTAGTTTTAGTCTAGTTTAGTTTAGTTTTCTATTTCAATGAAATTTCCACATGAAAACTAAAAAGCATTGCTCAGGGAAATTAAAGAAGACCTTAAATAAATGAAGGAATCTATCATGTTCATGAAGTGTCAGACTGCGTAGTATGTAATTTCAACATATTCTTTCTTTTTCTTTTGCAGTAATTGTTTATCAGAATATAAACTTAACATAGCCATGAAAAGACTACAAAACGGTCAAGAGAATCTGTAAGAACAAAGCTGGAGGACTTACACCACCATAGAGTAAGACATATAAAACCGTAATAAATTATAATGTGGCATTTATTTAATTTATTTAATCAAAAGGAACTATATTAATATTCCAAGAGTAAGGGCAGGTAAATAGATTGGCACAAAACTTTTAAAGACACTGAATGAATTACTCTTTTAAAAAATATCTGTGCATAATATTCTTGGCAAATGAGAAAATATTTGGTTTAGTGATACGATTTAACTGTTTCAAATATTGGTTTGGGGACAGTTTTATAAAACTACATGTTTTTTGTTTCATCAGATAGTCTAATTAGAAAATAAAATAATCGTAAATCAAATTCTGTAAAACAAGTTAGTAACATAATAAATATATAGTGAACAAATAATATACCATAAATAAGGAATATGTATCAGGGAGTGTAATGATTCCTCAGCAAATAAACTATTGATACACCTCATCAGTTAAGTTGGTTAGTGGAAAATACCATGAAGCATCAGTATATGTTCTTGAAAGCATTGGTAAAATTTCGTAGCCAATAATGTAAAAACAAAGCAAAACAACAACAGTAAAAGAAAACTGCAACAACAATATTAAAATATAAATACAATTTCTCAACCTAGTAAAAAGTACTTCTTAAAAACACAGAGTTCACAAGGACCCATGGAATGAGATATACATAATCCATGTCTCACAGTATTAATTGCATATTCTTTTCTCCAAAGAAGGTGTTCTACATGTGCTGGACTAGAAGAATCAATAAAAGATATGAGCCTAGCACATCAGATTCTCTACCAGTGTTACCCTTAATATTACCCAGTTATTTTATTTATTCTTTTATTCATTAATTCTCACTTGCTTAGTGAATATTTATTGAGAACCTACTTTTTGCAATATATTGAATTATGAATGTGTGCAGATAAAAGACCAATTAAATATACAACTTGCTTTCTATTACCTTTTAAAATTATATTACCAGAGTGCCTGGGTGGCTCAGTAGGTTAAGTGTCTGCCTTTCGCTCAGGTCATGATCTGATCCCAGAGTCACAGGATTAAGTCCCGCTTGGGGCTCCCTGCTCAGTGGGGAGTCCTGCTTTCACCTCTCCCTCGTTGCCCCCTTATACCAGCCCTTGTTCTTTCTTCGCTTACTCTCTCTCAAATAAATAATTAAAACCTTTAAAAAATAAATAAAATAAAATTATATTACCTATGTATTTGTATTTAATAAGGCATATTTATGTTATCCATATTCATATGCATTTTTATGAGGGGAATTGATAATTTTAATACTAGTACATATATGTATGTATTTGTGTGTGTGTGTGTGTGTGTGTGTGTGTGTGTGTGTATGTTTGTATAAGTAAATGAGGGCAATGGAAATAATTTAACTGAATTGAAAATTAAAATGTCCTGTACAAAGCCACAAATATAGTTGTTTATTTTTAAGAATTTTTCTGAATAATTATCCTCATACATTTAACTAATGAAATTAAGTGAATATGTGAAAATGTGGTAAAACACAGTATGTCAACTTATTTTGATAAATTTTGTTTGAAATAAACACTTGTCTCTAAAGTTGAATAAAATAATTCAACATTTTCTCATCACGACCATAAAGATAATATGCATGTAAGATTTAATAGTACTTTTAGAATGCACAAAGTACAAAATATCTTAGGATGTATATTTATAATTATTATTTTATTAATATGTCCCTGTGGGTAAATATTTTAACTTAATTTTGACCAAATTAAATGCCAGAAACAATATATTTCATATGTTACTACCTACTAAAATCATAATGCTGATTTATTGCTGTGATCTTCTATTTAAAGCATGAACAAGAACTATTAAACTCTCATTCCAGAAGGGAAACTTTTATTATTAACAGATGCATTCTAACTGGGGAGTCTCATGCTTCTGTGAAATATGAATCTTACTTCAAGATGCATTTATTCATTATGTGTGTGTGTAGGGACCAAGAGGTGGTTCAGCTCTGGGCCCAGGCTGTATTCTTGGCTCCTGTTGTCATCAGCTCCCTAAGTGATTCAGCTCCCCTTGTCCCCAGTGATCTGCCCATTGTTATATTTTTTCCTGTGTAAACACTATTTTACCAGTATAGATGAGCACTCTCTCCTCCTTCCTACTTTGCTCTAATAAAATACCCATTTTTCACAAACAGGAGGACATTCATTTTTCCCACATCATTTTTCAAGTACCAAATCATGGCATTTCAAATTTTAAGTAAACAAAAAGTCCAATTTTTCATAGTGACAGCAACTGCATTGATGTATGAACCTGAAACACCAAATGACTTATTCCTGATGATATTTGAAGAAGCCTCTCGTATTTCTAAAACATGTCAAAATGATTTGTTTTGGCATTGCATTATAGCCCTTGTTTATGTAAGTTCTTAATAGGCTATGTTTCATTATCTGGGGTATAGGTCCCTGTTATAAATTAGATTCCATCTACTAAAGTATCCTCATTATAGGTTCAAAGGACAGATAATGCCAAGTACTCTGTACTTAAATAAATCTCATAAGCGTGCAGGCTGCCTGATTGACATACTGAAATCTTGGAAGCAGTAGAAACAATGACAAATATGAAACTTCTATTTTTTTTTTTAACCTTTAGAGTGAGCTACAATACAAGTGTCTAGACGATCTCCGAAATGGACAGAACCTGTTTTCTTGTCTGGATATCCTGAGAGAGAAAAGTAAGTGTCACAGCAATTGTCTTTTCGTTTTGTTGTCGTCAAAGAACCATAGGGATGTGCTTTAAGAAGAAAGTACTTGTAGCCGTCAACATAATGCTCTGCCCATCCCCACACTGCCCTGTGTGAGTGGACAGTGATAAATAAAAAGGGCTGTAAAAAACAAGTGTTCACTTCAGATCTGAGGTTTCTACCTTTCCAGAGTGATTTGCTAGGACTCCGTGGCTTACAGGGTGCCAAAAAGTACTCCTTTTTGTTTTTCCCATGATTCTAGTGGAGTATAATGATGCATAAGTTCAGTGGTTAAAAGATTAAGATCTAGAATTAGGATGCAAAATTGTGAAATTCACATTTACTCTTTCTTACTCTTTGTAGGGTTTGGGGGAGGGGCGACTCAAGCCCTAATTTAATGTTTGTGTTGATGTAATTAACATACAATAACTGCATATATTTAAAGCATACGATTTCTCATGCTTTGACATATGTAGACATCAATGAATTCCATCACTAGCAATATAGTGAACATACTCATCACCCAAAGGTTTCCTTATGCTGCTTTGTGGTTCCTCCTCCTGCCCCTCTCTGCTGCTCCTTTGTTGTACCCAACCACTGACCTGCTTTTTATTAGTATAGATTAGTTTTTATTTTTTGGAATTTTATGTAAATGGAATTATATAAGAAACAAAACATATAGAAAAGATAACAAATGCATGTATTTCGTGGTGATTCTCCAGCTTCTTTACTAAACATAATTATTTCAGGAATTATTCATGTTGTTTTATGTATTCTTTGTTCCTTTTATTGCTGAGTCAGATTCCATTCTGTGGGTAAGCCACAATTTGTTTATCTATTCCCCTGTTGATGAACATTGGGTTCTTTCAAGTTTTTAGCTCTGTTAATTAATAAAGCTAGTATGAACATTCCTGTACAAACCTTTCCAACAACATACTTTTTTTTTTTAGTGTTGGTAACTTATCTAAGGTTTGAGTGGCTGGTGTTATATATTAGGTATATGCTTAACTTTTTTAGAAGCTGCTTAATTGTTTTCCAAAGTGAATATAATATTTTATGCTACCATCAGAAAAGTCTGAGAGGTCCAGTTTCTCCCCATCCTTGCCAGCACTTGTATTGTGAGCTATTTAACTGTAGTCATTCTAACATGTGTAATGGAATTCCATTGTGTTATTAATATGCATTTCCCCAGGATTTTAGTGAAGGGTCCGTTCTAAATTTTGTTCATTTTTATTAGGTTGTTGCTGCATATTAGGTTTTAACATTATATATTCTAGATGTAAATCCATTATCAGGCACATGCTTAGCAAATATTTTTCTGCCAGTTTGTGTCTTGGCTTTTCTTTAGTTTAATAGTGTGTTTCAAAGAATTTTAATATTTTGATACATTATAATTTAATAATTTTTATGGATCCCAGTTTTTTTTAAAGATTTTATTTATTTATTTGACAGAGAGGAGAGATCACAAGTAGGCAGAGAAACAGACAGAGAGAGAGGGGGAAGCAGGCTCCCCGCTGAGCAGAGCCCCATGCGGGGCTGATCCCAGGACCCTGAGATCATGACCTGAGCTGAAGGCAGAGGCTTTAACCCACTGAGCCACCCAGGTGCCCCTGGATCCCAGTTTTAGAGTCATATCTAAGAGTATCTTTCAGAGATAATTTAAAAATTTTTGCTACATTACAATTCATTTTTTTTTATGTTTTTGGAGTCATATGTAAGAAGGGTTTGCCTAACCCAAACTTCTAGAATATTATACATTTAGGTTTAATTTAAGTAAATGTTTGTATATGTTATCAGGATTGATTTAAATTAGCTATTTACATATGGATTTCAGTAAAATTTGTTGAAAGATTATGCATTCTCCCCTGAATTGGTTGGCAAACTTGGTTGAAAATCATATTCTGACAATTGTAAATATGTTATATATGTACAGGGATTTTGGAAAGTCTACATTCAGGGACACTGATATAATTTGACTCTATGAAATATAATACTTTAGAATAAATTTTAAACTTATAATGTAGGTTTTAAAGCTTATAATGTAAGATTTAAAGTTAGTTATTATTTATCCTCTCAATTTGCTCTTATTATTTTTTTAAATTTTATTTATTTATTTGATAGAGACACAGTGAAAGAGGGAACACAAGCAGGAGGAGTGGGAGAGGGAGAAGCAGTTTTCTCGTTGAGCAAGGAGCCCCATGTGGGGCTCGATCCTAGAACCCTGGATCATGACCTGAGCTGAAGGCAGACACTTAATGACTGAGCCACCCAGGCACCCTGCTCTTATTTTTTAAAGTTGTTTTCACTTTTTTAGGGCTTTTGCATTTGAATGTGAATTTCTTTAAAAAAAAAAAAACTGCTGGGATTGTGATTGTGATTGTATAGAATCTATAGATCAGTTTTGGGAGAATTAGTATCTGAAAGATATTGATCTTTAGACTCATAAACTGAATATATCTTTCCATTATTTAAGTCTCCAATTCCTCAGCAACATTTTATAGTTTTCTGTGAATACATTTCTTATATCCTTTGTCAGATCTATCCCTAAGTATTTTGACTTTTGTTGGTATTAAATAGTATTGATTTAAAAAAATATATATCTGACTTTTCTTGCTAGTATGTAGAAATAAAATTTTGTTTTCAGAAATCTTGCTAAACTCACTTATTCATTCTGGTAGCTTTTTTGTAGACTCCCATCAGATTTTCTACATGGATGATCATATTATCTGTGCATAAAGATAATTTCACTTCTTCCTTTCCAATACACATAGATTTTATTTATTTTTCTTGCTTTTAAAAAAAAGTTTTGCACCTTCTTGAATTCCTAGAACAATGCTAAATCCAAGTGGTGAGAGTGGGGACTCATGTCTTACTCCTGATTTTAGAAAGGAAGTATTCAGTTTTCCACAATTAAGTATAATATTAGCTGTACTTTCTTCATAGATAGAAGTCCATATCAGATTAACAAGTTTCCTTCTATTCCTGGTTTGTTTAGAGTTTTATCAGGAATGATTATTGACTTTGTGAAATTCTTTCTGCAGGTATATTAGATGATCTTTTTTTATATTTTAGTTTGTTAATATGGTGAATTACATTAATTTATTGTTTTGTGTTAAACCAAATTTAAAATCCTGGGGTAAACTCCACTAGCTTATTTTGTTATATATTGTTGGATTTTAGATGCTAACATTTGTTTAGGATTTTTGCATGTAAGTTCATGAAGGATATTGGTTTGTAATATTTTTTCTTCTTCAGGGTGCTTGCATGATTTTAATATCAGGATAATGTTGGCTCCATAGAATTCTTTAATTTTCTCAAAGAACTTGGGGAGAAATATTATTACTTTTTTTCTTAAATATTTGTTAGAGGTAAACAGTAAATCCACTTGAGCCTGGGCTTCTTCTTGTAGGATGGTTTCTAACTCTAAATTTAATTACTTTAAATTATATAGGTTATCTGTATATTAATGAGTGACCTTTGGTAATTTATTTCAAGGAATTTTACCCATTTCATCTAAGTTGTCCAATTTACTAGTATAAAGTTGCTCATAATTTTCTTTCGTTAATCTTTTATCATCCATATCTGTATAGTGATTTCAACACTCTCCTTCCTGGTTTCATTAATATTTGTTTTCTCTCAATTTTCCCTAATGAGTCTGATTAGAGCAAGGATTGGCAAATGTTTTTCTATATAAAATCAGATAGTAAATATATTAGGCTGTGGCCCATATCAAGTCTCTGTTATATGTTTCTCTTTTCTTCTCCTTCCCTCTCCCCTCCTCTCTCCTCCTCTCCTCTCCTCTCCTCTCCCACCCCCTCCCATCCCTTTCCCTCCCCTCTCCTCTCCTCTCCCTTCCTTTCCTTTTATTGTAAAAAGTGCCTAACATAAAATCTGCCCTTTTAAAAAACTTTTAAGTGTGCTATACAGTATTATTAATATATGCACATTTTTGTATAGCAGATATCCAGTACTTTTTTTTGAATAGCCGCTGTTTCCCCTCCCCCAGTCCCTGGAAACTGTCATTTTATTTCTGCTTCTGTAAGTTTGACTAACTTCTACTACTTAGCTGCTTCATATAAATGGAATCATGCAGTGTTAGTCTTTCTGTGATGGTTTATTTATTTCACTTAACATAATATTCTCATGACTCATCCATGTTGTAGCATACAGCAGGAACTGATTAACAAGAAAACAAAACTCAATTAAAAAATGGAGAAAGAACTGAATAGACATTTCTGCAAAGAAGATATGCACTCAACAGGTATAAGAATAGAAGCTTAACATTACTGATTATCAGGGAAATCATGACAATTAGTAAATCAAAATCATGATACCACTTTCCTCCTGTTAAGATAGCCATTATAAAAAAAAAAGAAAAGAAAAGAAAAAGAAAAGAGTAGGTGCTGTCCAGAGTAAGAAACTGAAACACTTGTGTACTATTGGTAGGAATATAAAATGGTAGGATTATAAAACTGGTAGGAATATAAAATATAGCCATTATGAAAAACAATTTGGAGGTTCTTCAAAAAAATTAAAATACCATGTAACCTAGCAATTCCTCATCTGGGTATCATTCAGAAGAATTAGAAACAGCATTTTGAAAAAATTATTAGCAGTCCCATATTCGTTGCACATTGTCTACAATAGCTAAGAGGTAGAAACAACCTAGATGTCCATCAGTAAATAAATAGATAAATTGTGCTACATACATACAATGGAATACTACTTAGCATTAAAAAAGAAATAAACCTTTAAAGTTTTCTTTTTTTTTTTTCATTGCATTAAAGGCCATTCAAAAATAGACTGAGGGCCAAATTTGGCCTCTAGCCAATATATGCTGATTCACGGGCTCAAGTTTTATTCATTTGTTGATTTTCTCAAAGCACCACCTTTTAGTTTATGGATTTTTCTTTATTTTTCTATCTTTTGCAGTCCATTGATATTGACTCTGATCTTTCACATTTTTCTTTTTCAATTATTTGAATTTTTGTTACTTTTCTAGTTTCTTAATGTAGCAGCTGAATTTATTTCAATAAAGGTACTTGGTATATTATTCTTCCTAAGTGCTACTCTAGTGGCACCCCACATATCTGATATACTATGGAATAAGATCTACCTTCATAAATGTTCCATGCACACTTGAAAGTATATGTATTCTGCTGTTGTGTGCAATGTTTTCAAATGTAAATTAGATCAAGTTGGTCAATAGTGTTGCTCAAATCATCTATATCTCTACTGACTTTCTGGCTACTTGTTCTATTAATTGGTGAGATAGGGGTTTTGCATTGTTTAGGTACAATTACAGATTTGTCTGTTACTTCTTGCAATTATGTCACCTTTTTGTTTCATGTGTTTTGAAACCCTGTTATTATGGACATAATTATTTAAAATTATACATTCTATCGATGAATTGATCCCTTTGTCATTAGAACATGACCTTCTTTATCCCATATAATGTTCTGTACTCTAAAATTTACTCTAAATAGTATCTATTTTGTATTTGGATTTATGTATTAATATACCCTTTTCCAGCTTTCCTTTGCCTTGTGTTGTATATCATTTCCATCCTTTTCCTTTAAACGTACTTGTGTTTTCCATTTTAAAGTTGATTTCTTGTAAGCAGCATAGAGCTGAGTCTTGCTTTTTTATCTAATTCAACATACTCTGCCTTTTAATTGGAATGTTTTGATCATTCATTTTTATTGTGTGATTAATCGGGATGGTCTTGAATCTTCAATCTTGTTACTAGTTTTTTGTTTATCCCCTCTGTATTATGTTTTGTTCCCCTCTTTCCTGCCTTCTTTTATATTTAGCATGGTTTTCTTTTTTTATGTTTTACTGACTGTAACTATTTGTTTTGTTATTTTAGTAGTTACTTTAGGGCTTATATTATACATCCTAAACTTCACTGTTTACCTTCAAGTGATATATACCACTTCATGGAAAGTATAGAAATCTTAAAATATACTCTCATTTCTCCACTAGCTTTCCTTCAGGTATTACTCTTATATATTTTGCTCAGGTGTTATAAACTCTCACAATACAATGCTATTTTTATTTAAATAATTATCTGTTTAAAAGATTTATCTGATTTTTAAAAAGTCATATATTTACAATATATTTTTTTATTCTTCACTGCTTTGTCTATACTCAAGTTTCCATCTTGTATTATTTTTCCTTCTACCAGAGGGGCTCCCCTTTAATTTTAATATAGAGCAAATCTACTTGTAATCAATACTTTCAGGCAGGTCTAATACTCCCAAGGTCATTTTCTTTGAAGAAATTTTAAATGGTATTGTATTTTAAAATTCAGTATCCATATGATCCCCATTAATATGCATTAATGCAATTTATTTTTCTCTGGTGTTCTTGGATCCTGTGACTCTGCTTAAATCAGTTACTAATTCTTGGAATATATAAATTTATATATACATATAAATTCTGGTGATTTTCTACATATACAACTGCAAGTTATGTCATCTTTTTTCTCCTCTGTTTGGATGCCTTTTATTTCTTCTTGCCTTATTGTTTAGGTTAGAAATTCCAATAGGCGTGTTGAAAAAGGGTGGTAAGAAAGGACATCTTTGTCTTGTTCCCAACCTTAAGAGAAAACACTCAACATTTCATCAATAAATACAATATTAACTATAGGGATTTTTTTGGAGATATTCTTTATTAGATTGAAAAGGTATGCTATTCCTAGTGTGCTGAGTTTTTTTTTTTTTTTTTTTTTGGTCATAAATGGTATTGGATTTTGTAAAATTCTTTTAATGTGTTAATTTTTCATATTATTATCTTATTTGATCAGTTTCTTTTTTAGCCTGTTGCCATTTTGGATTACATTGATATTTTAGATTGCTGAGTGTTGAACAAGTCTTACACACCTGGAGTAAATTCTACTTATCCTTGTTGTAAAATTTATTATTTTTATACATTTTTGGATTTGATTTACTAATATTTTGTTAAAGATTTTTGTATCTAAGTTTATAAGAGATATTAACCTGGAGAGCTTTTTGTTTTGGGTTTTTTTTCCCTTCTACTATCCTTAGCTATCTTGTTTTTTGAGAAATATTTAATATTGATAAAGAATTTTAGTTTGATAGTTTTTTGTTTTGTTGTTGTTTGTGTTCAGTAGCTTGAAGATGTTGCTCAACTGTCTTTTTGTTCTCCTTATTTCTGATGAAGAATCTGCTGTCATCATTATGTTTGTTCCTGTGTATGCAACTTTTCCTTCCCTATGGATACTTTTAAGGTTATGCCTTTATTTCTGATTTTGAGCAATTTTTGAATATGATATGCTTTGGGTTAGGGTTTTCATGTTTCTTGGGTTGGGCTCATAAACCTTGAATCTGTAGGTTTATTTTTGTCAGCAATTAGGCAAATTTCAACTGTTATTCTTCCAATATTTTTCTTTCTCACCACGTTCTCTCTTCTCCTTTGGGAACTCCAATTTAACTGTGTAAACATGTTTAATATAGTTATAGGAACTTTTTATGTCTATATTTTCTAATTTTATATTTGTGCTACTTCTGGATTCACTACAATTGATTAATATTCAGTTTTGTTATGGGTCATTTTTCCCCCTGCTTTTTCACATACCTAGTAATATTTTATTGACCATCAGACACTATGAATTTTAACCATGCTGAGCTCTGGATATCTTTGATTCCTGTAAAAATTTTTGAATTTTTTTAAGGGACATAGTTAAGTCACTTAGAAATAGTGATATCCTTGGATCTTGATTTTAAGATTTGTTTACTGGAGCCAAAGCAACAGTTATTCTCTCTACTTATGCAAATTGCTTCTAAGTAATATTCCTTGAATTATGAGTTTTCTATTCTCACTGGAAAACCACATCATGTATAATTCCCTCTAATCCATTCGATGGTCTTTCACCAGCCTTAGTTTTTTCACACATATGCACTGATCAGGACTTTTTGGATACATTTTGCAGATCTTTAGAGTAATCTCTGTGTGCAGCTTTCCTCCCTGGTTCTGTCCTGCAAACACTAGTTGTCTTGGTCTCTCTGGTCTCAGCTTTGTCTCTCTTTTCTCTTTCTGGAATTCTGTGCTCTGCCTGGGCTCCCCTGCCTGCATCACATTTGGCGTAGTCTATCAAAGCCATAATCTCATGCAGTTTTACTGGTCACATCTTTTGTTTTCCCTCTTTCAGAGATCACTATCTTTTCCTGATATCCAGTGTCTTGAAAACCATCATTTCATACACTTTGTCTGTTTTCTGGTTGTTTCAGGGGAAAGATAAATCCAGTCCCTATTATTCCATTTCTTGAAGCAGAAGTCCTTCTTCACTTCTTAATACTTATGTGACTTTGTGCAAGTCATATCTCTGTTTTTGGAAAATGATAGTTTCTCTTTCACAGATATTATGAAACAATGCAAACAAGAATATTATATATTAAATTGTGTTACATAGGGCATAGAACAAAATATAGGCTCAATTCTTGATTTTATTATTTAATTATATCAGGAATTTGTAAAAAGTGTTACTATTTCCTTTTACATAATATTAATAGAGAAAAAGTCGAAAAGTCAGAATTAAGAATTTTTGAGACTAATTAAAATAATTTAAACATCTTATGTTCTCAAAAAGTTAGTGAGTATTTTAAAAACCTATGCTAGAAGGCTAGTAAATTTAATAAAACAATTGGAGGGCAATAAATATATAAGCTAATTGTTAAGCAAGAAATTCTAATTTCAGGATATTTTCCTAAAGTAGTCATCAGAAATGAATAAAGATATATATGTGTAAAAAGTATCAAGTGTTATTTGTAATATAGTGTTTCTACATGTCACTAGTATCTAATGTAGGAGTCTCTGTCAATAAATCATAACTCATACACTAGAGCCATTAAAAGTCATATTCAATGACATGAAATTTCTGCTTCTTGTGCAGAAAGTGAAAAACAAGTTACAAATATTAATACAGTAAAATTTGTCATTGTATGCTTGAATTTTTTAGAAGTTGTATACTAAAATATTGTGTCATTATATCTGAATGGTCAAATTATAGTTTGTTTTCCTTTAATTTTATATTCTCTATTTTGCAGTATTTTACTACTTCAAATATATTTTTCTGTAATGAGGAACTGAAAGTTAAATTTATATCAGTGTGAAAATAGAAGAACAACAGTGCTTTTAGTGAAAGTATTCTGACATCATATAGTATTTGATACTAAATCTCTACCCAAGGATATCTCTGATAAATTTTTTACTCTGGTAAAATTATATTTTACAAATATAAAAGGTTGCCCTTAAAGAGAAGCAACTAGGTCCACTGGGCAACTAGTTTTCTACTCTTCATTTAAAAATGTTTTATAATTTGAGTTACCAAAAACTGAGCAGATTCTTCAGATATGAAACAAATAATCTATTGGTATTTTAGAAGAAATACTAAGGTGACTTGTTATATGACTGAGTGACAACAATACACTCTGGAGTTGAAAGGCAACATCAAGTCATAGTCCTGCCTCTTACCTCCTAAGTGATCTGAACAAGGTTCTTAGCTTTACTCAACCACTGCTTTCTCCTTTGTACATATAAAATCTCTACATTGTGATTGTGGTATGGATTGAACTAATCTAACAAAAATACGATTTAGAGAATATTCTTAATACATAGTAGATAGTATTATTAAAGGGTTCAAATTGCCTCTTGTCATATGCTTGAGTCAATATTTTTTTAGACCATTTGTATCAGAGTTTTCAGAGAAAGACAACCAATTGTGTGTATATATACATATATATGTATATGTGGGAATATATGTTTATTACACATTATATATATAGCTGGTTGATATAGAGAGAGAGAGAGTACAAGAGAGAGAGAATGAGAGAGAGGAGATGAGAATCAGCCAGTAAAATTTGAAATCTGTATAGCAGGCTGGAAATCCAGGATTTCTTTTATTTTTTTTTTTTGTAGTCTTGAGACAAAATTTCCTCCTTTCCAGGAAACCTCAGTTTTTACTCTTAAGACTGAACTAATTGGATTCATTTGATTGTATGCGACATACTCACATTAGAAAAGCTGATCTCTTTTATTTTGACAGCTGATTGTAATTGTTAACCACATCTACAAAATACCTTCACAGCAATACTTAGATTGGTGTTTGATTAAATAACTGGTGCTATGGTCAAGCCAAACTGATGCATAAAAAAATTCCCACCATTCATTATAAAGCCATAGACATTTCTGGAGGTTCTTTTGGAGAGGAAGAGGTCTGGAAGGGCAGTTACTGTAATCTCTTTAAAAAAATGAGCCCTTATTGTAAGTTCAAACCTCTTTTTAAATTTTCCCTTTAAAAAAGAGTTTTAAGATTTAAGAAGTAATTAGAAAATAAAGTGTACATTTTCTAAAGTGATTTGGTTAAATACAATTGTAAATTTAAGTTAGAAAGTATTTCTAGACAAGGAGACAGAACTTAGAGTCCAGGAAGACTAAGACAACTGGTATTTGAAGGAAAGAACCGAAGAGAAGAGAGCTGCACATAGAAAAACATGCAAAGTATAAGAAACTATTCTTAGTAATATTAATATTAGCTGACTTCTTGAATTCTTACCATATGGTGGGCTATATAATAGTATTTATGGAGCTAAGATTTAGAGGGCTTATGTAACTTGTGCAAAAATGCTAGAGCTTCTGTGATATTTCTAGGTTCCACCCATGCTTGTCCCACTGTGGTAGATGGTATTTTCCAAAAAATAATAATAGCCATAATAATAGCTCTAGTCCCACATGCTTTTCATGAATATTGCCATTAGCCCATAAAGGGGCAGATTTTCTTTCCTCTCCCTTTGAATCCAGATGGGCTTGTTATCTGCTTATAATTAACAACTCTGCTAAAATGAGGCTGCATGATTTCATAGGCAGAGTCATAAAAGGCAATGGAGCATCTTTTACCTGGCTCACTGGAATATTCATTCATATGTCTTCTTCAGCTGCCATAAAAGCAATCAGACTGTCCTGATGCTGTTATACTGTGAATAAGCCCAAACTATCACTTGTGAGATACACATGAGGAAATCTTAGGATAGTATGAAGGTAGAGTAGGATTTCCAGCCAGCACTCCTCAGGTTTAAGTCACTATCTGACTGCACATAGCTGGGATTCCTGGAACCAGAACCACCCAAATGAGTCCTATCAAGAGCTATGAAGAGTCTGAGAACTTACCCTACCTTCAAGCTAACAGGTCAGCCTCTGCTACAATTTCAAAGATGCAGGAAGAAAACATTTCTAAGAAAAGACCAAGGACTTTATTACCCTGCATTATATAGGGTATATACTCAACGGTATATATATATAGGGTATATACTCTATATACTCAAGGACTGTATTACCCTGCATTACATACCCTGTATTTATACTACTGTATAGTAAGCAGTAGAAGATGAACTTCGTGTTTGCATCAGTTCATCTTATTTACCCAGTGTGTAAATGAATGATAACAGAGTTGTCCAGACAGATGTTGCACACACCATGGTTTTGAATCACAGCTGAGTAATCCAGACTTAGGAACTACCCCTCTCACTAGTCTAATGGAAAGACTGCTAACAAACCTACCCAAACTCCTCAGAGGGAGACATTACTTTATTGCCCTGATCAGGAAACACATGGTGCCCTCTGTCTCAATGGGAGACACTCTCTATATTCCCAGGCTCATTGCTATACAAATACCCTTGGAAAAATGGTGTGAAACAAAGATGTCAATCCTTCTTGTTCAGAAGGGCAGAAATGCAAGAGACATGGAACTATCTCCCAACAAACTCTTCCAAATTTCTGACCCACAGATATGGTGAGGAAAAAAATGAAATAAAATGTTGTTTTAAGCCCATAAGGTTAGGAGGGATCTATAGGCTATAGTAAAAAAAGAAATGCTATGTTTACATGTAGAGATCTTAGCAACTATAATTAATGTGGATAACTTTATCAAAACAGTAGGTATCAATTAACACCAAGGACCTGAAAGAATATAACATAACATAAGACAAGTTAAGTTTTGAGACTAAGATGAAACTAAAGAGATTTAAAAATTATTCAGAACCCAGAGCATATCCAAAGTAGAATATTACTTTATGGTATCACAAGTAATATCCAAGTATAGTGGAAATGGGAAAAAGAGAAATCAAGTCAAATATGATTCAGAAAGCCACGGCAAATTAATCAAATTGCACTCAACCATGGCTGCTGTAGCAAATTATCACAGATTTGATGACTTAAAAAAAACATGAATTTATTCTGTGATAGCTCTGAAGGCAAGAAGAAATCTAAAATCAGTATCACTAGGCTGAAATCAAGGGTTAACAAGACCAGGCTCCCTCCAGAGGCCCTAGGGGAGAATCTATTCCTTGATTCTTCCAGCATCTGGTGACTGCTAGCGTTCTTTGGTTTGTGGCCTTATCATTAAAATCTCTGCCTCCCCGTTATATGACCTTATCCTTTTGTTTTATTTACCCCTCTCTCATAAGGATGCATGTGACGGCATTTACACCCACTTGGTTAATCTCCCCATCTCAAGATTTTTAACTTACTCCTGTCTGCCTAGACTCTTTTTCAATATAAAGCAACATTTACAGATTCCAGGGATTAAGAACTGATATCTTTGGGAGTCATTATTCTGCCCACTGTATGCAGTTATAGTTATTAATTATTACAATGAAAATGTTGCAAAACAAACAATCAAAATCTCAACTACTGTAATTCAGCCAATTTCATGTGGATTCAGCTGGTTTAGGATGACACGGGATTTATGGCCTTCAGATTTGCTCCCTTTGTCTGCATAACAAGCGGTGAGAACCCCGTCAGACTTCTTTCCCATACAGTCACAAAACACAACTGCTTGTGTTTTTACCCAGGAAGGATACTTTTCTAAAAAAACTGAACTGTGTTATAGAAAAGACATACAGAATCAGCACTTTGGTGTCTCCAGTGAAAAACCCAGGTCTTCAACCAATTATTATGCATTTTTTTTTTTAAGATTTTATTTATTTGACAGAGAGAAACACAGCGAGAGAGGGAACACAACGATCCCAGGACTCTGGATCATGACCTGAGCCAAAGGCAGACGCTTAACGATTGAGCCACCCAGGCGCCCCACCAATTATTATGCATTAAGCCAACTGCCTACCAGTCAATATACACTGTCCACACAGAGCTTCTAATATTTTAGCACTCTATTTTTAAAAATGAATAGGCACAATGATGTAACAAATGTAGCACTCTGGTACAGTATGTTTGTAGTGGGGGAGCTATGCACGTGTGGGGACAGGTTATATATGGAAACTCTCTACTTTCTGTTCAATTTTGTTGTGAATCTAAGGGTACTCTAAAAATAAGGTTTATTAATTGAAAAAAGAATAGGTCCCCAAGGATCTTTAGTCATTTGAATAAAGATTTAGTGCCAAAAAACATTAGGAAAGAAAGGAGATCAAATGCAATAAAGACAACCTAAAAACTATAGTTAATATCCTTATGAAGATAAAACAAGATCCTCTATCAATGAAAGTATAAATATTATTTTTAATAAGGAACAACTAGAAAGAGATAAGCTCATGGAAATTTACAATAATGTAGTTAAGTTTGATAAAAGTCAAAGTTTAGAAGATAAGGTAAAATAAAATTTTTACAAGGTAGAGGCAAGATAAATATAAAGACAGGGTCAATTTACAAAATTCAATATTTACCAGTATTTCCAGAATGAAAGAATAGCCAAAAAATCTAGCAAAAGTATCTGG
Organism: Procyon lotor; assembly: GCA_028646535.1. Classification (NCBI taxonomy): domain Eukaryota; kingdom Metazoa; phylum Chordata; class Mammalia; order Carnivora; family Procyonidae; genus Procyon; species Procyon lotor. The sequence continues at coordinate 61,324,702 of CM053607.1, forward strand.
CAAAGAGGACATATTCCAATTAAGGACTTTTTTTTAATTTTCTTAAGACCAGTGAAGTGCCTCACAAAACAAATAGGAGGGAAAAAAAGTCCTGATGGACTTATTGAGTGCAATCCCAGGAAGAGAGAAGTTAGAAAATATGTCTTGAGGATCACTGAGAGGGAGGGAAGAATAGTTTTAGATAATATGTCTAAATCTTTCTGAAGGGCTGAGTGTTTCTTCCTGTTGAAGATATTTTTCCCTTGAATTCAGATGTGAACATATTCTTGGACAAAAACAACTTCTAACATCCAGGCTTCAAATGACAAGGCATTTGAAATGATAAATAGAAAGTCTTCTCTGAGGAATGAAAGCCCTTGATCCTTTAAGACTAAGGCAGTGGAAATCTTCCTGACAAGCTGTGGGGTAGGGAAAAAATTCTGTCTGAGAGGAAGACTTCTATTTGATGCAAATCAGCATAGAGCAATATGGAGCAAACCACAAAGATGGTGTCATTGATACTAATAAGTGGAACTCCATCCTTCTTGAAGTACCTCAGTATCTCAAGCAACTAAGTATTCTTCCTTAGCATCTTTCAAAACATTCCCTTCCCACTGATCGAACACTAGGGAAAAGTGTATGTTACACTTGCCATAAAATAAATATCAATTTAATGATAAAAATTGCACACATACTATGTTGACCTGATAGATAACCAGAAAGCTCTTCTCTAGATTCTTACTTGTAGAGACATAAGAATAGCTATATTTTTTACAGACAAGATATAAATGGGTTTTTCCTTTTCCCTTGTTGATTTTTGTACACGTACTAACTGAATTAGTCAAACAGGCAATAGCAATGGCACATTACAAACCATATCACACCATTTGTTACAAGGGTTCCAAATGTAGAGTATGTTCTCTGAAAAGAAGGTATATTAAAGCTGATAAACTGATGGTTACCAGAATGGAGGTTGGTGGGGGGGATGGGTGAAATAGATGATGGGGATTAAGGAGTGCACTTGTTGTGATGAGCACTGAGTTCTTATGGAAGTATTGAATCACTATATTGTACATCTGAAACTAATACTACACCATATGCTAACTGGAATTTAAATAAAAACTTAAAAAAATGAAAAATAATGTATATATGGTGATTACAATTCATAGTACTATATTATATAGTTGAAAGTTAAGAGTAAATGTGTGAAAGTTGAGAAAAATGTATATTAAATATCATCAGAGGAAAGAAATAGTAATTATGTAAAGTGGTAGAAGTGTTAGCTAACACTATGGTAGCAATCATTTTGTGATAGATAAGTGTATCAAGTCCACATATTATATCTTAATCTTACACAATGTCATTTGTCAATTATATCTCAATAAAATTAAAAAATAATAATAAAAATAAAGCCAACAACCTTGGTGTGAAAGATAAGCATAGTAGGGTTCAATATTTTATCTATTCATTTATAATATTAATCCTCTTTAAGGTACCAGTTACTTACTATGCTAGGAACTGTGTTCTATGCTTTGTTCCATTTTCAAAACATCAAAAAAGACCAAAATGTCTACAAATACTGCTGTGCTTTTTTTGAACCCAAATGACAAAATATAGTGATCATTTGTTTTTTTGAGGAGATGAAGGGCAAGTATTTGAGTTTCAGTAGACCTCTAACAACCACCAAAGGAAAAGTAACATATAATGAGTGAAGTCTTTAAATGAAGTCTTCAGATCATTAATACTGCATTTTTAGTGTGACTTTGAAAGTGAGGTGCCTTTTAAAAGGATTTGTTTTTATTCTTGCAAAGAAGAGAGGGTAGTAGAAGAGAAAAACAGAGTGAAACTGAATTTGGAAACTATTATATTACTTTTACTAGTTTACTTTTTTAGAATGAATGACTTGAAAAGAAAATAGTGTATTGGACTCTAACTTAGTTAAAGTAAATGCATGGCCAAATTTCACAGTTTCTATTGAAAATATCATAAAAGTTAGCAGTCAATACATACATTAGGCAATACATACATTAGCAGGCAATACATATATTAGAATCTAAGGTTATAATTTTCTTTCCAAGAAACTATAAGCAGAGTTTTCTTTTCCTTTACAGAATTTAAAAAGGCAAATAAGTGAATGAGAGATAAAAGTAAGAAAAATAGTTTAATCAACTGGGGGAAAATATCCCTTTCTTTTTCAAAAATTAGACTCTGTAATTCCATGTCAGTGTCAAGTCAAGAACCCATAACTGACACTCTGTATCACAATTTGAAGAACATTTGTTTTCTATAATCATTGTATGTATTCTCTTGAAAGAAGGACCAAGAGAGTAATAGAACAAACTTAATAATTTGACTTCCATTTGAGCCATTAGATTCACTATTTTCTCAGCATCTCCCTCTCTGTAGTGCATGTAAAAGAGCTGTCTTCAGTACACTGAAACAATAAGGGTTATATGCACAATTATCTAAATAATATAAATGAACACAGAAGAAAGGATTTTGTGTAGTTACATGTTTGAGTTCTGATTTTATAATATTATAAAGTTATGTATACACTATCTACCTATTTTCTCTTTTTCTTAGGAAAAGAATTTTTTTCTAAAAGAAAATTTTGGTTTTTTTCACTTATGAATTGATTACAAAACTATAAGGAAAACATGTCATGTTCTATTTATATACATTTTCTTAGATTCTTAGTATTCTCTATAAAGTTAAGGATAACACCTTAAAAATCATTAGTAAGAATTAAGTATACATAGTTTCACTTTAAAAATACCTCTAACAAAATATGTAACACTTCAAATATACTTTTAATTCCACTAACATATTTGTGAAGAAATAAAATAATTTTAAATGGAGATTATATATTATCAGACATAGACTTTTATTAATCTTACCTAATAATCTAAACTGAATACTAGCAATTTCTATTATTATATCAAAATGGCTATTAGTCTATTAATTCATTTATTCAATAATCATTAAAAACAAATCATGCCTACTAGCTCAGACAGTAGGTAAAATAGGGTCTCATATTTTGAAAAATGTATCAACCAGTAAGAAAGACAAAACTTTTTTTTTGAGTTAACAATTACTATGGTAATTGTAGTCATGTATTTATAAGAGAAAGGGGAAGAAAGGGGACATATGAAAATAAACACTAATAACTATCTGAGTTTCTTTTTTTTACTATCATCTAAAATCAAAGGGATTACTTCTAATTAATTTGACTAATGCTGATTTTCTCATCTAAACTGGAATTTCAGCAAGAAGAGCAGGAGAAAATGTAAATGAGATTCTTTATTATTAAAATTAATTCTAGAAACTATTTCTCCAGAAACCAAAACTTCATTGTAATTGGATAATTTTGTTTATTTTTTCTATGGCATTTCAAGGTCCTATCAAAATTATGTTCCTGTTCGATTTTTCTAATGATTGACTTAGATTGAATTGAATAACATTATAATTTTTAAACCATAGATTATTTAACAACACTAAAATGGCAAAAATGTTTCTCCCTCCTTTCCCTCCACTAACTTTCCATTATCTTCATTTTTTTCTTCTTCTCATTCTCCTTCCTCTTCTATTTCTTCTCCTTCTTTCCCTCCAGCGTAGCAAAGTATACATAAAAGGGACAAAGTGATGAGAAATTGGAGAATTATTTTGCCAGGAAAATGTAGATGACCTAAAATTGCTATTACAGAGATTATCTTTTCCATGAATACTGACTAGTTGTTTTTCTATGCTGGCTAGAGTTGAAGATTTCTTTTTCACTGGTATTTCACAAAATCACAGAAGTACGTATTTTTAAAGCTAGATTATCAGAAGTAACCTAAATCCTTCATTTTACAGATGAGAAAAGAGATGCTCCCAAAATATAAGTGATTTTCTCAGTGTCAAAGTGAATCCCAGCTCTTCAGAAGTTCACTTGCAGAAATCAAGATCTTTATTAAAGAGGATGTAGGAATCAAGGAAGCAAGTTCATGAATGTTTGGCAGATGCTAAGTCCAGAATAGACCATAAGAATACCCAAATTCTGCTAACTAAACATTTATTTAAATATTTAAATTTTTGTGTATGTATACGGCAATGCATTAAAAAAATTCAAATAGCTAAATAGTTGAAGTCACATTTTAAACCATTTGGAATTGTAGAAGTAAAATGTTCACATGGTATTTTCTCCTTGAGCTGCAAGTAGTTCTTTTTCACTAATCTCATATATTATAAACATGGATTGGGATGAAAACATTTACTGAACTTGATCAACTTTGTTTTTAGGCAATTTAAAAAATCTAATCCCAAAGTTAATCATTTTCCTTTATACCTTCCTTTTCAAAGAAACATTTATGGTGGCTGCTTTCCTGTTCAAAACAAAAACAAAAAGCTAAACTAAAAGCATTTACCTACTTTATTTTCAGCAGTAGTTTTTTTTTTGGTATGGACATATGATTTTATTTCTCTTGGATAAATCATGGAATATAATAGCTGGGTCTTTGGTAAGCTTTTTAAGAAGCTGACCATTTTGAAAATTGATTGTACCACTTAACATTCTCACTAGCACTACATAAGAGTTCCAACTCATATTCTTGTCCATACTTGGCTGTGGCCAGTCTTCTTTTTTTTTTCCCCAAATACGTTTATTTTTTCAGTGTTACAAGAATAATTGTTTATGCACCACACCCAGTGCTCCATGCAATACATGTCTTTCTCAACACCCACCACCTGACTTGCCCAACCCTCCACTCCTCCCCTCCAAAACCCTCAGTTTGTTGCTCAGAGTCCACAGTCTCTCGTGGTTCATCACCCCCTCCAACTTCCCCCCATTCACCCTTCCTTCCTTTCCTTCTCACAATGCCTTCCATGTTTTTCCTTATGCTCTACACATAAGTGAAACCATAAGACAATTGACTCTCTCCGCTTGACTTATTTCACTCTGCATAATCTCTTCCAGTCCTGTCCATGTTGATAAAAAAGTTGGGTATTCATCCTTTCTGATGGAGGCATAATATTCCTTTGTGTATATGGACCATATCTTCTTTATCCATTCATCTGTTGAAGGGCATCTTGGTTCTTTCCACAGTTTGGCAATTGTGGCCATTGCTGCTATGAACATTGGGGTACATGTGGCCCTTCTTTGTACTGGATCTGCTTCTTTGGGGTAAATGCCCAGTAGTGCAATTCAGCAGTAGTTTTTGTTTTTGTTTTTACTTTCCAAGTAAATCACCTCTATTTCACCTAGTTTCTTTGCAATGTTCTTTCTCATAAAGTAAATTTTTACTATATTTCAATTTGCATGTTTTTCTAAGATAGAAAATAAGCAGTCAGGGCAGTAGCATAATAGAAATCTGCTAGAAAGGAGGGTCAGTGTGACTTACTAAGGACATAGCTAACACCTTCTCCATTCTCAAATCCTATTGTTACCATAGAGACCCTAAAAGCAAGTAATATCTTTTTACAGTTGCTAATCCAGCCTTTAGAGATAGGTTGAAAAATACATATGACTTTCACTAGCCTGTGAAATGCTTACCTTTTATGCTAGTGAAATTTGAAGAAGCACACAGGCAGGATTCCCAGAGGTAAGCATTTTGTGGCAAGTTGGCTAATATGACCTCAGCCCAGTTGATACTTCCCTTGTTTAACCCACACTGTTGTCATAACCTCAGCTTTGTGGTGCTGAAAAGATGGTGCATGATTAAAGTAATGACAAATTCATCCCTTTCTTAAAGAACTTTTCTCCCTCTTCTTCTGGTTTGATTGTATGCATATCAATAATAATGTTTTCCATTTTGAAGAATGAACGTTAAAATGGCTTCTATAGAATGAGAGCTATGAGAATGCAGGCAGAAAAGGAATGCACTTCATTTGTTTTTTCAACGGGTGGATTTCAGGATCCAGTTTTGTATCTTGTATCAAATTGTAAAATTTGACAACCCTCTTTTAGAAAAAGAGACAAAAATTAAAAGTATGGAAGTGCAGAAGAAACCGAATATTTATATAGAATGTGAGAAAGGGAGCCTTGGAAGGGGCTCATTAAAGGAGGATTTCACAAAGTTTAATTTCATGAGTTTCCTAGAGAACCCACTTCTATTTGACTGATTATTTTGTCCTTTGGCAAAGTGCCACAAATAGTTAAGTATATTTTATCACATTATTTCTTATTTCTGAACCCCTTAATTTAATGTAAGTATTCTTTTTAATCTTAAAATTATTAGTTTCTCAAACCTACTCATTCATCTCATGAGTTCGTCTCACAAAATAAAGAATGCCTGCTTTTGTTTAAAAAGAAATCTAGAATACTTGACAGTTCCATGCTGCTTAAATCTGAAAGTATGATCAAGAACTTTCCCTGGGTGCCAAAATACAGTATTCACCAAAAATCAAAATCAAAATTATTGATTAGGTTGAGAATTTTTTTTAAAGTAATCTCCTCCACCAAAGTGGGACACGAACTCACAACCCTGACTGAGATTAAGAATCACATGCTCTACTGACTGAGCCAGCCATGAGCCCCTGTTGAGATTTTGGTTGTCGAAAAATGAATTACACAATCAGGTCTCTATGTATAAGAATTGTCTCTACCACTACAACTCCGAAAATTCCCTATTATGAGGCAGAGGAATTAACCCCTGTTAAAAAACTAAATCCCATGTTTTAAGGATAGATTCTTGTTTAAGCTACAGCTTTTCTCTTCACTGACTAGTCTCACCTCCCCAAAAGTAAATTATAAAATATTTCACATCATTTTAAAAGATATCAATATAATGAAAATATCATCATGCATATATGTTAGCCATTAAAAACTTAGTTCCCAGATAGTTTTTCGATACTTGCATGGCAGGATTTTTTTTTCCCTTTATAAATAGTCAAATAATCACCTGCCTCATAATTGCTAGATGGCTTGTTAAACTGCTGGTGCCAAGATCTGCCTTCCAACCCAGGGAACTAGAATCTTTGAGAGTCAGTTCCATATATCTACATTTTTAAAAATAAGATGTCAGGGAACTCTTTTGCATGCTAAAGTTTATGAACCATCATAAGAACTATAATCTTGTTGCATTTCATTAGTAAATACTTAAAAATAATTATTTAATCATTTCTTATATTTGACTACAAATATTAAAAAGTGAAAATAACTTTAGTTTAAAAAACAAAACAAAACACTTTTACCAGTATTCTTACCAGAGTGCTAAAGATATTTGCCCAGCCCCCGTCTTGATATTTTTATATCAGTCTATTTGGCAGATAACTTGGTCCCTTAGCAAAAAACCTTGAATAGTGAGTACATTTTATCATATTGTTTCAGTCCTTAACCTCTTACTTAATGGAAACATTTTTGTAAAAAATCTTAAAGGTATTAATGTCCTCAAACTTATTTTATAATGCCCTATGAGATTCCAGAAAGGCTATATTATCTAAGATTCTTTGTCACTTAGAAATTTTGATATGGAACTGAACAATTACATTATCTTCATTTTTTCAGGGGTTGACAGATATTTACTTAACAAATAATTCAAAAATGAGGAATATCTCATAACTCCTATCATGAAAGTATGATTAGGTTAATATCACCATAAGCAAGTTAGTGTCATAATTTCTGGACAAAGCAGAGGTAAGATGTGATTTTTTGACACAGCTGCCAAGTTTTGATAACATAATTTAACTATGAAATTCATGGGAAAAGTTAAGTTTTGATTAGTTTATATGAGCCATTAGTTCAATTACCCAGTGATAAGCCACAAAGTTATGTGTTAGAGTGCTATTTCAAAACTCTCTAGGCATGTTCGAAGCTACCTGCAAATAATATATGATTTGTAGAATTCAAGCAGAAATATATTTCCTTACCCATCCACATATTATTAATCCAACCTTCTACTCTGTTTCCTGTTTTTCCCTTGGCACTTGAAGAGTAAAATTAGATCAAAGATAAAAGTTACCTAAAGGTTATTCAATCACACATACACATAGATCTAAAACATGGAGAGATCAGTGACCTCCAGGTGGGTCTGAGGTTCACATCCCTGGAGTGAGAAGTAGCAGTGAATGCTTTTTGACAGTTTTAGCCCAGTGTATTCTGTCCTATTCCAGACCCTGAACACCCTTCCTTGGCCAGAGTGACTGCTTCTGGAAAGTAATTTTGGATTGAATTAGAGCTTTCTGAGACAGACAAAACATACTTTACAGTAGGCAAATTGAATTTCTTTGGTTCAGTGACTTGCTGTGCCACGGCGCCTCTCAAGAAGACTTTCACATTATTGAGACCTGGTAGATTTCCTTGTAAAATAGCCACAGGCTGCATGCACGTACTACACAACTGATTCTTTGTCGGCCATTTCTCTCAGAAATAGTTCTATCTTTCTTTCACACACATACAAAACTATTTAAATGAAGCATACAAAGAAACAACATAAACTATTGTCTCTGTCTTTGAGAAGTGTCTGTTTCAAGTGGTTACTAATTCATAAAGAGGTCTCGAAGGAAAGGCTTAGCCCTGTACCTGGTATTGTGGAAATTCAAAGTATCTTTAATGGAATGAAATGGAAGGATCATTCACTTATCTCACATACGACTGTGATTGGAGATTTGGAAATATTTGCAATGATTAGATTAGGGACACTATGTGGTGCCAGCTTTTGCAGATACTATTTATCCTAACTAAAAGTTTACAAAGAAATGAGTGTCTTCTTTCTACTTTTCCCTTTTGGAACATCCCTAAAATTTGTAGGTTGACTTAATTTACAACAAAGATTTTACTTTATAAATATTTTTGTTCAAAGGAAGCCAGAAATCTCTATTGAGTTTCGCCACTTACAGGTATAAATAGAGGATTCTTTGGTGGGGTGAGTATCAGAGGAAGTGGCAGCACTCATGAGAAATAACCTCATACATCCTAAGTTTCAAAGTTGACTCAAGAATACTTTATGCTTAAAATATTATATATATAATAATCTCTATAAATATTATGAATATTTATTAAAATAATTTCATAGGCAGGACAAACTTTTTTTATTCATTCTTACTTTTTTTCTTGATGTTGTTTTATTTCTAAACTACCTCATCCGCTGATTTTGGAGTCACATTACCCCAGAAGAAGTATGCCTACATACTTTTCTAGATGGCATGAAGTGCCACAGTGTAATTTTTACTGCTTTCTCCTACACACAATGCCATTTTATACATCTCAGGTAAAATTTCATGCTAGAAAAAAAAATGTCAGGGTCATTAGGCAATGAGAAACATTCATTCTGACACAGGGGAGAGGATTGCATTTAACCAGAAAATGCAGAGTTCTCTGTGGTAATTCTTTGCTCAGAGGTCCCTTGGGCTTAGAGCCCTAGGAACAGATGTGATCTCCTGCCTGGTCTAAAGAGAACAGAGCCATAGGCGGAAACACCTCCCTCCATCAGTGAGGGAGCTTCTGCCAAAAGCAGATTTCTCACCAGGAGGACCCTAAACTCATTGCCAAATTAGAATCTGCCTGGTGAGAAGTCACTGGGCATAAAATCTCCAGTGATTTGGTGCTTGTTCAGTGAGCAAACCAGAAAGCATATGTGAAGAATTCATGAAAGGGCCTGTGTGCATGTGCCGAAGCCACTAGGGGAGTCAGGCGGGGGGATCATGTTGGCTTCTCTTCTGAAAGCACTTTCTCAGCATATGCGATATTGTTAGAAACCTCTGGCAAAACTGGGATATCTAGAACATATGGATTGGGAAGGTTGATATATGCTTTTTCCTTATCGCCTTTGTCTCAGTAGTTATGTTTGCTTTTGTTTGGTGAGTCAGGATAATAACAAAATGATCTGGTTTCTACTTTTCTTTTAAAAGTATAAATAAGACATTGAGTAGAAATTTGAAAACAGACCATGATAATGGTCTAGCAAGATTTAAAAAGTTCTACAAATAAGAGGATTTAATAAAATATGAGTTATTATAAGTACCTTTTAACCCTCACTTTAAAGAAGAAGTAACACAACATTCAGGACTTTGTCCTAAATTCTAAAGAACTTTGGTGTACCTGCAAATTAAAAGGGATATAAAGAATTTGACAGTGATATATGTATTGATAGGTTACATCACATAATGCCATGAATACATGTAAGCAACCTAGCTTATTATCATCTTAGATGATATTCTGTCAGAAAGAATAGCTTGAACATTTTTTTTGTTTTGTTTCAGCAGCTTTGAGGTCCCACGCACTGGCTAATTTCACAGCAAAAATTACATTTTTACTGCTTCACCTATTAATCAGTTATTTAGAACATCCCTGCTGAGAAATACCATCATAGCAACAACACCATTTTAATGGAGCCATGCAAAGACACCCTGGAGAATCAATTACAATGAAAGCCTATGAAAAACTGTTTTGTTTTTCATTATTTTATGGGGTTAGGAGGACAACTGATGAGGTAATAAGTCCTGAAACATTTCCAGTACTTCACAGGGAGAACTGTAAAATTCAGTTGGATCAGAAGAGTTACTAGGCTGCAAATGTTGGTCTCTGGGACTGAACGCTCAGAAGCAGCTTGTGTATCATATGATGCACCTCAGGTAATGGTAGTGATGCATTGACTAAATTAGTTCAGTCCTGCAAGTTTGTTTTCAGAAAAAAGATTAGTAAATACAATGCTGGGTGACATCAAGTTCAGAATTCTGCCCAAGTTTCTTATCAGAGTGAGTCTGGAGAGAGTAATTTTAAAATTAGCTGCTAGGTGTTACTAATCAGAAATCTTCAATCTGTAGTTGAGAATCTTATTTTAATATTTTTTAGTTGGGATGTATTTATCAGTACCTAACAAGACAGTACAACCCTAACGATATCAGTAAAACCTATTCCTGGAAATGTTTCCCATAAATGCAACTCACTTCAAGCAATAAAAGAAAAGAATGAGATACGAAGTGTTTTCTGAAGCAATTTTGCAAGACTAAATGCAAGAGAGCTTCCTTTTAATCATGTCTCAACTTACATCTTCAGCCCTGTCTCCCAGAAATTCTCCTTCTGTCACCTCCTCTTTAATAGCATATAAATGATTTCTGCTCCTGATCCCCACTTTAAACTTTCTGCTCAAAGCAGAGTTCCTTTCCCTTATTTTCCCTTGCCCAAAACATTCTCTGCTTTCATGGTTGGTACTCCTTTCTCCTTAAAACATTCCCTAATCCTCCCAGCTGGAAGTAATTGGCAAAAGGTACAGTCTGTGCTGTAACAGCAATTTGTAAAGCTCTCAAAATACTTAGCACATTCTGTTTTGTATTATAGATAGGTTTGTACCTCTCTTCAATTCAACTAGACTCTAAGCTCCTTGAGGATAAAGATCACATTGCATTTATTGCTTCTAATATGAAACACAGTTTCTTAAACTTAGTAGGTGTTTAATATAAGATTGTGTTAATTAGCTAGGTTAATGATCCATTGAAAACTACATCAAAAAGCATTGTTCCAGTTCTGTTTGCATATTTAAGAACACTTCAGAAAATTTACAGAATTTAGAGATGTTTTAATTTGTGGCTAAATCATATGTGAAAACTGACTAAAACTGCAGAACTTTTTCCTCAAAATATCTGTCTGGTCAGATGAATGAAAGTGTGTATAAAAAGTATCAAATAGTGCAATTCCTTCTGGGCAAAATGCATTCTTCACTGATACAGAAACATAATTATTGTATAAAGTCAATCATGAAAATTAACATTTAATTTTATCATACTCCTTTGAAATAAAGTGAAAACTAAAATCTCATGGGTAGAAAATACCCACTAATCCAAATTCTGACTGAATTATCAAAACTAGGAGTCATAAATAATTTCTTAGCACAATTGAGAACCACATTTCAATAGTGGCTGTAATTAGAGATGATAGGCATATCTTACATAACAGTGATCAAGAGGGATATTACTTTAAGACTTAGAGGAGGTGATATGCCTCTTGATTTTCAAAAACTATATTATAACTACATTACATCTTTTAATAAATTGATTTGTAGATTACTTTGTAATGTATCATTTAATTCTATGTGGGATTTTACTGTATGAATTCTTCATCAATGCAAATTCCTAAATATTTGACATTTAATGTATGCAAGAATATACCTCTGGAAAACCTGAAGCCCATGTTCTCAGGGGCTAGAACACCAGGAAGATTTACCCTAAGTGACTGACCTTTATTTTATCCTCACATAAGCTTAGGAATGTGTTGGTTTTGACACCCCTTAGTTGGGGCAATAGGTTGGCACAAACATATCAGAGACTTCCGAATATTCTGATGAATATGGACAACTTCCCGCTACTCCTCTGCCCCCCACACACCACTTATGCTTTTTGAAAGGATCTGAAAGAAGGTGTCAGCTGCAGCAGGACATCTCTGTGACAGCTTGAAAGACAAGAAGGCTTTCTTCCCTCCATGGAGGAAACTGACATTGAGTCTCTTGCTTTTTTTGAATATCTTCATGCATTTACTTTTGTGTACATATACATATATAGTTATATATGGTTATATGTATATATATAAAGGTATATAGTAAAATTTTATATGTTCTCTATTATATATAACACTTTGGTTCTTTTTTTAGCACTGTGGTTCTTTTGGTTTATCTTTGCACGTTCTCATAATTATTTAATTAGAATAAATTCTTAGATATGGAATAGGAGTATAGATAGAGGGTGTCTTCTGTAATATTTTAAACATAGTTTGAACAAAGTTTTTTTTCTCTGTATTTTTGAATTTCCATTTTCCTCTTTCTTACTCTTGGGATTTTGTGTCTTCCCTCTCGTTTGACTATGTCAAACAACATTTTAAATACTTTTTTTTAACATATAAACTATATATTTTGTGGGATAAACTCTACAGCTCCTAGGTGGACTTGTTGGCATTCTCTTCGAGATATATCAGAAACTAGTCGCTGTTCTGGTTTTACAGAGAGGGACTCAGGAGTGTTCTTGGATCAGACAGTATTTTCACCAAGAATCTGAAGCTGATGAATCAAAACATTGTTCCTCCTCGAATTTAGTATATAAAAAGTCTCTACCCTTTGGGAATCTCGGTGAGTCTTTGGTAAACCATTCTATTAGTACCTTTGTCCATAGTCATTTGTAAAAAACTATCTTTAATTGTTAATGTTGAATTGTTTAATATAGTAATTCCTAAATTCATCCTAATTATTCCCTACATTTTATTCATTTCGGATTTATTTTACTATTATTTTTTCTAGTTTTTTTTTCTAATCAATTACTTTATCTTTTTAACATAGCATATTCAATGAATTTAGTTATAAAATTTCTTGGTAGTTATAAATTTTCCCTTCTTGTTAATTTTATATTTAATATTCTTATTTTAATCATTTCCTAAATAGTTTTTTAGCTATCATTTGATTTTTTCCTTGATCCAGGCAATTAAATGAGTTGTTCTCAAAGATTTCCCTTAGGTTATCCCTTTGCATTATTATCTAACATAATTCATTGTGATCAGATAATATTATGTGTAACATTCCTTTATTAAAAAGTTTTCTTGGGGTGCCTGGGTGGCTCAGTTGTTAAGCATTTGCCTTCAGCTCAGGTCATGATCCCAGAGTCCTGGAATCGAGCCCCGCGTTGGGCTCCCTGCTCTGTGGGAAGCCTGCTTCTCCAGCTACCATTCCCTCTGTTTGTGTTCCCTCTCTCGCTGTGTTTCTCGCTGTCACATAAATAAAATCTTTAAAATAAAAAAAAGTTTTATAATTTTTTAGTTTTTAATAAATGTATACCTTCTTTGTCCATTTTCCCACTCTTCCTTTTTAATATAGTTATGTATCACTGAGCTTAATACACTATCCATTTTTGTAACACTTCCAAGACATTTAAAATAATGCATTCTCTCTTTTCTCTTATGGGTTGAAGCATCTCTAATTCTCACAAATTGTTATTATTAACTCTAGTCTATGAATGGGTAACTGAGGCTCACATGGTTTGAACTTTTTGAAGTGAATGCTGGCTCTGTTGGAGATAATAGGGACTAGATCCTCTGCCTGACTCTAAAGCTCTGCTAGCATAACAAATTTATAGGGTTTTTTGGGGAGAACCCAGGAGTAGACAATACACAAAGTAGTTAAAGTAGGTGGAAGAGGAATAGATCATTCAACAGAACATCAGGATGTATGAAAGAAACTAAAGTATTCCAAAATATTGGTAATATATTCATATGAATGCCAATGGGGAAAGAAGTGAGCTCCTCTAAAGCTGTGAAATTATGAAAGAGGAAGAAAATAGAATAAAGCCCTGGATTTTCATATATATTCTTTTTCCTCCGTGTTTAGTATAAAGGTGACATATGGAAGGAGTAAATTACAATCCAGAAAAAAATAGGCATTGAACACTGGGGGGAAACTTCTGTGGCATTCAAATTATCTTCTAAAATACCTAAGTATCTTCATTTTAGAGGCAAAGATGGATAGTCAAAAGTGGCAGTGAGGAATGAAAATGGATTTACTCACACAGAATGCCTTATTACAAATATACATATTTTTTAAATAAAATTATTTTGATCAGGATTTTTTTTTTTTACTTTGTATTTGTTTCTTTTATTTTTACCTTACACTTTTTGTCAAAAAGTTGTTTTTGAAGGGTGCCTGGGTGGTTCAGTCAGTTAAGTGTCCAACTCTTGGTTTCAGGTCAGGTTATGACCTCAGAATCTTGGGATTGAATCCCACTTTAGCTCCCTCCTCAGTGCTCAGTATGGAGTCGCTTGAGATTATTTCCTGTTCTTCTCCCTCCCCCATGCTCCTCCCCCTGCTCACACTCCCAGGTGCACATGCATGTGTGCGCTCTCTCTCTCTCCCTCTATTTCAAACAAACAAACAAACAAATAAATAAAATCTTAAAAGTTTTTTTGAGTAGTCTTTACCACAGGGATTTTTTTTTTTTAAGATCACATGGATTCATAAAGTTGGGGAAGAATGTTGAATACTTAAGGTGACCTTAGAATATTTCATTTCGGTTGCAAACATAGGGGTATGATTTAAAAAAAATAATAAATGGTACAAAATGATACATAGTGAGCAATAACAGGGTGATTTTTTGCACCCTCATAAAATCCAACTGCCTATAGATGAGCTTGTATTTAGAATTTTGTATCTTTAAATGGAAACAAGCCTAACTGTTGTGGTGGATTTTTTTCTCGTGCTTGTGGAAGATGGACAAAATAGCCTCACCAAAACAAAAGGGAAAAAAGAAAAAAAAGCCAGGACCCAAATGTGAGGGAGAAATGTGGGTGGAAGGCAGCATGATTAATCGTGTAGAAGGTAAGAGAATAGAGAACATAGTTTATTTCACAGAAGACTTCTCTCTACAGGGTTGCCAGAATCCCATACAGTTGTGCTTATTCTTTTCTTGGCTACTGCCCAACTTGGTGGTTTGTGGATCATAGAGAATTTTGAAACCCAGGGGAACATACACCAACCAGAACTACCTCACCTGTTATGGGTGAGTATTAATTACTCTGTGAGTCTATTGTTAGTAACTTTGAAAGTGCTTTATATATCCATTGCTAGGAAACTATACCATGATTTTCCTCTAACATGGCTGTATGGTCCAGTGGAGTCTGACCAGTTAGAGTAAGCAGTTCTAAGCACAACATGAGTCCTCATACCAGACATTTATTTATTTAGCAATCACTTAGAGTGCTTGCTACTTTATTG
Source organism: Procyon lotor (assembly GCA_028646535.1). Lineage (NCBI taxonomy): Eukaryota > Metazoa > Chordata > Mammalia > Carnivora > Procyonidae > Procyon > Procyon lotor. Next base: position 61,340,337 of record CM053607.1, read on the forward strand.
CAGTTTTAGTTATTCTGGGATAACCATTGCAAATGAGATCTAGAATCTTCCTGATCCCTTTAATTCTCCAACTTTAGAACAAACTTCATTAATAATTATCAACTACAGTGATTTATTTTTGAGTTGATGTCAGTATATATATATAGTGTCCTGAATATATTAACTGAAGTGTATTTCTGTCTCCCTGTATTTTGATATGCCTGAATCAAGGAAGAGATACTTCTTGGCTTAGAAATGAATTCATGGCATAGTTTTGTTCAAATTCTACTGTAATGGAGAATTAGCTCCTAGATTGCTGCTTTCCTGATGTTACCAGAGCTGGGGCTATAGATGTATATATTGAAGAAATCCCTAGAGCCATAAGTATTCTCCTGTTATGATAATGTTACCATTAGTCTTGATTGCTTTTGACAATGGTTACTGAATTGCCCAAAGCAAGAAGTTTAGTTTGTTCACATTTTCCCCCTTAATTTGGGAGAGTGTTTTTATTTTACTTTTATTTGAAATGAGTTCCTGTGCTGTTATTATGGCATTTTATGTGGCTTGTCATTGTAGTAATCAATTTTATATTTTCTTCACGCCAGTTCAACCCTCTGCTCTTGACGAGCACTTTGTCATATTTACTAGGGTTCTTGTCATACATAGGAAAACGCTTCCTCTATTTGTCTCCTAAAATTTCTTTTTCCCTTGTTAGTAATTTTGCTATCTCTATATCAATGTTCTGGCTGGTTGCAATTACAAGTTTTCCCAGCTGGGAGCTTGTAGCATTTTCTCAGTCTCTGCAACATGCTGATCTATTCTGATACGAGTTCCAATTGTTTCACCTCCGTGTTCTGCATTTTTACCATGCTTTGTTGAAAAGGAACTGTCGAAATTTGAAACAGTAGAAGTTTTCTTTTTGGTGCATTTCACCTAAGACAAACTTTGTGTTGCTCAGATATCTTCCCAGTGAGATAAATTCTTTTAGGCTGAACTCTTGGAATTGCTGCTTAGAGATTCTGGTTCAGGTTTAATCTATAAAAATGTCAAAGGCAAACAATGATTAAGTTCAAACCCTGAATGAGAAACTAATTGTCCCTGCCCGTGGCAACAAATCTTAAAAAGAGTCTTACTTTGTATTCAGTAATTGTGAAGATCTTTGTAGGTTTGTTCATACAGGCCTGTCGGTAAGTGTTCTTCATTGAGGCCAGAGTCTTAATTTTTGCCAGATTGCTACCATTTTCTTATCTGTTTTTTATTTTTTTCTAAATAAATAAATTAATTAAATAATTTGTTGATAATGAAGGTGTTCCTCTAGCAGAATGACTCTAATTGCAAATCAGAATCACCTGGATAGCTGTTTAAAGCGCAGAGATTTTGTAGGTCTAGGGTAGAGTTTAAGAATTTACATTTCTAGGGGCGCCTGGGTGGCTCACTTGGTTAAGTGTCTACCTTCAGCTGGGATCGGGTCTTGATTCCAGGGTCCTGGGATTGAGAGCCCCGCAATGGGCTTCCTGCTCAGCAAGAAGCCTGCTTCTCCCTCTCCCACTCCCCCTGCTTATGTTCCCTCTTTCACTGTCTCTCTCTCTATCAAATAAATAAATAAAATCTTAAAAAAAAAATAAAAAATTTACAGTTCTAGTAAATTTCCAGGTAATGCTAACATTGCTAGTCAAAGGATCAACTTTCTTTAAGCAATGAGGCATTTGACTTTAATGGGTCCTAAATTTCTAAATCAATACTTACATTTTTTGGAATATCATTTGAGTGCTCCTTTAGACATGATGGCAACCAAGGGGAGGACAACACCAGTCATAAATTACTCGTAATTCCAAAATTCAGGAGTCCAAATTTTAAATTATTTATGCACAAGCACACACACACATATCTCTTCTATGAAAAGTTTATGTATTTAGGTGATTTGATGTGAGCAATTATTTCTGAAATAACATAGATTGAAATGACAAAAGATTTTTCTATGGTGCTCCAAAACATTACTTCAAAAATCATACAAAAAAAAAAAGCAAAAGCATAATAATAGAAGGAAACTTAATAGCCTAATTTGAAATGACACTAAGGCAAGTTTGATTTTCCTACTCAAAGTTACTTTTATTATTTAAATTACCAAAATTTGACTGATAATCCAGTTATAAATACTTTTCAGATCTGATTAGGGAAAGTCAGACAGAGAAAGTTCTACAGTAACAGGGTAAAAAAAATAGGTTTTCTATATGAATGTATTTTAGAGGCTAAAGAGTTAGAGAAATAAAGGCAAATTTGTAGAGTAATAAGAGATACACAATTATCATTATATGTAAGAAATTTAAACTAGTTAAGCCATCCATTAAAATGTTAAAACAAGGGACAACTGGGTGGCTCAGTCAGTTAAGCATCAGACTCTTGATTTTGGCTCAGATCCTGATCTCAGGGTCCTGGGGTTGAGCCCAGCATCAGGCTCCACACTGAGTGTTGAGCCAGCTTTCAGATTCTGTCCCTCTCCCTCTGCCTCCTCCCCACCAAACTTGCATGCATGCCTGCATGTGCATTCTCTCTCTAAAAAAAAAATTGTTAAAATGAAATATAAAAGCTATTTAAAAATATATTTATAACCACTGCATTTGTAACATTTTAAATATTGTTTTGGTTTTGAATAACCTACATTTTCATGTTAATATAAGAAGCAAAATCTTGGAGGTGTTGGGAAATGACCTGAAAGGTCTTGAAACAATGTTTGAATAAAGGAAGATCATCAGTTTTGTTTTCTGATTTGGGCTGTTTCTTACATTCCAGAAGTCAGGCATACAAAATAGTTGTTGTAATTATTTCTACTATCATTTAAATTGTTTTCAATCCCTATCTAATATTTTTATTTTATCTTAACTGAGATAAAATTGATATACAATAACCTAGATATACTTAAAATGCAGTTTGATTAGTTTTGATACAACTATAAGTCTGTGATATTGGCAAAACAACCATTATAATTAACATACTCACCTTCCCTCAAAATATATCCCACCCCTTGGTAATCTCGCTTTTTTTAACACTCCTCCCTGTCCCCAGGAAACCACAGATTGCTTTCTGAAACTGTATGTTAGATGACATATCCTATAATTTTATATCAATAGAATTATCCAGGACATAAACTTTTGTATCTGTTTTTAAAATTCAGCTTAATTATTTGGAACTTCAATCACATTGTAACATTTATTCACAAGCTCTTTTAAAGCACCTTCCAATTCATTCTCACATCCTTCCAACATTGTAGAGCATACAGAGAAAAGGGGAAGTTGTATTTGCTACAAAGCCATTTTTCATCAGTATCTACAAAAATAATGTAAGAAGCTGAATTATAACATCTATTTTCTCTCACCTCACATTCTTTATGGGAAAAAAAAAAACAACCCAGCTTCCACTTCAAAACTCCACCCTATCGGGAAACCAGTTCCCTAATGGGACTTGAAGGGAAAAGAATAAGAGAGATTGCCCCAAATCTCTTTTCTTAAGACAAACCCTACCTGAAAATAAAATATTCAGAGTACTATATCAAATACAAGATAAAGTACATCCACAATACAAAACACTTACAGGATAACTGTTCAAAATATGCATAAAGTCCACATCTACCCTAGCCTTCCCTGACTCTCTCTTCCCAGATCCTTTTTCTTTAGTGCCCGAGGTCTGGTCTCTAGACACTGCACATTAACTCCCCTATACTACGTTTCCTTAGATGTTTGGTAAGAGAGAACTCTGAAAGCAATATTAAAACTGTGGCAGAGTTAAATGGGAATACCAGAAAATTTCCGGATGAATTTCAAAGATGGAGTAGAAACCCCTGAGTTGGCTCTGTACAAAATCCTCAGTCAAGCTTGTTTGTGGCCTGAATTATTTTTAAGAAGAGAAAAACAAGTAGCCTAATATCTAGCTCAACATGTAGCCTCAGAGTTCTGCCTGTTGCAAATTCCAATATCCCAATTTTTAAAATTAAAGTTTATTTTTCAAAGAAGTTAAATGTTTCTATAGAATTTTGCTCGTGTATAAAAGTACAGAAATTCACAGATAAAGTAGATGTTCCAATAAATGTTTGAAGTATTTTATAAATAAAGATTTGTTTTTAGAAAACCATTTTATATGTGTTACTAGTTAATCCCAGTGAAAAAAAAAGATCAAATTTACAGTTTAAGTCATTTGCAGACAATTACATAGCCAATCAGGGAAGGAAACAGAATGATGACTCTAGTCATTGAGGTGTGCCCTGTCAATCCCACTCTCTGTCTGGTGAGCAATGATAGCAAGTACTGAGAACCACCATCCTTTATCCTAGGTCTTTATCTACTGATTGATCTATCATTTCTTTCTAAATGATGTTACCCATTCATTCCATTAGAAACATTTGAAAGTTTTTGAAGTTTAGAGATTGATCCTGTCTTTATAGTACTCTAAGCATTATAAAGTACAGTACTTGATGGCTGAAAGTCTCTAGGACAAGCTTATATAAGTAAAAAAGGATAACATTTTTTCTGGCTTCCTATGGAAACAGTTCATAAGAGCCTGGATGTAGAGACACCAAATTACCTATATCCTTCATGGTAGGGCAGGGGGCTTCACACTATACTTTATTTGATAATGCCTCTAAGAGTTGGACAGTACACTGCATGTGTAGGTTTATGTAACAGCCCTTCCACAATTCTCTGTGCCTCCATTCAGAGCCACAATGCCAGGGTTTTTGTTTTTGGTTTTTTGTACTATTATTAGCAGTCATTACATGCTCTGACGTGTTTAATCCAAATGACTCACTACTTCTCACAATAGAAGAATAACAGAACAATATGAAACATCATAAAACATAACATCATCTCCTCCTATTTCATTAAATATTCTCCTTGTAACAGATTGGCCAAAACATCCCTTCAATAAGATTAGATAAGTGAAGAAATTATATTAGATTCAGTTCCCTGAAAGACCATCTACAGTAAATACAGCAGTGAGTTTCAATTTAAATTAAAATTGATTGTATGCTTATTGTTTCTTCTAAGCTTTGGAACTGGAAAATTAAAAATTCACACATAGCAATTTTGATTTGCTTCTGAGAAAAAGTTCTTGATTTAGACACCCAGCAGGCTACCAAAAGGTAAATATAAAAGTGGGAATAATATAAAACTGTTCTGTTTGGGAGGTTATCATAATTGTAAAAAAAATTGAAAGCAGTTGCTACCTCCGGGCTTCTTAAGCAATTATATCATAAACTTCTAATTGTTATTATTGTTGAATACACAATAGTAAGGTTAGCGTATCTCCTATTTTTCTTGAGATTGCCTTAGTTTACATATGTTATCACAGTATAATTTTCTCAGTTTCTAAATTATTCAGGGGCAAGATCATTTATATTGTCATTTCATATATTAGAAACTGCATTCTTAGCTACAGTCCTGTAACAGCCTCAGATACTTGGAGCTAGACTATTGCCCTTTATTCAAAGGTGTTTTCCAGTGGTAAACTGGGAGGAAACATGATCAAATTTAAATCATATAGAATCACATTTGAATTTTGTAAAGATGGGTTTCCAAATGGTATTTAGGACCTTGAAGTTAGGTGCTTAGAGTTGAATAATTAGAGTTTTGCTTTAAGTCATAAATTTAAAGTGGATAATGAATTAAATGAAATTTGTCTTTAGTAATCAAATCTGTCCAGTCACATTTACCTACCACCTGACCATCTCTAAAACCTACCTTAAAACTAGGGTTTTGACAATCTATTCATATATGTTTGTAATGGACACACAAAATGGACAGGAAGATAAGAGTTCTACCTTAGAGGGGGGCACCTGGGTGGCTCAGTGGGTTAAAGCCTCTGCCTTCAGCTCAGGTCATGATCTCAGGGTCCTGGGATCCAGCACCACATGGGCTCTCTGCTCAGGGGGCAGCCTGCTTCCATCTCTCTCCTCCTCCTTCCTCCTCTCTCTCTGCCTACTTGTAATCTCTCTCTGTCAAATAAATAAATAAACAAACAAACAAGTAAATAAATCTTAAAAAAAAAAAAAATTCTACCTTAGAGTAATCTGCAACTAATTAGAAGCAAGAAAAGTAGAATTAAGAGTACCAAAATAAAAAAGTGAATATCATACTCAGTCTATCCATGGAAATCCAGAGGAACTTTATCAAAGTATTTTATAATAATTCTGAAAAGTAATGATACAAGCTAATATCAACTGGGTATTTTTTACCTACCAGGCATTATACTAAATTTCACCCCGAAAATGTAGTTGGTACCTTTGTTATTTTCACATTATGGATGATGAAACTATAGGACTAATAGTTTCATTGTTTACTAGAGATAATGTTTTTAGAAATCAATGGAGCATGGACTTGAATCATATAGTCTGACTTCAGAAATTGCACTTGAACCCCACTGCTAAGTACTAAAAGAACAACTGTGTCATACCTTCCAAAGGATAATGAAAACCTAGGTATGTGAAAATTGAGTTACATAGCTTTTATAATACCAATTATACAAAGTCCAAAAATCATTTATGTAAACATTTCTGTAATTTGATCTGATATTAACATGAGATTCATTGGTGTATATTTAAAAAAATTAGCTTTTCCCCTTAAAAATCACAAGGTTAAACCACACCCTGACCTAAAAATACCTCACCTCATTCTACATGATTCCTGAGAAATTATAGTGATTCATAGTCATACTTAAAAGTACTAGAAAATAATACCAGTGAGTTCTGATTATGTCAGTGCTATTCCCAATACTTGACACGTATTATATCATTCAGTCTCATTAGAACCTCATGAAGTGTGTACTATAGTTATCCTAACTTTTGTATGTAAATTACTTGTGATTTCTGGGATTCTTGGAGAATTTCTAGGTTCTCTCTTATATTGCAAATAACATGAGTGTTAAGACTCTTTTCAAAACTTAATGCATATTAATTCATTTAAATATATTTGAATATCAGAAGAAACACATGATTTAGGTAGTATTAGAGCTAATTATTTTTAATTTCTTCCATCAGCACAGCATATAAAGTATATGGACATGTGGAGAAGTACAATATCCTCTCTTAAAATCTCAACTACTTAGAATGTCAATCCTTTCTTTCAAATATTAGTTCTGTAATTTATAGTGTAACAACTATTATCATTCTCGAAAATACTCAAAACATAGTGAGAGTTGACTCACCTCACTCTAATTTATTTTATTTAAAAATATTTTAACATTATTCTTAAGCTCCAGTCCAATCTACTCTCTCATTTTTGTTGTTTATTTTCTTGATTGTAATTTTTTTGATTTTTTTATTGTAATTTGTTTGTTTGATTGTAATTCTTGATTGTAATTTTGCTCCACAGAACACACCACATTCTAGGCTTTATTTTTGTGTTTAACTTTATTAGTTGGTATCATTAATATTCTCAATTATTAAAAATAATAATATTATTAAGAGGAATGTCTTCCTCAGTGCCTACTCTAAGCTTGGCACTCACAAGAAATGAGATGGAAGAATCAAGTTGCTAGGGCTGACAGTACAAAAGAGGTCAAAATTCCTCAGTTTGGGCATCCCACTATATATTTCCCCTACTGGGACCAAATAACACTTTTTCAACCTAGCTTATCTTTTGATTTACTTAATCTTCACAACAATCATGTACACTAATTATTAGAATCTCAACTGTATAGGAAATGGATCCATTGAGGGTTAAGTACCTCGCATAAAAGACCAAGTACTTATGTGTATAGAGATCTGGGATTCAAGCCCAGCTTTACTGATTTCGGAACCTGTCCTCCACTAATATTCTCACAGAACCCATCTCTATCTTGCTGGGCTTTTCTTTGCTGCTCTTCTCTACCTTTCCTCTGTAAGACCTCACTATGTTTGTTTTCTCTCTCTCTCTCATATTCTGGACAAGAGAAAAATAGAATAAGCCCTATCTGAGGAGACAAAAGACTGAAAATCCAGGCCTTATGTCCATACCTTCTTCTCCCCAAAATCTATACATTTCTTCCCATTAAAAGCACTTTTCTGAAAGGGTAATTTCTGAAGGCCTTAAATGGCTTAAATTTAATATCAAGTTCTATTGTAGAGTGTGAAGGGCCTATAAGAGTTCATTTTATAGATGGAAAAAATGAGACAGAGCAGAGAAAGGATGTGCTTCAATATCATACATCTAGTAATGATAGAATTGAGCAGAGGACCTAGGTCTTCTGAGTTTTGTATCCACACTATTGTTTCCCAGATTATGGGGATATTAGATGAGTTACAATTCTCAAGGTGATTTGAGCTGTTACATGGCAACAGCATTAGATAGCAGTAAATCACATACTAGAAAGTTATTCCCATTTCAATTCCTTACAAGCCTTCGATGAGAAATTCTTGGTTTAATGCTAGTGTGTCTTTTAACCCCATTTAAACATGCCTCAACCCTTGCATTCCTGTATTGAAAAATATAGTGAATGATAAACAGATACCTGTGTCTTTCTACTTTCTTTGAAAAACAAAATATTACCGCCATTGAGGAATGTATGAACCAGTCTTAATTTTTTCAGAGTGTTCTAACAAAATATCACACACTGGGTGGCTTATAAACAACAAACATTTATTTCTCCCAGTTCTGGAGCTGGGAGGACAAGTTAAGAGGTTAGCAGATTCACTGTCTGAATTCCTGGTTCAAAAGTCTTTTCAGTTTCTTCACATAGTGGTAGAGGCGAGGGAGCTCTCTGGGATCTCTGTCCTAAGAGCACTAATTGCATTCATGGGGGTGGAGCCCTTGCGACCTCTCATAGGACTCACCTCCTAATATTATTACATTGGGGATTAGGTTTAAATACGATTTGGGGGGGAGGCACAAAAATTTAGTCTGTAGGAGAGCCCCTCCATGATTTTTTCCTCCTCCATTTCAACTGGCACTCACTAACTACAATTTGGTGATTTCTATGTAAATGATTTTTTCATAATTTTAAGGACAGATATATTCATATGTGTGTATATATATATATATGAGACAGATGCATATGTATAGACAGTACATTGTGAAGTAGTATACATAGTTTTATCTCTCCTTTAATGATAAGGCCCTATTTTCATTTTTAATATATACTCAAATGATATCACATTGTTATTTTAAAACTTAATTTTTAGCTCAATTATTGTTTTTTTGAGATTTATCTTGTTGATACCTATGGCTTTCACTTACTTTTATTGCTATATATTATTTTACTTGTTCATTCTTCTATTAGTATGTATTTCATTTTCTTCAGTTTTTTTTTTCTTTTTTGATATTACAAGCAAAGCTACTTTGGATATCTGTGTTCATGTTAATTCATGTATACAGGTGCACAAGTTACTATTATTTTGTGAAAATAGGACAGTAATTACCAAGAAATTGCATCTGTATGTTTACCAGATTGTGTTCATTTTTTTCTCTGGAGTCATTTTCTCAGTTTCATAGTCTGACAGCATAGAATTATTGTTAATCTTTATTATGGTCATACTTTTTGAATTTTTGCAGACTGAAGTACAAAGTAATTGTGTCTTTAGTTTGAATTTCCCAATATTTGTGAATTTAAGCATTTTAAAAATGTTTATTTTTCATGTGTATTTACTTTGTGTTAATTGCATTTTCATATGTTTTACTTGCAACCACCAGTATCTTACTTTTGATAATTATGTATTTATGACTTTTAGTTATTCTTTTTATTATTCTACATACCAATTCCTTGTTGGTCTTATATGTCGGTTGTATTATTCCAGCATTAGGCTAATTTTCTTGAGTTTATTTATGGTATTTTTAGATAAACATTTATTATAACTTAGTTTATATATATTTTTTAAAGTTCAAGGGTTTTACTTCTTGGTTAAGAAATTTTTCCTTTATAAAAAAAAAAAGAAATTTTTCCTTTATAAATATTTGAAATATATTCTCCCACATTTTATTCTAAAATGGATATAATCTCTTATTATATGGAGTATTACATAAGCAATTGTATCATGTACAAATAATAATCACTATAATTTTACTGAAAAATCATTTATGGTTTCACATATAAGGAGCTTGGAATTGACCACTCCCTCCTAATAAGAAGTAAAAAGCTGAAGAGACTGAAAAATCAACAATTCTTACATCTATAATAGAAGGGAAAATACATGGCAAAATTCTACCCCTAAGATTGGAGAGACAGATAGGCAAATACAGGGAGTCACAGGTTATTGAAGCAGATTAATCTGGGAACCAGTGTAGGGGTAGAAAAACCTGAACTGTAATTGACAAATTATTGGAGACTTAGTGTAGACAAGTCTGAGTTAATAACTCACAGAGACCTCGTCATGGTGGGCCCCTTAATATTGTGCAGTGTACATCCAGAGCTCAACCAGGTTCTCACAGTAAATATCCAGGAAAAATCCTCAAATACTTCCAGCAGGGGGAAAGAAAAAGGCATAAGCCAGAGCATACCGTTCTTCTTAACAAGGTCTGCCTTGAGGGAAACTAGTAAACCAGAACCTAGCCTGTCAGGGTATTAACAGAGACTGACTGACATGGGGGAAGGGGAATACCAAACTCCAGCTTACTCTACTATCTTGTTCCACCTAAAGAGGGAGGATAAAACCAAACAGAGAAACACTTGTGTCTGCTAAGAGGTCGCTACAGCCCAGGTCAAAGAGGTTGTTATCTGTGCTCTCCTCTAGGATTTTGATAATTTCTGTCTCATATATAGGTCTTTTGTCCATTTTGAATTTATTTTTGTGTATGGTGTAAGAAATGATCTAGTTTCATTCCTCTGTGTGTGGCTGTCCAGTTTTCCAAACACCATTTCCTAAAGACGCTGTCTTTTTTTTCCTTGGAAATTCTTTTCCTGCTTTGTCAAAGATTTTTTTGACCATATCATTGTGGGTCCAATTCTGGGTTTTCTATACCATTCAGTTGATCAATGTGTCTGTTTTTGTGCCAGTACCATACTGTCCTGATCCCTATAGCTTTATCACATAGCTTGAAATCTGAAATTGTGATGCCTCCAGGTTTGCTTTTCTTTTTCAAGATTGCTTTAGTTATTTAGTTATTTGTGGTTCCATACAAAATTGAGGATTGTTTGTTCCAGTTCTGTGAGAAATGATGGTGATGGGGAGTACATTAAATGGGTAGAATACTTTCGGTGGTGTAGACATTTTAATGATATTTATTCTTCCAATCCATGAGCTTGAATGTTTTTCCACTTCTTTGTGTCATTATAAATTTCTTTCTTAAATGTTCTATGGTTTTCAGAGTTCAGAAATAGTACAGTTAGGTTTATTCCTAGGTATTTTATGGTTTTTAGTGCAATTGTAAGTGGGATCAATTCCTTGATTCCTCTTTCTGCTGCTTCATTATTAGTGTATAGAAATCCAACATATTTCTGGACATTGATTTTATATTCTTTGACTTTGCTGAATTTATGTGATAGTCCTAGCAATATTTTAGTAGAGTCTTTTGGGTTTTTCTACATAGGGTTATCATGTCATCTAAAAATAGTGAAAGTTTTATTTCTTCTTTGTGGATTTGGATGCTTTTTATTTCTTTTTATTGTCTGATTGCTGAGCCTAGGACTTCCAGTACTATGTTAAATAGCAATGATGAGAGTACGCATCTCTGTCTTTCTCCTAGCCACAGAGAAAAAACTCTCAGTTTTTTCCCATTGAAGATGATATTAACTGTGGGTTTTTTGCATAAGGCAATGATAGAGGCATATTCCCTTTATCCATACTTTGCTGACACATCTCTGGAGGCAAGGGAAGCAAAAGCAAAAATGAACTATTAGGACTTCAATAAGATAAAAAGCTTCTACACAACAAAGGAAACAATCAATAAAACTAGAAGGCAACCTATGGGATGGGAGAAGATATTTGTAAATGACATATCTGATAAAGGTGTAGTATCCAAAATCTATAAAGAACTTATCAACTCAACACCCCAAAAATAAATAATCCAGTTAAGAAATGGGCAGAAAACATGAATAGGCATTTTTTCCAAAGAAGACATCCAGACAACTAACAGACACGTGAAAAAATGTTTGATATCACTCATCATAGGGAACATACATATCAAAACCATGATGAGATACTACCTCATACCTGTCATAATGGCTAAAATTAACAGCACAGGAAACAACAGGTGTTGGTATGGATTCAAAGAGGAACCCTTTTACCCTGCAAACTGGTGCAGCCACTCTGTAAAACAGTATGGAGATTCCTCAAAAAGTTAAAGATAGAACTACCCTAACACCTAGCAATTGTATTTACCCAAAGGATACAGAAATATTGATTTGAAGGGTACATGCACCCTGATGTTTATAGAAGCATTATAAATGATAACCAAATTATGGAAAGAAACCAAATATCCATTGACCGATGAGTGGATAAAAAAGATGTGGTATATATATATATATATATATATATATATATACACACACACAATGGAATATTACTCAGCCATCAAATGAATGAAATCTTGCCATTTGCAATGACATGAATGGAGCTAAAGGAAATTATGCTAAGCAAAATAAGTCATTAATAGACAAATACTATATGATTTCACTCATAAGTGTAATTCAAGGAACAAAACAGATGAACATAGGGGAAAGGAAAAAAAAGAAATGGAAGCAAACTATAAGAGACTCTTAATTATAGAGAACAAACAAGGTTGATGGAGGGGAGGACATAGGTGGGGGATGGACTAAATGGGTTTGGGTGTGAAGGAGGGCACTTGTTATGATGAGCACTGGGTGTTATATGTAAATGATGAATCACTAAATTCTACTTCTGAAACCAATATTACACTCTATGTTAACTACCTAGAATTTAAATAAAAACTTGAAACAAACAACAGCAAAACATCAAAAACAAAGCAACAAAACCACTTGTGAAGTTCCTACTCCAACACCGTAGATTCATTAAAAGACTGAGATACAAAGGAGGAGGGAAGAATTAGGATTACTTTGTTACTATAAGGTACTCACATACCTATGAAGTATATAGTGTTATTTGAAAGTGGACTTGGATTAGCTGTAAATGTATATTGCAAATGGAAGGGAAACCACTAAAACAAGTTGAAAGGAAGTATAATTGATTTGCTTAGAAAAGAAAGTAAAATGGAATCATATAAAATGCTCATTGAAAATGATAAAAGGCAGAAAACAAGTGAAACACAAAAATAGAAACAAATGAAAAGAGAAATAAATAGAAAATACTAATAGATATGGTAGATAATTAATACAACTCTGTCATGAATCCCTTAAAATATCAATGGTCTAAATACATCAGTTATCAGACAGATATCAGAGTGGATCCAAAACATGACCCACATATATTTTGTCTACAGGAAAACCACTTTAAATATGAAGACAAATACAGATTAAAAGTGACTGGATGGTGAAATACATACTATGCTAACATTAATCAAAAGAAAGCAGGAGTTGCTATATTAATTTCAGGCAGGGCAGATTTCAAAGCAAGGGAAGTTATTGGGGATAAAGAAGGGTATTGCATAATAATAAGGGGGATCAATTCCAAGAAGACATAACAATCCTTAACATGTATGTGCCTAAGAAGAGTTTTAAACTATGTTAAACAAAAATAGAATTGCTGAGAGATAGAGAGAGAGAGAGAACAATCCACTATCATAATTGGAAGCTTCTATATTCCTCTATCAGAAATGGGTACATATAGCAGGCAGAAAATTTGTAAGGACATAGTTGAACTCAACAATATCAGTCAATTGGATACAATTGACAACTGGAGACTGTTTCATCCAACAACAGCAGAATACAAAGTCTTCTCAAACTCACATGGAACAAATACCAAGACAGAGTACATTCAGGGCCATAAAACATACCTTAACAAATTTAAAAGAATAAAAATAATACAATGTCTTATCTCACACCACGATGGAATAAAACTGCCAGAAATCAATAACAGAATGTTAACTTGAAAATTAGAAAGTACATAAAGATTAACAACATGCTTCAAATGAACACATGGGTCAAAAAAGAAATCTCAAGATAAAATTAGAAAGTATTTTGAACTAAATGATCATGAAAACACAACTTAAAAAATTTGTGAAATGTAGCAAAAACAGCGCTTAGAGGGAAATTATAGCATTGAATGCATATATTAGAAAAGAAGAAGACTCCAAAAGAAATAATCACAGTTTCCACCTTAAGCAACTGAAAAGAGCAAATTAAATCTAAAATAGCAAAAGAAATTATGTAGTAAGAATTAAAGCATAAGTTGATGAGCCTGAAAACAGGAAGTCAGTAGAGAAGAATGAGTAAAACCAAACATTGATTCTTTAAAAAATGTTAATAAAATCAGTAAATCTATAGCCAGCCACCCTAAGAAAAAAAGAGAGAGGACACAAGATATCAGAAATGAAAGAGGAGATATCACTGCAGATCTATGGATAGTAAAAGGACAATAAGGAACACTATAAGCAATTATATGCCCCAAATTGATAACCTAGTTAAAATGGACAAATTACTTGAAAGACATGATCAGCCAAATCTCACATGGGTTGGGGGGTTGGGGATAGGGTGGCTGGGGTGTAGACATTGGGGAGGGTATATGCTGTTAAGTGCTGTGAAATGTATAATCCTGACGATTCACAGACATGTACCCTGGGGCAAATAATACATTATATGTTAATAAAATAAATAAATAAATAAATAAATAAATAAATAAATAAATAAATAAATAATTTAAAAAAAAAAAGAAACAGACAATCTGACTAGACTTACATCTACTGAAGAAACTGAATCAATACATCTTTCAGAGAATAGAAGCACAGGGAATATTTCCCAACTCATTCTATGGATCAGCATTACTGTAATATCAAAACTAGACAAAGTCATTACATGAAAACTACAGATCAATATATCTCATGAACATAGTGCTGTCAAAGATGTCAAGCAACAGGAACTCACGTTCATTGCTGGTGGGAATTCAAAATTGTACAGCCATTTTGGAAAAGTTGGTACTTTCTTATAAAATTAAACATACTCTTACCATAGGGTCCAGCAACTGCACCTTTAGGATTTGAAAATTTGTACATAAAAAAGCATGCACATAGATGTTTATAGTGGCTTTATTTATAATTGTCAAAACTTGAAAGCAACCAAATAGGTGATTGATAAATATATCATGGTACATGCAGACAGTGGAATATTATTCAGAGCCAAAAAGAAATGAGCCAGAAGCATGAAAAGACATGGAGACCTACTGTGTGATTGTAAATATATGACAGTCTTGAAAAGGCCAAACTATGGAGACCATGAAAAAAATCAGTGATTGCCAGGGATGGGCAGGGGGAATGGATAAATAGGCAAAGCATAAGAATTTCAGGTCAGTAAAAAATGCTCTTCATGATATGATAATGATGGATACATGTAATTATACATTTGTCTAAACCCATAGGTTATACAATACCTAGAGTAAACTATAAACTATGGGTAATTATGATGTGTCTGTATGTAGGTTCATCAGTTGTAACAAATGTACTACTGTGGTGAGAGATGTTGAAAACGGGAAGATGTGTATGGAGGCAAGGAGTATATGGGGAATTTCTGTACCTTCCCTGCATTTTGCTGTGAACCTAAAATTGCTCCAAACTAAAGTCTTAATACATAAAAAAATTCAGCCCTTGATTCATTTATTTATGTATTTATTTTACTTTGTTGGATAATCTATGTCTACAGTTATAATTTTGATTTCAATGTTTTACAATTAATACAATTTACTATTGGCTGAGATAAATTACTTTTATCAGGTAGAAGAGATTCTCTTTTAGACTTAACTTGATAAGTTTTTTGGTCATAAAAACTGTTGAGTGTTATCACAGGATTATTGGAGTGATCATTGCCTGTTTATCTACTAACATGTGGCAATATGTCAACTGAATTTTGTAATGTTTACTTATTCTTTCATTCCTCTAAAAAGCTCAACTTTGACATGATTAAAAGAATATATAAAATTTATAAATATGTATATAAATATTCTAATAAACTTTATGTATACACATCATATACACACATTTATATGAAATACTGTGAGGAGTCTGAAGTTTTACCATATTTGTAAACCAAGCCAACAAGTGAGCCAGCCAATTTCATAAATGCTAATAGAAGACATGAAACTGCTTGGTCAAAGATAAAAGACCTTAATTTTCAAAGTAACAGCTGTAGTATCACCATGGAGAGTTATCTCCCAACAGTGCTCACATCTCATTTCTAACCTGTTGTGCTTTCTGGTAAATCTTCCCATAAGTATGTCATTTGGTTGGTCACTCTGATTAATCTGACCCGCAGAAGCTGATCGCATCCATTCAATTTGTCTAATTCAGCATGCAATTAAGGATACTACAAACTAGACTCTTAGAGTCATTGAAGGTGTACTTTCAGTCTTGAATCTAACCAGGTCCACCAGGGACCTGGATTCAGCCAGCTGAACAATTCTATAAACTAGCAAGGCATACTTTAAAAAGCCAGGTGGCTTTCTTTTAAAGTTTCTGTAAAGGTCTTTCTACGTAGCCCACTGCTTAAATTAGGCAGAGAAAGATTTCTTAGGGATTTTAGACTATATCTTGGCTTGCAAGGAGGAACTCGGGGCTAATTTTATCATTTATAACCCTGGCCAGTGAGTTGCACCTGATCTGAATCCCTTCCAGGGATCAGATAGTGTCATTGATCATTTCATCTAAAATCTGGAACAAATTTTGTACCAGCTTTTCTAATTGGATGACTCCAGCTATAGAGATAACCACTGATAACATAAAAATAGTGTGTCAGTTATCCCTACAGGAAACTCCCTCAGGGAACTAAAGATAGTCTCGTTTTGGAGGGCTCACCAAGTGATGTGAGAGAAACATAATTTGGAATTCCCTTAAACCAATAAATTAAGGTTCCATTTAAGTTAGAAGCTTTAATTTGTGTGGCAGTTTGTGGGATGATGTTTCCTCAAAGGGAATAGCTCAAATTCTTTTGGGGAAAGTTTGAGATGCCCCTAAGGCCATCCTTTTTTGAATATAGCATGTCTATTTGACAAACAAAGCTGAATAGATCCTTCCCACTATATTTGTCACTGTACCCAAGTCAACCTACCTCAAAATGGCAAAATCTGACTAGAGACTTATTAGACTTCCATACTACAAAAATTCAGTTTTGACAAGAGCTTCATAGAAAAAAAAGAACTGTTTTTCTAAATGCAGATATGTCCATGCCAAGGAGAGGTCGAATTTAAAACATCAAGTGTGCTTCCTTTTGCCTGAGGCTCTGATAAGCAAAATCATCAGCTACAGAGACTTGTAGCTTAAGTTGTTAGATTATTTGCCTGGAAGATATAGAACATGCCTCAGCTTGCTAAGTATTTTCAAACACAAATTATTGTTTTGGGTTCCACTCACGGTATGCTGATCTGTGTGCTAGTTAATATAAACAGTCAACTATAATAAACAATAAATTAATTAATTAATTAATTAAACAAGCGAAACACATTCGATCTTCAAAGGACTCAACAAGGTTCTGTATCTTTTTTGGTGATGGTAGCGAAGGAGATAAGAATCAAGATTTTTCTTCATTATGAAAGGGATTGAACACTGTAAATCTCCCTATATAGTCCAAGTAATTTTTCTTTTCAAGTACATTTTTAACTATTGGCATAGGTATGGTAACACTGTGTTCAGGTCTACTGAGTAAGACTTCTGACTAAGGAGAACATCCTTTATACAGTGAAAGGCATTGTAATGTAAAGGCATAGGTAAAGGCACTCATATTAAATCATGATCTACCTGCTCATTGGAAGAAATGAGGTGTTTTTATATACCTTGAAAACTATTGCAAACATTATTAGAAGACTTAGCATGTGAATGGAATTGGTCTTGGCCTTCAGATGACACTAGGATATAAAAGAGAGTGTAGCAAAGTATAAGGCAGCATGCCAGTTTCATCAGTGTGTGCAGTGGATTCAGTTGCAGTGACAATTTCTGGAACAGTCAAGGCTATGGGAGTAACAACTAAATTCAGTTGACAGCAATGCACTGTAAGTCTCAAGATCCCATGAGCCTTTTTTACTGGCATACATGGCTGTTGTATTGAAATATTTCATCTCTTTTTACTCCTGCTGCTTTTAAGTCCTAATCAAAGCTGTGTTTTCTTTTTCTCCCTCTGGAATACTACACTGCTTCTGTTGGACCAACAGAGTGGAGACAGGGAAGTAGTTTGAAAGTGATTTACACCTCCCACTGGTACTTCTCTACATGTAGCTATTCCCAATCAGGATAAACCCCTCTGAACTTTATGAGCATTCATATTACAAGTGTGTAAAACATTAATCACAATTAGACAGACAATAGAAGTCACAACAGTACATCAAATCATTCCCAAGGGCCCTACTCACAAAATAACTTCAGTCTCCTTTCCTTGCTGAATCTTGGTCTGTATCCATCAGTTAAATTTGAGTTTTCCTACCAAACATTTAAAGAAGAATTAATACCTATTTTCCTGAAATTGTTCCAAAAAATAGAAATTGAAGGGAAACTTCCAAACTCATTTTATGAGGCCAGCATTACCTCGATCCCAAAACCAGACAAAGACCCCATCAAAAAGGAGAATTGCAGACCAATATATCCTTGATGAACATGGATGTAAAAATTCTCACCAAAATACTAGCCAATAGGATCCAACAGTACATTAAAAGGATTATTCACCACAACCAAGCAGAATTTATTCCTGGGCTACAAGATTTGTTCAACATCTGCAAATCAATAAATCTGATACAATACATTCATAAAAGAAAGAACAAGAACCATATGATACTCTCAACTGATGTTGAAAAAGCATTTGAGAAAGTACCACATCCTTTCTTGATCAAAACTCTTCATAGTGTAGGCATAGAGCGTACATGCCTCAATATCATTAAAACCATCTATGAAAAACCCACAGTGAATATCATTCTTAATGGGGAAAAACTGAGAGCTTTTCCCTAAGATCAGGAACACCACAGGGATGTCCACTGTCTCCACTGCTATTCAACATCATTCTAGAAGTCCTAGCCTCAGCAATCAAACAACAAAAAGAAATAAAAGGCATACAAATTGGCAAAGAAGAAGTCAAACTCTCACTCTGCAGATGATATGATACTTTATGTGGAAAACCCCAAACACTCCACTCCAAGACTGCTAGAACTCATACAGGAATTCAGCCAAATGTCAGAATATAAAATCAATGCAAAGAAATCAGTTGCATTTCTATATACCAACAGCAAAACAGAAGAAAGAGAAATCAAGGAGTTGATCCCATTTACAACTGCACCCAAAACCATAAGATACCTAGGAATCAACCTAACCAAAGAGGCAAAGACTCTGTACTCAGAAAACTATAAAGTGCTCATGAAAGAAATTGAGGAAAACACAAAGAAATGGAAAAACGTTCCATGTTCATGAATTGGAAGAACAAATATTGTGAAAATGTCTATGCTACCTAAAGCAATCTACACATTTAATTCAATTCCTATCAAAATACCATCTATTATTTCAAAGAAATGAAACAAGTAATCCTAAAATTTATATGGAACCAGAAAAGACCCTGAATAGCCAGAGGAATGTTGAAAAAGAAAACCAAAGTTGGCGGCATCACAATTCCAGACTTCAAGCTCTATTACAAACCTGTAATCATTAAAACAGTGTGGTATTGGCACAAAAACAGACACATAGATTAATGGAACAGAACAGAAAGCCCAGAAATGGACCCCCAACTCTATGGTCAACTGATCTTCGACAAGGCAGG
>CM053607.1:61360224-61390235 GCA_028646535.1 Procyon lotor
AACAGACATTTCTGCAGAGGACATCCAAATGGCCCACAGACACATGAAAAAGTGCTCCACATCACTTGGCATCAGAGAAATAAAAATCAAAACCACAGTGAGATACCATCTTACACCAGTCAGAAAGGCTAAAATTAGCAAGTCAGGAAAGGACAGGTGTTGGCGAGGATGCGGAGAAAGGGGAACCCTCTTACACTGTTTGTGGGAATGCAAACTGGTGCAGCCGCTCTGGAAAACAGTATGGAGTTTCCTCCAAAAGTTGAAAATAGAGCTACCCTATGACCCAGCAATCACACTACTGGATATTTACCCTAAGATAGAAATGTAGTGATCTGAAGGGGTGCTTGCACCTGAATGTTTATAGCAGCAATGTCCACAATAGCCAAACTAGGGAAAGAATCTAGATGTCCATCAACAGACAAATGGATAAAGAGGTGGTATATATATATATATATATATATATATATATATATATATATATATATATAGGTATATATACAATGGAATACTATGCAGCCATCATGAGAAATGTAATCTTGCCATTTGCAATGATATGGATGGAACTAGAGGGTAGTATGCTAAGTGAAATAAATCAATCAGAGAAAGACAATTATCATATGATCTCTCTGATATGAAGAAATTGAGAGGCAGGGTGGGGGATCATGGGGGGTGGGGGAGGGAAATGAAACAAGATAGGACCAGGAAGGAGACAAACCGTAAGGGACTCCTAAACTCACTAAACAAACTGAGGGTGGCTGGGGGGTAGGGGGGTAAGATAGGGTGGCTGGGTTATGGACATTGGGGAGGGTATGAGCTATGGTAAGTGCTGTGAAATGTGTAAACTTGATGATTCACAGACATGTACCCTGGGGCCAATAATACATTATATGTTAATAAAAAATTT
Source organism: Procyon lotor (assembly GCA_028646535.1). NCBI lineage: Eukaryota > Metazoa > Chordata > Mammalia > Carnivora > Procyonidae > Procyon > Procyon lotor. The sequence continues at coordinate 61,361,129 of CM053607.1, forward strand.
TTTAAAAAATTTGAATTTCCCTGACAAACAAGGGCAGATATAGTAGTGACTCAGATGTCTGCATTCAACAGAACTCTACAGTTTGGGCCCCTTCCTTTCCCAGAGTTCTTAGTATATTCAGATAAGTGTCTATGGACTTTTTGTTCCCTGAAAAATCAGGAGATTTAGCTGTACTATTGGTCGTTATTCTCCTTAGAACAGCTAGATCAAGGTAGACTAGAAAAGAAGAATCAAGGAGAAAGTGACTCAATGCTAGTAAGCATGGCTTTGCATTTATTTTTGATTTGGGGTGTTTGGTAGTAGCTTATGGATCAATCAGATCCATTTCTGATGTTTTCAGTTTACTCAGTGTTAAACTGGATGATGAGATCTTCATGGTTGACACCATCTGTATCAGACATGAGGATCCCATGACTAAGCCACTTTGTTTTCTAGATAAAGCCACAGGGTTTTCTGTCTTGATTGAGTTTGGCTTAAAAAAAATGTCCACATTAATTTGCACTACTTTCTGTTCCATCCATTCCATTCATCTGATAATACTAATTCAGTTTTCTCCTAGTTTTCACATAAGGGCTATGGGAGTTTTTAAGAGTGATGCGGCTAGCTGGAGAAATTTACTTATATATCTTTGTTTTTTTAATTAAATTAAGTTAAAATTTTTAAGTTTTTATTTTAATTCTTAATTTATGTTAGTTGACATAAATTTTATATTAGCTTCAGGTATAGAATATAGTGATTCAACACTTCCATACATCGCCCAGTGCTCATCATTACAAGCACCCTCCTTAATCCCCATCAACTTTTTAACCCAATTCTCTACTCATCTCCTCTCTGGTAACCTTCAGTTTGTTTTTTATAGTTAAGAATCTGATTTTTATTTTTTTCTCTCTCGCTCCTTTTCTCCCTTTGTTCGTTTTGTTTCTTAAATTCCATGTACAAGTGAAATCATGTAGTACTTGTTTTTCTATGATTTAGTTTGTTTAGCATTATACTCTCCAGCTCCATCTACATCATTGCCAATGGCAAGATTTCATCTTTTATATGGCTGAATAATATTCCATTTGTGTGTGTGTGTGTGTGTGTGTGTGTGTGTGTGTGTGTGTGTGTGTACACATATGGCTACTGTAAATATTACTGCTATAAACATAGGGGTGCAGGTATCCCTTTGAATTAATGTTTGGATCATAGAGTAGTTCTATTTTAAAATTTTTGAGGAACCTCCATATTGTTTTCCAGAGTGGCTGCACCAGCTTGCATTCCCACCAACAGTGTAGGACGGTTCCTTTTTCTGAACATCCTTGCCAAACATTTGATGTTTCTTTTGTTTATTTTAACCATTCTGACAGGTATGAGGTGATTTCTCATTGGGAATTTACTGATATATCTTTCAGTCAGTTCCTATTCTCCAGTAAATTACATTCATCAGTATCTTAAACCCAATTTAAGGCAGTGTGATCTGTTTTCTTCCAGCTCTTAAGAAGCCAAGAGCTGCATTTTAAGGTTATGAATAGTAACTCTGAAGTATTTATCATCTATATACCTGTGTTTTAACATTTTGACTTTATAATCATATCCTATTTTTGCATCATACTTGGTTCTATATTTTTATTCAAGCATTATAATTATGTCATCGAAATTCACTTTCTTCAAACTTCAAATTCTTTAATTAATTATAGTTCATAAACATATAGAGAAATATGTGATAATTTGCAAATTCCCAAATAAATTTCAGAATTTTTCTACAATGCTGAATCTTCAGTAATAGCTAGACTTCAGTTCTTTGTTTTTTCCATAGACATTTGTGCTTGTGGACCCCACGTACACACTCAAGCCACCAATTTCACATTCTGGCAAGAATATACAGATGCTTCAGCAAAACCCTCTTGATGCTTCTAGATAGACAGTATTTTCCTCTGCAAGTGGATAAATTTGATTCTTTTGTTTTTGTGAATAGCAACTTACTGTTATAAATTTTTCCCATCCAATTGCACCTAAAAATAATGCACATTTATTTCCCCAGTGGGCTTTATTTTATTTCCAATTACTGAATGCATTTATGCTTATTGTAAACAGCATCAAAATTCTTTTTGTTGAAACACCATCAGGACCAGAATTTTCCTTAAGTGGCTTGATTGGTTTACTTTAAGCTTAGTATGATGTTTCTTTCTACTTTTTCATTCCACATCACTTCAGATCTTGATTATCATCCCTGTGGCTTTTCATACAGATCTTCCAGGCTTTTCTGATTTCCAAGTGGAAATCTTGAATTTTGAATACAAATACCGTATTTTAAACTGACATTTTCTTCAAAGTAGTATCTGGTGAAAAGTTTACTTGGCAAGACACAGAAACACAATGTATTTAAGGCTGGGTTGAAAATGATATTATAAGGTTGTTGGGGATCTGAGAGTAGAATTTGGTAGTAGTTTTTCTTTTTTCTTTTTCTTTTTTTCATTTTCACTTAATCCACAAAAGAAAATAATTGTTTCGATTAAGATGAGAGGAAAAATAATTCTAGATGACCTCCAAAGTCCTATCCTTCTCTAAAACTTCTTGACTTCACACAGCTTATCTACATGACTCTTTTTATGTGTATGTGTATGTTGGTGTGTTTATAACTTTATCTCATACTTTCAAATCAAAAATAAGCCTTAATATCTATTCAATTTTAAGTATAATTCAAGAAGTTGGCAAAATGTAAAATCAATGAAGGCATAATAAACAAGAAAATGAAGTGGTGAATTCAAAAACTAAAAACTATGAAATATTTTTGGGGGGCACCTTGGTGTCTCAGTCCATTAAGCATCTGACATTTGATTTCGGCTCAAGTCATGATCTCAGGGTCCTTAGATCAAGCCTCGAGTCAGGCTCCTGCTCTATCTCCTCCCTCTGCCCCTCCCCCGCCACTTGTACTCTCTTTAAAAAACAAACAAACAAAACAAAACAAAAACCTATAAAAGTGTTATTAATGTAAAACAGGGAACACAAATCCAGTAATTGTTATAAACTAGTAAATAACACATATTTATGTGTCCTACAACAGGATGAATGAGTATATATATAAGAAAGAAGAAGGGAAGAAGTATCACAATATTGCTGTGTCTGGAAAGCTTTCAGTTATTTCTTCAAATGCTTTGTTTATATAACCATAGCAAAATATAAAAAAGTATATTTGTGGGGCACCTGGGTGGCTCAGTCGTTAAGCGTCTGCCTTCGGCTCGGGTCATGATCCCAGGGTCCTGGGATCGAGCCCCGCATCGGGCTCCTTGCTCTGCGGGAAGCCTGCTTCTCCCTCTGCCATTCTCATTGCTTGTGTTCCCTCTCTCGCTGTGTTTCTCTCTGTCAAATAAATAAAATCTTTAAAAAAAAGTATGTTTGTGTGTGTCTAACATAGTAAGCATAGTAACATACTGAAGTATATGAATACACTGTCATGTTTCCTCTAGTACTCTCTATTCTGCCTTACTGGTTCAGTGTGGCCATGTACCCTAAAACTGAAGGATCGGTTCTTAGGCTTTACATTCCTAAAGTAGAGCAAAAATTCAGTGTCATCTACTGAATTATTCATTCACCTACCTTCTTAAAATAACATTTCATCTAAACTATACTCTTACTGGCTCTGGTACAGTGACCGGATGGGCTGACTAGAACCCATAACCTATCGGGACACAGTGATTTCTCTGGAAGCGTAACCACATAGCACATACTGGCCCCCTCAGATCTTTAGAAACTTTCTTTTTGCCAGGACATGTCAGATGTGCCAATTTCTTTAGACACACACTCTGACATAATCTCCAACCATTCTACATATACTGAGTGTCCCATACTCACCATTGAGTATCCACCAACCAACCACTGTTACCCGAAGCACCACAACCTTCCTATGCAATGAGCTCTAATGGACCACTTTGCAAGAAGGAGGGGAAATGAGGCCAGGTCAATAGCTCAAAGACAGCATCTCCACTCCACATACAGATCCATAGTAATTTTATTCAAATTTTAGTTAGACAAGGATTTACTTGACGACTATAGCCAGGTAGCAAGTCACTTAAAAATAATGTAAATTAGTTTATAAATACCAACACTGGTAAATTGCATGTAGATTAATTTGTAAATACTGATACTAGAGGATTATAGGGAAGCAATAACTGTATGAGAATATGTATGTTTCTGACAATTTATTTATTCAAGCTTTTTGAAAGCATTATTGGAATTTCAATAAAATGTTAACCTTAGAAACCTGCCACTTTTTTATGAATGTAGTTTATTAACATTTATAAGATTTGCCTGTTTTTGACTCTAAGAAAGCGAGGAAATTTTGACAAAATTTTTATTCATTTCCAAGATATAAGTCATGTTTATCTCAAATTGCTTTTTTACGTTTGAATTTTTGTTAAGTGTTATCTGAGGAGAAAGTGTCAGTTGCAAATAAAATAATTGTAATATAGCTTATAAATTTAAGATAGTAATAACATTCTGATTATCTATAATGCTCTTAAATAGATAAAAGAGAAGAAGAAAGGAAAGTGGGAAAGGAATTTGGAAAGGCAGTATTCAGAAAAGAAAAGGAATTTGGAAAGGCAGTATTCAAAAAAAGGCAGTACTCAGAAAAAGGCTATCCGTATAGCCAATACACACATGCAAAGATGCTCAAAATTGAGCAAAACTTTGTATTTTCTAAATCTTATTAGACTACTGATATAAGAAGAGAGATAAAATAAATCCTTACTTGTATAGATAGTATCAGGGTTTAGCTATTATAATAAAATTTGAAATAATTAAATTTTGAAGATAGAATGAATATATAACCCCTTTATCTTGCTTGTGAAGTAAGATTTATTCAGAGACTAAAATATGGGAATGGCAATATAAAATTTTACATTTTAATGTTATTGTTTCTAATGTTTCATTTGCTGTTTGGAGGAGTAAGTGTGCATGATGATGAAACTCATGCAAACTCTTCCTTTGAGTTTAATAATATAATTATTTTTAACTATGTCAACCAAATAAAGGAATATTTATTATTCAAACTTAAAATGTTCAACTTCTCTAGAAGTTAGAGCACTGTAAATTGAAAGAATAAAGAGATGCCTTTATGACTTATTAGAGTCTTAAAAATAAGAAAGTAAACCGTGATAACCGGCTTATGAGAGTTAGAGGAGATTCTCTAATTGACATGAGAATTCGATATTGTGTAACCACCTAAGGAAAAATTCTGACTTAAGTATTTTAATTTTAATAATTAAAGTTAGTCATACATTTAACTAAAAAATTCCTCCCTGGAGAGCCTTCCTATAATAGTAAAAAAATTAGCAGAGAAAACTCTGTGGGGACCAAAAAAATAAAAAAAATAAAAAAAACAAAACCAACACAACCCTGAATATATATAAATTATTGAATAAAGTATCAATTCTATGTAGTATTTTTAGTTATTAAAAAAATCACTTTCGGGGCGCCTGGGTGGCTCAGTGGGTTAAAGCCTCTGCCTTCGGCTCAGGTCATGATCTCGGGGTCCTGGGATTGAGCCCCACATCGGGCTCTCTGCTCAGCAGGGAGCCCGCTTCCCCGTCTCCCTCTGCCAGCCTCTCTGCCTACTTGTGATCTCTCTCTCTCCCTCTGTCAAATAAGTAAATAAAAAATCTTAAAAAAAAAAAGATCACTTTCATCTACATGTAAAAGTCTAGTGGGATGTCAACCAAAGAATAAATGTGAGTATATGAATTATTTTAGTAAAGTTATTATATAAAGAGTTATATACAAAGTATTTGTTTATTTTGTGCAAATATAGAGAAAATCGTTGAGAGATGCAGCCAGATTGATAACAAATACACAGATATGAGACTGTAAAAGGTGAGAGAAAGATTATATGAAATTATGTTACATATAGTTTAAAATATAATAATATACAATATGTAAGTTTATATATTACAAATAATTAATGGTAACATTAATATTTATATTAAATATAAATGATATATTTAACATGATATGACATATATTATATTTATATATAACTTTATATAGCATAATACTTTGTAACATATGGTATGATAACAACTTACCTTTAATAGGAATATGCAGAAAAGAGCATGCTTATTATATATGTAAATATGATATATACATGCATAAATATATATCCAGAAAAGTTAGAAAATATGGAAACAAAAGTAATATCAACTATTACTTCTTTATGGTAGAATTTTACTCTGTTCTTTCAAACTTAAAGTATTCTTTGGATTTTTAAAATACAAATACTTTCCTTTCCTAATTAAAATAAAGCTATTTCTAAGTGACTTAAAAGCACAAAAACACAAATTTAAATTTTCTCTACTTCTATTTTATCATATGATAAAATTTATAATTTTCATTAGATTTCTTGGCTTGCAGTAACACAAAACTCAATGCTAATTTTATCTTTTAACTAAGATATCTACAGTACATTGAAATGATAACTTCCTTCAGCATGATAAATTGTAGAGTCTTTTACTTCTAGTTATCCCATTTTTAAAATTTTTTTTTTCAGTTTTCCAACATTCATTGTTTATGCACCACACCACACCACACCCAGTGCTCCAGGCAATCCGTGCCCTCCTTATTACCTGCCACCAGGCTCACCCATTCCCCCACCCCCTCCCCTACAAAACCCTCAGTTTGTTTCTCAGAGTTCACAGTCTCTCATGCTTCATCTCCCCCTCCAATTTACCCTAATTCACCTTTCCTTTCCTTCTCCTAATGTCTTCCATGTTATTCCTTATGCCCCACAAATAAGTGAAAGCATATGATAATTGACTTTCTCTGCTTAACTTATTTCACTCAGCGTAATCTCCTTCAGTCCCATCCATGTTGATACAAAAGGTGCGTGTTCATCCTTTCTGATGACTGCATAAGAGTTATCCCCTTTTAACCGTCTTTTGTCTTGGGAATAAGTCTGGAACATAGTGTAAATAAAGAGTTCCACTTTCTACAATAATCTTAACAGATCACCCCTTTCCCTAAGAAATGTGTCTGGGTGATGGACACTGGGGAGGATATGTGCTATGGTGAGAATGAATGAATGAATGAATGAATGAATGAATGAATGAATGAAATGACCTATGAATTATTCTGATTTATAAGTTGAAAGCACAGGGCGTCTGGATAGCTCAGTCAGTTAAGCATCTGCCTTTGGCTTAGGTCATGATCCCAGAAGCCTGGGAATGTGCCCCAGGTCTGGCTTGCTGCTCAGCCCAGTCTGTCTCTCTCTCCGCCCCTCTCCCCATCCTGTGCTTGCACTCGCTCTCTCTCTTTCTAGAATAAATAAAATCTTTAAAAATAAGTAAATAAATTGAAAGCACATAATTATACAACTATAATACCAGCAGACTCTACAAATAAGAAAAAAATCAATAAAAATGTAAAAAGGATTTATATTATGTTCAATTCAAACACAAAGTCATTTTAATATTTTATTAAGAATTTATAAAGATTAAAATACATCCATGGAAACTCCAAACTCACAAAGTATATTCCAAAATATTCTTTATTTCAAAATAAGGCCACATATAGAAATCTTTCATCAAGTTATATTTAACCTGAAGTATGTGTTAATCCTATTTCCAAAAATGAGCTTAATCTCTTTAGATTCCAGTATATTTAGTAGTGAATAGTCAACATTCCATTAAACAGGTGATACAGTAGCACTCATACAAGTCTCATATAGAAATTTCACCTTGGTGAAGTAATGTAAATTTGAGATATGTTTGTTATAACAAAATAGGCGGAGCTTTTTCCTCTGCCCTCCAAATCCTAAACTTGAGATCAGCCTTCATGCCTAAAAGTGATTTAGAATGAAATTCTTAGCCTCTCGTTTTTTTTCTTTCCTTTCCCCCTCTTATTTTCTTTTTTTTTCTAGCAGCTTGTACAGTTACATTTTGAGGATAGTCCAATACTTTGCATGTTAACTGAATATTTTATATTCCTAAGAGGAGATGGGGGATAAAACTAAGACACACATTTTTTTTAGTCATTTCAGAAAGCTCAAAATATTTGGAAGAGAATATTTATATTAATAATATTATTATCAGTGGCAATTATACAGTAAAGAGGCAAATAAAGAATTATTTGGAATACTGATAAATACTAATGGGAAAAAGAGTAAGGCAGGTATATAGGAGGACTTGAATTCATCTAATTTTAACATGAAATATTGAAATTTTACTGTATGGATTTGTTTTTCCACATGAAACCCTGAGAGTTATAGGTTGAATTTCTTAGAATTGAATATACATCTTTTACTTTAAATACATATCTTGAAAAAAAAATAACCTATCTCGAGAAAATTAAATGCATACATTGACTCTCTCTCTCTCTCTCTCTCTGACAAATAAATAAATAAAATCTTAAAAAAAAAAATAAAAAGAAGGGACACCTGGGTGGCTCAGTGGGTTAATGTAGCTGCCTTCGGCTCAGGTCACAATCCCAGGGTCCTGGGATCGAGTCCCATATCAGGCTCCTTGCTTGGCAGGAAGCCTGCTTCTCCCTCTGCCTCTGCCTCTGCCTCTCTGCCTGCTTCTGCTCTCTCTCTCTCTCTCTCTCTCTCTGACATTTAAATAAAATCTTAAAAAAAATAAAAATAAATGCATTCATTGAGCAAATGAACAGTTTACTATACACACATTTAGATGTAATGCAATATAATTTTTACATTCACAAAATTTTTTTGAATAGACACTAAAATCTGGTAATGTGAACGTTAAAAAACTCATGAGTGTCTTCATGTTTGTCTTAACAGTGTATCTCTCTGTGGTTATATATTACCTCAGTTGTAACAAAAGTCAAAAGTCAATATTTAAAGCCCTTTGTGACTCTGTGGCTCCTATTCCATGAATGATCTCAGCAATATCAAAGCTTCACTCTTAAATCATCAGTCTCCGACAAAGTATGCATCCTCTGACAAACCACATGAGGCACAAGTACACTCTATGAGGTTACCCCCTCCCTGCAGGCTATTGTTTGGAGGCTTGGTTGGAAAGACTGGGTGGTAAGAGAAGTGGTAGGCACTATCCCATCTCCCAAATGCCTAAGAGAACTAAATCAACAGCATTGTCTGATAGAAATTATAAATCTAAAGTTTAACGTCTATGTAATTTTAAGTTTTCTAATAGCTATAATGATTTTTTAGCAAAGGTTAAAATTATTTTTAATGATAGGTTTTATTTAACCAATTTCAACATGTAAACAATATAAAATATTGAGGTTTTTATATTCTTTCAATTTTTACTATGTCTTCAAAACCCAGTGTCTTCTATCTCACAGCACCTCTCCGTTAGACCAGCGGCATTTCAAGGGCTCAGGAGACCTCTGTGCTTAGTGCCTACTAAAACTGAAAGTACAAACCTAGATCTTTCCTTTCTCTACCTCCTGGCAGCCAAGCCCTTCAGATGGACTGTGCTGCTTGGGACTTTGAATCTTGAGTGAGTAAACACAGAGAAAAGTAGCTATTAAGTTGTATTAAAGCGTGAGCTGTGGTGATTCCTGTAATATGCTGGCTCTCTGGCTAGACTTTTCCACATAAAAAATGATTTGGTGGCTACTTTTTGTTCCTTTGAAGCCGACTTATTTAATTAAAGCCTGTTTTTCAAATCTTGGTTTTTCCCTTTTTCATTATTTCTCTGAGCCTGATATCCTTCCAAACAATACAATAATTACATTTTAGGAGGAAGACAAAGTCTGATAATGTTCCTTGAAGGTGATGCATTCCTAATCAATACATAATAAATATTACAGATAAAAGTGAAAAAAAAAACTAACCATGGCTGATACTTAAACTTTATTTATTAATATTAGAGATAAAGCATAATTGGGAATAGCAACTGTTCTTCTTTCATAATAAAACCTTATGCTGTGAAGACTAGTACATGCTCTGAATTAGTGATCAGTAATTAATTGCAAATCTGGAACAATATTCATTCTCCCACTTATTCAGTATCCCTTTTATTCATTCTTTCAGCATATATTTATGGAAATAGATGATGTTCAAGACACACTGAGTGTATAACGACATAGTATATCTAGTTCAAGGATTTATTTTCTTAGAGCATTTGTGTCATAGACACATATGTAAATTAGCAAACCCATATCACATGATTGCTATAAAGAAGATTGTTGTAATTTGGGGGATTGAAGTGGTGATGATTTGTGGAAGAGGTACCAAATATCCTAGGATTTAAGGGATAAGATGAATTTTAATTCTTCAAAATGTGAATATAACAGAGGATTAAGGAAAAAAATTCATAAAGGCTGAAAATCACAGAATATGATTTTAGAACCAAGAGGGATCAGTTTAGCTGGAACAATATAGTGCCACAGTGGGACAGTGATGTTGCCTGAGAGTAGCCAACTGAGATTTTCTGAATTTTACTGATTTACCATCACTTTATCACACAGCTTTCCTTTTGTAAGTGGGGCATTTTGTAAGATATATAGTGTGAGATCTGGAAGCAGAGCAATACTAATTGGCCATGTGGGGATTAGAGCCTTAGTCTTGACCCCCATTAGCACAAGACTCTAAGCAGCTAAGTTGCCTAATTGAAACTGGCTCAAAGTAAAGACCTTTGTCCTTACCTTCTCATCCTTTTATTAAAAAAAGAATACAAAGAAATGTTCTAATGTTCTACTTCGCACAAAACATGTTATGGAACAGTTTTTATATGCCCTTGTTAACAATTTAAAGATAGATGCCTAAAAGAAAATATGGTTACATGCATATGTATATATTTGATTCATGAATCAAACCATTTGTATTCAAAATTTTAGCAATTTATTTTTTATTAGAATATGAGGATATAAATGTTATGTGTTATATGCCTTTTGGAGTTTAGTAATGTGTTTAACTAGTGCAATTACTGCCCAATTAGCTCAGTTAAAGTAATACATTTTTATTAACTCGTGTTAAATAGCTGAGATCTTCAAGAAATACACTTCAGCCTTTATAAAAAATTTAGGAGATCTGGTACAATTCATAGAACTTCACAGATATAAGTTGTCATTTATCCATCTTTATGGTCTGTTTCTCTAGAAAAATAGTAAATTTACCTATACCTTAGGAGTTTATCTTAACTTTTCCATACCACTGCAGCATTCATGAAACAATTTGCTATGTTAAAATATATATTCTAAAAACACACACACAAGATCCTGATTGTTATTAAATTGAGCAAGTATAGTTCCTTAAGAAATGTAAAACTGTTCGCATAGACAGTTTATGTTATGGACACTTTAAAATACTACATGAACCGTAAAATAAGGAGATTAGATGCTGAATTTTTCATAAATTAGGTATTTAATGGAAATCAAGGAGAAAAACGTAGTACCACATGTGTACACTAAATGTAGTGAAGGGAACGAGTTAGTTTTTCATCCTTCTGGGACGATTTCCCGAACAGCTGCAGCATTAGAATAAAAAGGTGTATTTATTTTACTTCCATAAAAGGATAAAGTAAATAATTTAGAATCTTGACATTGTTAGTAAATTAGAGTAACTTTTATTAATGAAAGTACATACTACATTTTTGTTTAAAATTCATCAGTGTGGAAAAAAATTCATCAGTGTGCAATAATTTTTATTAATGAAAACAAAGGTTGCCTTGGTTTTTAGAAATATGGGAGAACTTCCCACAGTGTTTTATTCAACCTGAGCAAAAAGAGTCAAAGTGATATTTATAGAGGTGTAGAAATTTTAAATTTAGATTTTTTCTTTAAAAACTTTTCACTAAGTCAGATACAGTATAAGGTTGAAATTATTTAAATGAAAATACTATCACAAATACTATCACTGGCTTTTAATAAATTTACTGTATTTTTCTTCTCAATTTGTATGAAGTCTCAGGTGTTCTTTAGAGGACAAAGTCCAAATGACTCATTTCCTATTGCAGTTCTTTCCCTACTTAAGATGGAGACTGGAAAAATTCCATGAGAAGTTTGTGCAGGCTATCCCTGAAGATTGTTGGGACTTGCTCTGACCTCTGCTTTCCTAATGACTAGTGATGTTGAGAGTTGTTTTTGTGCTCATTTTGCCATCCTGTTTTTGATGACATATTTATTCAAATCTCTTGCTCAATTAGCATACTTTATCTGGTTGTTGTTGTTATTGTTATTATTATTATTGAGTTATAGGAGTTCTTTAAGTATCCAAGTACATATTCTTTACCAGACACAGATGTTGGAAATATTTCAGTGCCTTGCTTTATATTTTCCTAATACCAGATTTTAAAAAACATTTTTTTTAAAGATTTTATTTATTTCTTTGACAGAGAGAGAGAAATCACAAGTAGGCAGAGAGACAGAGGGAAGCAGGTCTCCTGCTGAGCTGAGAGCCCAATGCTGGGCTTGATCCCAGGACCCTGAAATCATGACCTGAGCTGAAGGCAGAGGCTTTAACCCACTAAGCCACCCAGGCGCCCCTAAAAAGCATTTTTTAATTTGAATGAAGTAAAGCCTATTTTATTCTTATTGTGACTTATTTATGAAATCTATTTCTAATTAAAGGTCACAATGAAGTTCTCATACATATTTTTAAAGATCTATCCATCTATACACAAGTTCTATACATTTTCTACACAAAGCTTACATTCAAGTTTATGATGCACTTCAAGCTAATTTTTTATTTCAGTTAAGCATGTTGAAGCTCACATTTTTGTTTGTTTGTATATGTATATCCAATTGTTCTAGCCCAACTTGTGGAAAAACAGTACATTTTACCATTTGAATTACCGGGAGAATTTTCTGAAAACTCAATTAACCATGTATATGTTGGTCTCATTTCTAGACATCCTGATCTATTCCAATGATCTTACATAATAACATACTTTTCTAAATTTTTGTAGCTTTCTAGTAAGTCTTAAAATCATATAGTATGAGTCATCTTTTTTCCTTTTCAAAATTGTTTTTGCTCTCTGAGAGCCTTTGTTTTATCACAAAAATTTTAGAAGCAGTTCATCAGTTTTATAGAAAAGAACCTCCTGGGATTACTGTTGAAATTGCATTGTGTCTGCTCTATGAGCATAATATTTCTCTTCGTTTATCTGTGTCCTCTGTAATTTTCCTAAACAGTATTTTATAGTTTTGATGTAGAGGTTATATTCATATTTCATTGAATTCATCTCTAAATACTTTGCATTAAAAAAGTTTTATCTTGACCATCTTTAAAATTTCCCTTCTATTATTATTCTGAGTTGATGTATTTATATAATCTCTCTCTCATTTTTATCTTTTTTTATAAGCGGTGCCAGAAGTTTGAGTATTTTTCTAAGGAATTAGTCCTCCATTTTATTTATCAAACCAATTTTTGTCTTTTGTTACTAACTGTAATTTCTATTTTTTTGTTCTTTTTGCTCTTCTTAAAATTACTTTCTAGGACTTTATATCCTTTTTAAAAAGTTGAATCTAAAAAAAGCTTAATCTAGAAAGCATTTTTCATTTATTTAGTTGTAATGATAATGTATTATAATTTTACTTCCTAGTTTTTAAAATTTATAATAGATATTTGATTTTAGAATGATCTTACACAAAAATTTAGAAAAAAATCAATTTATGAGAAATACCTTTACACCAAATATGTAATGGTTATCTTTAAGTGTTTTCTTTTCTATATGTTTAATTTTTTTTAAGTTTTTATCTTTTGTAATTCAAATGAGAAAAATTATACTAATGGCACTGATGCAAGCAGAACATGAGTAAAATTTCCCCTCTCTCTCTGCTTGCCTCTCTGCCTACTTGTGATCTTTCTGTGTCAAATAAATAAATAAAATCTTTAAAAAAAAAAGAACATGAGTAAAATATTTCTCAGCTTTTTGATGAAATTGGCATATTTTTTCTTTTTTATTAAAATATAATTAACACACAGTGTGAGTTTCAGGTCTACAGTATAGTGATTCAACAATTCTACACATCACTCAGTGCTCATCACAATAAATGTACTCTTAATCTCCTTCATCTGTTTCATCTCTCCTCTCACCAACCTCCCTTCTGGAAACCACCAATTTGCTCTCTATATTTAAGAGGTTTTTTCTTTTGTTTGTCTCTTTCTTGTTTGCTTGTTTGTTTTCTTTCTTATATGCCACATGTGAGTGAAATCATTTGGTATTTGTCTTTCTCTAACTGATTTTGTTTAACACTGTACCCTCTAGATGCATCCATATTGTTGCAAATGGCAGAATTTCAATCTTTTTTAAACAGCTGAGTAATATTTCTTTATATGTATGTGTGTGTATATATATATATACATATGTGTGTGCACATATATATTTATATATATACCACACACCACATCCTATCCACTTATCTATGGATAGACACTTGGGTTGCTTTCATATCTTGCCTATTTTAAATAATCTGCAGTAAACATAGGGATGCATATATCTTTTTGAAAAAGTATTTAATATAACTGCCATATTTTTAAAAAAGATTAATTAATTGATTGATTGATTAATTATTTTGACAGAAAGGGAGATCACAAGGAGGCAGAGAGGCAGGCAGAGAGAGAGGGACAAGTAGGCTCCCTGCTGAGCAGAGAGCCCAATGTAGAGCTCGATCCCAGGACCCTGAGATCATGACCTGAGCCGAGGCAGTTAAAGGCAGAGGCTTCAACCCACTGTGCCACCCAGGCACCCCATAATTGACATATTTTTAAAATAGTTTCAGTTATTTTAGAAAGAGTATAAAGTTATTTCTCCTGGGTAATTTTCCCCCTTTTATTATTTTTAAATTATTCTTCTTTCTTATTTGGATAATTTGTAATATATTTCTTTTGCTCCCTAGTCTCTTGTCATCTACAAACTTGAGAAGAGTACCCATTGCATTATGTCAATTCCAAAGTCAGTTAATGGAGCAATCATAGTGAAGTGGTTAAGGGCAGGAGTTTTGACCCAAACTCTGGATTCCAGTTTCTGGCTTTGCCACTTAATATTTATGTGACCTTAAGCAAATTACCTAACATATCTATGCCTTAGTTCTTCTAAAGATAAAATGTGAATAATAGTACTTACCTCATAGAATTAAGAGATCAAATAATTAATACATGTAAAGTGCTAGAAAAGTAAAAAAGGTGTGTATGCAATAGCCATTATCATTATTTATGCAGTCTGCTTTTTTGTCTTAATTCTAATGTGAAGAGCATAGTCTAGCATAAAAACAAATACATGTAGTAGTGGAACAGATTGGAGAGTACAGAAATAAACCTATATGTGTATGGTCAATTAATTCATGACAAAGGAGCTAAGAATATATAATGGGTAAAAGACAATCTCCTTAATAAATGGTCTTGGAAAAACTGGACAGCTAGTTTTCATCCAAAAGAATGAAACTGGACCACTATCTTACATCATACAAAATAATTAACTCAAAATAGATAAAAAGACTTAACATAAGATCTGAACCATAAAACTTCTAGAAGAAAAGATAGGTGGTAAGTTTCTTGACGTAGGTCCTGGCAATAGTTTTTTTGCTTCTGACACCAAAACCCAAAGCAACAAAAGCAGAAACCAACAGGTATGACTAAATTAACCTAAAAAGCTCTGTACCGCAAAAGAAATCAACAAAATGAAAAGGCCACCTACTGAATGGGAGAAAATATTCACAACTCATATATCTGATTAGAGCCTAATATCCAAAATATATAAAGAACTCATATACAGTTCAATAACCAAAAAACAAACAAAAAAACCAAAACAAAAAACAAGCTAATTTAAAAAATGCGTGGAAGACCTGAACATTTTTCTCAAAAAGACATACAAATGTCCAACAGGTACATGAAAAGATACTCAACATTGTTAATCATCAAGGAAATTCAAATCAAAAGCACAATGAGATACCACCTCACAGTTGTCAAAATGACTGTTATCAAAAAGATAAGAAATAGGTGTTCCTGGGTGGCTCAGTGGTTTAAGCCTCTGCCTTCGGGTTCAGGTCATGATCTCAGTGTCCTAAGATTGAGCCCCGCATTGGGCTCTATGCTCAGCAGGGAGCCTGCTTCTCCCCTCTCTCTCTGCCTGCCTCTCTGTCTACTTCTCATCTCTCTCTCTCTGTCAAATAAATAAATAAAATCTTTAAAAAAAAAAAAAAGAAGAAATAGCAAGTGTTGGTGAGGAAAAAGGGAATCCTTTGGACTGTTGATGGGAATGTAAATTGGTGTTACCACTACAGAAAATAGTATGGAGGTTCCTCAAAAAATTCAAGGAACTACCACATGATCTAGCAATTTTATTTCTGAGTATTTGTCCAAATCTTATAAACTTGACATGTAAATAAGACATTTTTGACATTTGTTCAAGTCACAGGGAATTTGAAAATATAAATATATTTTAATTGATAAAAATATTTCCAAGTCTGAAAATTGATAGGAAATGGAAAATGATAGGGTTGTGTGTGTGTGTGTGTGTGTGTGTGTGTGTATGAGAGAGAGAGAGAGAGAGAGAGAGTAGGACCTAGATAGGCTAGTAGTATAGGTAGAGATCACCTAAAAATCATCTTATCCTGCCAACACCTTGATTGTGGATGGTTAGTCTAAAACTGTGAGAAAATAAATTTCTATTGTTTAAGTCACCAATTTATGCCATCTCAACAAACTTACAAGCCGATTAAAGTGACATATTTATATTTGTTTGTGGTCAACTATATGTGGTTTAAACTAATTCCAGATATTTGTCTACATAGTAAAAAAAATAAATTTGCTATTCATAATACTAATTAAAAATAGTGTTTATTGGGGCGCCTGGGTGGCTCAGTTGTTAAGCGGCTGCCTTCGGCCCAGGTCAGATCCCAGCGTCCTAGGATCGAGCCCCGCATCGGGCTCTCTGCTCTGTGGGAAGCCTGCTTCTCCCGCTGCCATTCCCTCTGCTTGTGTTCCCTCTCTCGCTGTGTTTCTCTCTGTCAGATAAAAAAAAAAAAAAAATAGTGTTTATTAAATTAAAATCATATTTTTATTTCAGTGTACAAAATGCTGAACACAATATATAATACTGCAACAAGTCAAATTTATAATCATTTATGACAATCACATTGCCATGGATCAATACAAAACATCAGTTAGTGGTCTTTATACATTTTGTAATTGCTATTATTTGTACATTGAAATGCTGAAGTAATGAAATAAACAGAAAGCAAGTTATGAATGATTGTAGTGGATGTAAATGAGTATAATTTGAAACTTTTGAAGTAGAATTTTGGGTACAGTTCTGGAGGATGCTAAGAGATATAATTTTTTAGGGAAAAATGTGAAAATAATATCTTCTTCAGGCATTTAGAAACTAACTGGCAGGCTAAGGTAAAGTAGTAAATGGGTAATTTCATGCCGTTTGTATGGACTGCTTACCACTTAAAGTTCACATTGAGGATCATATATGTTTGGTCATTCTAGAGCGCTGACGAGATGAAAAATGCTATACTCAACCCATATTATCGTCAAATATCAGAAACTATCTGCTGAATTAAAGGGAGGATATCATACTTAAATATTATGAAGTTATTAATAGTATATATTAATAAAATAAGTAGAAGATGGATAATTTAGCACCTATATTTGATGAAGAATCAATAAAATGTATTGGTATATTAAAGATAAGAAGTTAAGAAAAAAGATAACAATGTATTTGACATATCAAAAATAGATATATAGATTTTAATTATGCAAGGAATAATATTTAACATAAAGTTTAGCATCCTAATTGTTATTTATCTACTATGATAAAAAACAATTTTAAAAATTATATATTTTGTTGATTTGCATAACAAAATTTTCTTTAAGTTTGGAGCCAAATGAAATCCAAACATCTATCTTAGGATAATAATTTGGTTTTATTACAATTCTAACCCAAACCACAAAGATTCAGTTTTTCACATGTAACGACAAAACAGTTTTGAAAAATTCCCAGCTTCTATTGTAACCTGAAGTAGGTTTATTCAAAAGATACATGAACTTTGGCCCAACTTCTTCCACTTTGAGAATGGGTTTTATATTGTATATTGCAAATCAAGCAAGAATTCTTTGTTTGAAATTCTCCATTAAAATTCTTTTCATGGAAGTCTGATATAGGCTTAAAAATTGGAAGAACAAGTCAAATGTAACAGACATGACCTGTCATTTTCATCTCCTGTAAGTGACTCAAATGTATTTCTCTTAGGTCAGAGCTCAGATGTCATCATTCACAACATAGTTATAGAGGCTGTACCTTAAAAAATGCAGGAATGACTCATTAGACTTCTACTAGCATGAACATAAAAATAAGCTACTCTCTGGAGTGGCAGAACAGGTGAATTTTCAACTTCCACTGCCAACTTTAAAGAGGAATACAAAAAAGTTGAATATGGGTATTTATATGAGTTTTAAAAAAAATCAGTATATTTTTTGTGGGTGCCTGGGTAGCTCAGTGGGTCAAAGCCTCTTCCTTCGGCTCAGGTCATGATCTCAGGGTCCTGGGATTGAGCCCCACATCGGACTCTCTGCTCAGCGGGGAGCCTGCTTCCCCCTCTCTGCCTGCCTCTCTGCCTCCTTGTGATCTCTCTCTCTCTGTCAAATAAATAAATAAAATCTTTAAAAAAATCAGTATTTTTTAAAAATGTATTGGATAGATTTAGTTATCTATTTACTGGATAGATTTAGTGCACAATTGAAGCAAAAAAAAAATACAAGAGAGGCTCAAACGATTGTCCTTCAAGACTTAACGTAGCTTAAAGCAAATGGCAATTTTGAATGTAAAATAAAATTTACCCTTCTACATTTCTTTTGTTATAGTTGCCATCTTTTAACTATTTCCACAGTAGAGAGCATACACGTGCTAAAAGTGATTGTATGGTATGGTTCTCCCTCATCTTCATTATCATGAAGTGGTCTTCCCTATGGTCCAGTTTTCAAAAATAACAACAGGAGTTAGTGAAAGCAAAAATCTAATCATCACTGTTGCCATATTTCTCTTAATCAGTGAGATTAAATTCACCATCATGTATCCGTTTCCATTTCATTTTATTCTGAATTTTATTTTTTAATTTTTTTATTATTTGCCTGTGCATTTGTTGAATTTTTTTTTTTTTTTTTTTTTTTTTTAAAGATTTTTTTATTTATTTGACAGAGAGAAACACAGCGAGAGAGGGAACACAAGCAGAGGGAATGGTAGCGGGAGAAGCAGGCTTCCTGCAGAGCAGAAAGCCCGATGCGGGGCTCGATCCCAGGCCCCTGGGATCTGACCTGGGCCGAAGGCAGCCGCTTAACGACTGAGCCACCCAGGTGCCCCGCATTTGTTGAATTTTTTAGTCTTTGAAGACCATAACAATTCTCTATTATTTGATAAGTAATACTATTACACATACTATTTGATAAGAGATTAGTTTTATTTTTGTTATGCATTTTTCTTTGAAATTTGAAATATAAAATCTTATTTTTACTATATTAAATGATATTTAGAATTTCCTTTGGGAATTGTACAGTATGCAAAAGCAATTTATTGCAAACTCTTCCTTTTATGCAAATATACATTCTTAAGGTCACAAGAGCTCTGCTTAAAATTAGCATATGATAGTTGTATCATATTTTAAGATTCACAGTTCTCCTATAGTTAATGGTGAAATCACAACAGTAAAAAGAAACATTTCATGGGGAAATCAGTTATCCTTAATCCAGTGTCCTTGTATCTTTAGTCTAATGTACTTATAAAAAGCATCTCACTAGACTTATCTCCATTATTGTAACAACAATACAATCCATATATGTATGAATTAGCAGACCATTAATCATACAAGTCACATTGTTTAATTGTTATAACAAATATCTCTCTTGTAAATGTTATTTCCATTTTCAAAAGAGAACATGAACATAAAGTTGTCATAGTCCTTTCATTCACTTGTTCAAAAAAAATTATTAGAGTATTTACTATGTGTCAACCATTATGCTAAGTGTTGGGCATGTAAGTCTGAATCATGTGGATGCTTTTCCTGAGATGAAGAGGAGATTAATGTGTTTGATAAAGTGAAGAAGGCCCAGGTATGATAGTACAATAAGTAGTTCTTCAAAAATTTTCTAACTAGTTTTTTTCATTCTCAGTTATTCATAAGCATTATGAAAAATAATATATAGAAAATGATTAGGTGAGATCATAGAGAAGTTTTATACTTGCATTTAATTTGCACGATACTAAGGAAACATCTGTGGGAAAGTGAGGGTGATGAGCTGGAGCTCTGTGGTACAACTGTCTGGGCTGGAATCCCAGTCACTTCTGCAGTGATTTTAGATTCTGAATTTCTTTTTTTGCCATGTTTCCAGAATGAATATGAGATTTATTACAAGGCTACAAATTCCTTGACTATGCCTGACTTTTAATATGCGCTGAGGGGACGCCTGGGTGGCTCAGTTGGTTAAGCGTGCCTTCGGCTCAGGTCATGATCTCAGGGTCTTGGGATGGAGCCCCACATCAGGCTCCTTGCTCGGCAGGGAGCCTGCTTCTCCCTCTGCCTCTGTCTGCCGCTCTGCCTGCTTGTGCTCTCTCTCTCTCTCTCTGACAAATAGATAAAAATCTTTAAAAAAAAATAATATGAAAAAAAATAATAATATGCCCTGACAAAACATGTACTTCCTCCTCAAAACAAGGCATTCTTCAGTATTCCCTGTGTATGTTAAGCATGGCCTTCTCTATTCAGTTACTCAACTATGAATACCACATTTTTGTCAGCCTGCTCTCAGTCCCGTCAAGTAGTCAGTCATTATCATGAAGTGGTCTTCATTATCAGCCAATCCTACTTTATATTTCTCTTATATTTCAAAATAAAATTCAGAATAACTTTGAAATTTCTCTTATATTTATATTTCTACGAAACTATTACTTTATTTTCATGTGGCTGTTGACTTAGTATATAGTCTTTGCCACTTTTGCTTGGACAATTTATTTGTGCTAGCAGATCAATAGGCATTTAGTTAATATTAACTAAAAAACATAATGAATAAATTCAAACTACCATTTCTTCTCTCTTGGGACTTAATATAAAGTTGGAGAAACTGGTTATAAATGTGTAAAGTAATAAACAGTACTATTTTTAAAATAAATTTCAAAGTAGTATTGTAGTAGATTCCACAGGACATATAAGATTAATTGATAAATAAGCAATATAATAATAATTAACATGGGAGTCTTGAAAATTAGAAGGTAACTATTGCTAATGGTTTTTAGGAAGGCTTACATGTTCCTGGGGATTTGGTTATATTTTGATCAGCCAGGAAAGGTGAGCATTACTAATGTAGAACTAAATGAATTAGGGTAATACTGTTCAATATATTTAAATTTCAGTTCTTTTTGAGATAGACTTTCTTTCCTCAGCCTGAGACAGTGAGGAATTCATGTCTTTGGCTTCATTGTTTTTGTCCCTGTGAGGCAGTTTCTGGGAGACACCTGTAGCTTTAGCAGCCAGCTTATTGAATGACTTTCTAAGACTAGCTCAGTCCACTACATAGAAAAATGGACTATTTTAAATTGCTTGAAATTCTGTATCTATTTGTCCTGTATGTAAACATATGTTTCAGATAAATGAGATTAATAAGATTCAAAATACATATTTTTTCACTGTTTTTGTTAATGAAATAAAATGTGAAACTGAAAAATATATGCTGGATGCTGGACAAGAGAGTAGTAGAGATTCCTTGATCTCTAGTTTGGTGAATGAGTGAAACCTGGAAACCAGCTCAAAAGTATTAGCTCATGGAGGCCTTTTCTATCATTTCCTAGGCCCTGTAATCATTGCCTTTTATGCATTAGCACTATACCTTAACATATCCCTAGTTTTCAACCCTCACACTAAATAGAAGTTTTTTTACTTAAGATTTTTGTTTATTTATTTGACAGACCAAGAGAGGAAAAAAATACAAGCAGGGAGAGTAAGAGAGGGAGAAGCAGACGCCCCACTGAGCAGGCAGCCTTATGCAGGGCTCGGTCCCAGGACCCTGGCATCATGACCTGAGCTTAAGGCAGACACTTAACTGACTGAGCCACCCAGGCTTCCCTAAATAGAAGTATTTCTTAATATGCCTGTATTCTCAATTAAGAAAGCAAGCATGTAAAGGCAATGGCACGTTTGTTTTGATTTTAATTTAGTACCAGATAGCATGCTTTAGGAGTCACTCAATAAGAGAGTTTTGATTGCATAACTTTACATTGTTCATCATTCAATTGGTTGTTTTATCTAAATGGCAATTTAGTAAGAAATTATCTTATTATTAATTTAAATGGGACCTTTTTTTTTTTTTCCTGAACTGAATAGATGTATGTGTATTTGCTAGCTCTAGCTCTGTTTTGAATAATAGCTGTACTAAGCTGGCTTCAACCGATAGCTGTTTTCCATGTCCTATAGGCATTTTGATTGATTTTTACAATTCATGGGTTCTTTAAACTTGCCTGAACACAATTCTTTCTCTACACACATCAAAGAACACACACTGTATTTCATTATCTCAATTGATCGTTTTAACTTCTAATCTTCATGGAAGGATTCCAGTCACTTCCCTGACTCCTTAAGTCTTTTACTTTTGTTGCTTCAAACCCCCTTGCTCATTTTAGTTATAAAACCAAAATACTTCAAATGCTAAATTTGAAGATGGGGGATCTTATATATGTTTTTTTTTTTCTTTCTCTCTGCCTCTAGGCTTCTCTGATTCTTCTGCCTGAATAAGGTCTTTGACAGTCCAGAGATTGTATACTCCCAGTTCCAGCAGGCAATTTACAATAAACATAGAAAACATGTAATGTCCATAATATTGTGAAATACTTGCTGACTTAGGTGGCCATTTCACGAAGCTTGTTTCAAACCTCCCTATGCCTCATATGCTGTCACATGCACAGAGAAGTGCAAATAATTCTGCTGCTTCTAAAGGAGAAAATACGGCAATTTGTGGTAAAGATTCTTTTTTAAACTTGTTTTGAAATAATTGCAGACTTAGAGAAGAGTTACAAAAACAATAAAAATCATTCCCATTAACCCTTCACCTAGATTCCCCAAATGGAAACATTTTACCAAGTGATATTTGTCATACCATTCTTTTTTTCTATTTTTTTCTGAATCCTTTGAGTATAAGTTACTGAAATGATACAAAATGATACCATTTACCCCTAAGTAATTCAATATGTGTTTTCCCAAAACAGAAACAGCTTATTAATAACTTTAGTACACTTATCAAAATGAGGATATTAACATTTCTAATATATTACTATCTAAACATTTACAGATTTGTTCAACAATGTTTCACTTGTACCACCAATGTTCTTTATACCAAAACAAACAAAGAGTAGTTTTGTTTTATTATTTTTCTGGCCCAATATTACATGGTACATTGAGTTATTCCATCTCTTGTTTCCTTTAAACTAGAAGTGTTCCCTAGCTGTCTTTTTCCTCAATTTGGTATTTTTAAGAAATAAAGGCCAATTATTTTGTAGAACGTCTCTCAGATTAAACTTGCCTAATATTATCTGATGATTACCATCAACTATGTAGTTCTGCAGGAATATAACATAAGTGATATGGGGTTCTCAGTGTACCACATCAGGAGGTAAATAATGTCTACTGATCCTATTGATAGAGATGTTAATTTGGATTACTTGGTTAAGGTAGTGTCCAACAGATGTATCTAATATAGAGTTACAATTTTTCCTGTGTTTAGTAACTATCTCGTGGAAAGATATAGTGAGATTCCCATTACTCATTAAACTTCCACCCACTAGTTCTAGCACATATTGATGATCCTTGCCTATAACTATTACTATGGTGGTTAGCAAATAGTGATTTTCTAATGCAATCATTCATTTTACATTGAATAGTTACAGGTATATGACAAAAAAGAGCTTTCTCTTTTTCCGTATTTATATATTTCAATCTGCATGGACTCATTGGTTCTCATTTTAGTCTAAGGGTTAAAATTATTTATTATAATTATTTATCTTATCAGTGTGTAATATAATACCCTATCAAAGTGGCCATGTGTCCTTTAGATGTGCCTAATAATTTTTTACTATTTCCTTACTATCACAAAAATCTATTCCAGGCTTGCACTTCCCTTGCCAAAGCCAAAAGAAGCCATTTATGAAAGGAACCTTAGTTCCTTTTAGTAAAGAAAGATACTTAAACCTGAGATCTGAATGATAGGTAAGCTTGTTGTTTTAGTTATACTGCTCTGTCGCTTCAGTATGGTTCATCTTTCTGATTTTATGTCTTAAATAATTAAAATATGTATTTACAAGTTCTATTTTTCCACTGTGCAGTCTATCAATTAACCTTTTAGTAAAATCTGTTGACTCTCCCTCAAAATAACTTTTGTTGGATTGTTAATGCTGTATTACATTTCCTCTCTGTAGAAGTCCAGTGTGTTCTGGACTATGAAGATGTTGCTAGGTGACAGTTTTGAATTGGTTGGTATCTTTCTGGCTTTAGAAACATTTTGTTTCAGGGGCGCCTGGGTGGCTCAGTGGTTAAGCATCTGCCTTCCGCTCGGGTCATGATCCTGGCGTCCTCGGATTGAGCCCCATGTCGGGATCCTTGCCTTGGCAGGAAGCCTGCTTCTCCCACTACCATTCCCTCTGCTTGTGTTCCCTCTCTCGCTGTGTTTCTCACTGTCAAATAAATAAAATCTTCAAAAAAAAAAAAGAAACATTTTGTTTCTGGAACTTAAGGATTTCTCCTTATGTCTCTTGAGATCTGTTTTCTTCTTCTCCTTCTGTCTTCTTCTTCCTCGTCGTCTTCTTCTTCTCCTTCTTCTCCTCCTCCTTCTCTCCCTCCTCCTCCTCCTCCTCTTCCTATGTCTCTGTTTCCCTGTCTCTGTCTCTCTATATATCTATATGATCTATATATCTATATCACAGTATAGATACACATTTGGGGGGGTGGAAAAGGACTCATCTTTTTCAGCACAGCACACTATTTTGCATTCCACTATTTTTTTTAAATCCAGTGTAGTTACCATACAGTGTTTTATTAGTTTCAGGTGTATGGTATAGTGATTCAACAGCTGTACATTACTCAGGACTCATCATGATAAGTGTACATTTAATCCCCTCATCTATTTCACCCATCCTTCCCAACTCCCCTCTGGTAACCACCTGCATGTTCTCTATAGGTAAAAGTGTTTTTGTCTCTTTTTCGCTGTAAATTCCACATATGATTATAATCATATGGTATTTGTCTTTCTCTGACTGACTTATTTCACTTAGCATTATATCCTCTAGGTCCTTCCATGTTGTTGAAAATGACAAGATTTCATTATTTTCTATAGCTGAATTATACACACACACACACACACACACACATATCGTTATTATGTGTGTATTAATGTACACTTGGGCTGTGCTTCCATATTTTGACTATTGTAAATAATCCTGCAATAAACATTGGGGTGCATGTATCTTTTCAAATTAGTGTTTTTGTACTCTTTGGATAAATACCCAGTAGTGTAATTACTGGATCATATGATAATTCTATTTTTAATTTTTTGAGGAATGTCCATACTATTTCCACATTTTGCATTCCCATCAGCAATACAACAGGATTGATTTTTTCCACATCCTTGCCAATATTTGTTTCTTGTATTTCTTAGTTTAGCCATTCTAATAGATGTGAGGTAATAGCTCACTATGCTTTGATTTCCTGTGTCTGTTGGCTGTCTGTGTGTCTTCTGTGGATAAATGTCTGTTCATGTCTTCTGTCCATTTTCTAAATTAGATTCATTTTCATTTTTTAAATTAGAGTGCACTCCTAAATACTATTTTAAGCACATTGCCCCTATTAAGTTAATGCTAACAAAAGTCCTGTGTATGAGGTGTTTACCAATATTATCTCATATTTTTAAAAATTTCCTCTTTTGCTCAATAAAAAAGCAGAGGAAAGAGGGGTTTTGTCCCATGTCGTATTGTCTATAAGAAGCATAGACAGGATTTTGAATTTACATGGATTATAGAGCTGACACCATGACTACCAGCCCTGTTTCTAATCTTCCTATATCTTCTTTTCCTTCAATTAGACTAATTGATTCTTATAGATTTTTTTATATGAAATTTGTTTTCTTCCTCCCAAAGTACACATTGAAAAGAATGAAAATTTGAAAATGTTACTCCATATCTTCTCAGATTCTAGCAAGTAGTTGTTGATAGATTTTGAGTATTTTTCATGTTTATATAAAAGTAGTGTAATTGTCACCCTGTTGGTGATGCAATTTTTTAGATTTTTTCCAACAAATAATTCTATTTGTTACTTGCCCCACTTTTCACATGATCAAACAATTATTTCATCATCCTTGTTACAATGATACTAATTTCCTCCTTCACTTGATAGCTCTGAGCTCTGTCTCTGATACTAGTAAGACAGCCTTACATTGTTATTTCTTAAGATGTTTGAAATAAAAAAAATATGATTAGCACTTTCTCATATATTTTTTCCTTAAACATTTACAGAGTTCATACTTAAAATATAAGTTCAAGGCATATATTGAGTTATTTATATGCAGTCACACATTCCTCAGTTGCTGTGAATAACTTTATTAACAGAGACAAATCACTAAAACCCTTTGAATATATCCAAAGAAGAAAGCCATGCTTAAAAACAGCAACAAATAAAATTATCCAGCATTTTAAAAGTTTATTAATCAATTATTTTGCCACACATTCATTCATTTGCTAATTTATTCCAGATGCATATATATTTCATATACATATAAATATATAATTTATTCAAAATATAGATATAGATATAGATGATATATCAGAGGGACTTTTTTGATTACCTACCATGTGCCACCTATTACATAGCACTAAGGATACAACAGTAATCAAGAACCATAGAATCTGGACATTCATGTGGCAAAATTTCTAGGGATAAAAATAAAATAAATAATATAAAAGATATTTATAAATTATCATTTTTAGGTGAAAAATCTCCATGAATTTCTCAGTTTTCTGTACAGGTTGGGTTTCTGAGCAGAAGATATGTTGGAAGAGCAAACAGCTCTAGAAAGAATGTTTCACCCCTGAACAGATTTAGATATGTATTTGCCTGGACATGTTTGTGTTGGTAAAGATAAAGCCCCTTCTGCCCACTTTCCACAAATATTTGCTTATATTCCAAGAAACAAGCATAGATAATTTTCCTTTTCCATCCAGGAGATTTTCCTATATTCAAGAAAAACGAAAAATCCGTGGAGAAGAGGGTGATAATTTCCCACAAGCTCCATAAAATTCAGTTCTCCTCCTCTTCTGTGGTACAACCCACTGCTCATGTAGGTAAACATATGGCTCTCTTCAAGTTGTATCTGAAACTGGGGTGTGGGAAACTGACATAATGACCCTAATGTGTGCACCTGTAGCACCCTGGCTGGCTAACTAGTTAGTTAGGAAATAGGGTCAAAATCTCAGATCCTTCACAATTTCTGATTTTATAATCATATGTATTAGGCAGGAATTATACACAGTAAGAAAAAGGAAATATATTAATATGTGGGTTGGCTCTCAGTCAATGAAACAAACCTGAAGATAAACCACTATCATGCAAAGAAAAGAAAAAAAAAAATGAGATGAGATAACATGAAGTATTCAAAGAAGAGAAAAAAATGCTAGCATGAAGGAAGCTTAAACAGTCAGAGAATGTGTCATGAAAGACAACAGAGGGTAGTTTTTCATATGCTGCTGTAGCAAAGACCCCTATGACAGAGAGGTGTCTACTGTATTTGACAATGCAGTAGTCATTGGCAAAATTCATTTGATTCATTTTAGTGAGCACACCCAAATGGTAGTTGATCAGAGTGGGTTAATTGGTAAGAAGCAGGCAAGAACACAAAAATACTGAGTGCATTAAATTCACTGGAGGTTTTTCCCCCTGTGTAAAGATCCAAAGAGAGAAACTGAGATAGAGAGGTTCAAGTGAATTTCTTCACATGCTACTTTTTTTTTTTTTTTCAAATTAGGCTCATCAGTGAGAAAGGACTGTCATTGGGTATTAGTCTTGTGATGATAAAAAAAAAAAAAAGCTGTTGGCTCTTAAAGGAGATACAGTTCTATACAATGGAAAGAATACTGAACAATGTGGCTAGTATTCTATAATATATTCCTGGGTCTTGTACTCAGTAGGTTTGTTTACCTTGGACAAATAATGGCCTACTTAATCCTCAGTTCCTTCATATTTAAAATCTAGAAAATATTTTTTAACCTCCATAGAGGCTTGTAGGATTAAAATGTGTTTAAACAAGAGAACACATTTTCAAAATCAGTGGAAGCTATGTAAAAATGTAAGGATTTTTTTTCACCAGTTTATACTAAAACAAGAAAAATAAAACTACTTGATAACATTAATAATGTATAAAAGGAAACCATAATATGCAATAGAATGTGTTTATTTAAGTGTAAAGTGTAAAACTTCTGTAAGAATAGGGGCAACGTTATCATATCATAGCCAATCCTCTAAAAAATTACATTTTCATGTAGGTAGAAGTCCTAGAAATTAGTCAGAATGCTCATTTAGCAGGGCACCTGAGTGGCTCAGTGGGTTAAAGCCTCTGCCTTCTGCTCAGGTCATGATCTCAGGGTCCTGGGATCGAGCCCTGCATCAGGCTCTCCACTGAGCAAGGAGCCTGCTTCCCCCTCTGTCTCTCTCTGCCTGCCTCCCTGCCTACTTGTGAGCTCTCTCTGTCTCTCTCTATCTCTGTGTCAAATAAATAAATAAATAAATAATCTTTAAAAAAAAAAAAGAATGCTCATTTAGCAACTGTAATGCGTTTTAAAGTAGTTAAAATAATTGAAAGTGTAATGAATTGTGTTATTCTACTTCTATACTAGAACAGAGAGTGTTCTAATATCTTGATGTTCAAGTTAACAATTTTATAGGTCAGAAGTATGTTTTATGAAACAACTTATATTTTGAGTAACGTTTAAAATAGTTTACTAGCTCTTTAAAGTGAATAAATCACAAGACATTTTAGAAAATATGATACCAAATACTTTGGTAAAGTTAGCTCTAACAAAATAATTGGCAACAAAAATCCATGGGCTTGGAAATGTTTGGATATTTAACTGTATTAAGGCTCATCAGTGAGAAAGGACTGTCATTGGGTATTAGTCTTGTGACT
>CM053607.1:61390735-61531913 GCA_028646535.1 Procyon lotor
GGTAAGGGGATAGTGGGCTTTCTTGAGCTAGAGAGAGCCTGCTGCTTCAAAAACAGGCGGCCGCTACAAGATTCAATTGACTGTTGCCATGTGAAAAGGGGTGGGTCTTGTGTTGCAGGCCTGCAGTTTCTTTACAAAATCCGTAAATCTAAATTTTATATAAAGTACCTAATTTTAAAATGTGGGCAAGTAATTTAAACTATGTGAACAAACAGAATAAATCTGCTAGCCAAATATGCCCCATTAGAGAACAATAATTTTTTTTGCGTGTTTTACTGTTTCATAGTTAACTATAAGAAAGGTTCTTTTCATCCAGCAATACATAATGGGTAACTTGATAGAAATGTTTCAGCCCTTTGATTTTAATTAGAGTTTACATTTATTTCTTAGAAAACTTCATTTTAATACTAAGATTAAAAGAAGGGTTTTTTTGTTTTGTTTTGTTTTTAAGATTTTGTTTATTTGACAGAGAGAAACACAGTGAGAGAGGGAACACAAGCAGAGGGAATGGTAGCGGGAGAAGCAGGCTTCCTGAGGAGCAAGGAGCCCGATGCGGGGCTCGATCCCAGGCCCCTGGGATCTGACCTGGGCCGAAGGCAGACGCTTAACGACTGAGCCACCCAGGCGCCCCTAAAAGAGGGTATTTTTTAAAGAAGATTTTATTTATTTGAGAAAGAGTGTAAGAGAGAGAGCATGAGCCGGGGGAGCGGCAGAGGAAGAAGCCGACTCTCCACTGAGCAGAGAGTCCAACCCCAGAACTCTGTGATCATGACCCGAGCTGAAGGCAGATGCTTAACTGACGGAGCCACCCAGGCGCCCCTAAAAGAAGGTATTCCTTAAAACTTATTTAATGACTTGTCTTGCCTCTATTGATGTAATACTTCACTGAGCCATTACCAGACATTTGCATTTATAATGGTATTTTATCCTAAAGACTTTCTCTTTCATCAGCTTTTAGCATGATCAGAAACCATATCATCTCTGGACTCTAAGGAAGAGAAAATTAATTATAAAATTAAGGAGGTAAACATGTTTTAAAAATGGTCTATGGGGCATATGAAATGTGGTGATATGGTGTAGTAGAGTATGGTACCTTTCTTCTAGCTCAATTTGAATGGCATTTGAGGTAGGAAAAATGAATACATGACACAATTTCTAATGTTAAGGAGTAGAAAATGTAGTATTTATAAAGTTATTAACTTTCCAAAAGCTAAGTGACTACACGAACACACACACAAACACACACACTCTCTTGCTAGGTCTAAACATTAAACTCACTTTGTAACAAATAAATTCTGTTCTAAGCCACGAAGGTCTTGGCCTCTGATGTTAGATACCCATGGGTTGTGTGTGTGTTGGGGTGAACTGTGTGTGAGACCCACTGTATACTTAGTGTCTAGAATATTGACTGACACGTGATAGGTTGTCAATAAATTATTTTAATCACTGTTTAATCACTGAATTATGTTATGGGTTTTTCATGGCACATTTTTGACAAATGTCTTCCTGTCTCCTCTGCATGCATACATGTAGAACAGCAGTGTTAGAGAAATTGTTCATATTTGTAGTAGGAAAAAATGCTCCGCAAACCATAAACACTGTGGCAGGGCAGTAACAGACAAGACAATCTTATAGGCACAGAGGATCTGCACAGAAGGATCTGAAGGTGAAAGGCGTACACTATTTATATAAAAAGAGAGAGGTGAACCAAACAGGTCATGTGAATTATCTACACCGGAGAAATAAAACAGCTTTTCTATCAGTGAGCTTACTGTGTCTTCTATGTTTGTTTTGAACTAAAAGATTGAAAGAATGCTGTGTTATTCAGGTTCAAACCCTTCAGTGACCTCTCGACTTTTACAAGATGCTTTAACAACTTTAGACTTTTTAGTTATTGGTTCAAAGATAAAATGTTATGGGTGTGCACAGGGTTTGTCCCCTCGGTTGCAAATAAATTGAAGGAAAACTAAATTCAATTTAATTTTCCTCTAGCACAGTGGGTGATCATTGAGATTGGCCTTTTGCAGTTCAAAGAAAGTGAACTATGTTGTGCTTTTTGGATAAAACTTTTCCTAGCCATATGTATTCCAGATGATGTGCTTGTTCCATATTTAAATCATATTTCTTCTTATTCTCATTAGGATAGCATTACAACTAGAATATAATTTTGATATTTATGAATGAAAATATTTATTTTCAGTGCATTTTTTTAAAAGATTACAATACATTTTAACTCCTACAAAGCTGGTGGTGTCCACATTTCCATAGCTGTTTCATGTAGGTATTAAAATTACTAAATATTTATTATCTATATTTTATAATAGTAAAATAACAAAAAATTATCAGTTTTATCCTAAAGGAACTCTGAAAAAGTAAAGAAAAATACTTTAGCTAATAAAACGAGTATAATGTTTAATCCACAAACAAAAATACATACTTCCCTATATAGAGTCCACAGTATAAAATATATCTCATGCCTTCTCTTTGCCTTCTACTTTTGTCCTATATAGTAGATAATTGCCGTGTTATCATGAAACAGGCATAACAGACATCAGAAAACAAGTTTGAATACTAATTCAGAAAGTCTTGAAATTCCATTCTGTTATTTGAAATGTGAACACCTGACTTGTAGACCTTTTGATCTGGCAAACCTTGTATACAATTTTATTTTTTTTTTTTAAGATTTTATTTATTTGACAGAGAGAGAGATCAGAAGTAGACAGAGAGGCAGGCAGAGAGAGAGGGGGAAGCAGCCCCCTGCCGAGCAGAGAGCCTGATGTGGGGCTTGATCCCAGGACCGAGATCAGGACCTGAGCCGAAGACAGAGGCTTTAACCCACTGAGCCACCCAGGCGCCCCATACCTTGTATACAACTTTAGATCAACTCAACATTTATATATTATGGATTTACTATATATTTGTTATATACTTTATATACTTTTCTAGCTGCTGGGAAGCAAAATTAATTTGAGTAAATTCCTAGTCTCCAGAAGCTATAGTCTCATGAAGAATCAGAATTTCACACAGTGTGATCTTCATGCACCAGCATCAGTATTATCAAAGGAGTTCAGTAAAAGTAAATATGTTTTGGGCTAACCACAGAGCTCAGTGAATGAGAATATTTGAGAGCAGAGCCACCAATCTACTAATTGAACAAGCAGCCAGTTTGAAAACCACTGGTCTAGTGTAATTCTTTCATTTTAAAATATTTAAGGTAAAGAAATTTAGTTTCAAATAGTTTAGCTTGGCAGGCCTATAAGTTAATGACTAAGTTAGTAAGCTGTTAAAATCCACACATCACTCGGTTTTCCTCTTTGCTCCAAGTATGCACTACCACCCCCATGCACACGTCAGCAAACACATGCCTCCAGCAGTAACAGCCAAGGCACTGCAGCACTGCACTAGCAGCAGGGATTTTACCTTACTTGTATTTCTAGTTCAGATTCTATGACTCTGTTACACACGACATGTTCCTTTCAACAAATTCCTGGAAAAAGCAGGTGGATGAGCACACTGGAATATTTGATACAGAGGAGCATTTCATGATTTTATATCAACTTTTCAGGTACTTCAAGGGTTAATTGATGATAACACGTAAATAAAGAGAAATCTGAATCTGTATTTCATGCCTTTGAGAAGCATGCCTTCATATTAAAGAATTTTTTTTATATCTCAAATAGAAAGCAGAAGCTTTTGGATTGGAGAAATTTTCGTTGTCTTTACTTACAGGTATTTTACTCCCAGAAGAATTCCAAAGTACCAAAGAAAAAGAAAAAAAAGAAAGTGAATAGAATTCTATCTCCACTTAGCATGTAGAAACCTGCAGTAGAATGTCTCTCTTATCTTAATAATGAGAAAAATGAAATAACGTACAAAATCATACATTTTCTTATCAAAGAGCTGAAATTGCAAAGCAACAAGGAAACTGATACCCAAAGA
Organism: Procyon lotor; assembly: GCA_028646535.1. Taxonomy (NCBI): domain Eukaryota; kingdom Metazoa; phylum Chordata; class Mammalia; order Carnivora; family Procyonidae; genus Procyon; species Procyon lotor. The sequence goes on from CM053607.1 coordinate 61,394,675, forward strand.
GTGACAAGCGTCTCTAAGATGGATGGTGTATGTGGATTGTTTCACCTATAGCACAGCGTGAGAGTAAGAGGGGGCTGTTCTAAAAGCTAATCACAAGAAATGAACTGAAATTGTAATGAATGATCATAGGCCAGATTGTGAATAGCAAACGAGTTTAGAACAGTATTTCTCAACTAAGTACAGTTGACCTCTTGCACTGGATAATTCTATGTTGTGGAGGACTGTCCTGAACACTATAGTATGTGTATAAGTTTCCTTGACCTCTACCTGTTAGAAATCAATAATAACCCCCACGTTTTAACAATCAAAAATGTCTCCTGATGCTGCCTAAATGTACCTAGAATAAGGGGAAAAACTGTTCTATGCTGAGAATCGTTGATTTAGAATAACGGAAAACCCAAGATACAAGGGGACTATGAACACACTTATAAGTTTTCTTTTTTTCCAAAGACTTTTACTGGTTCATGAGAAAGATTGGAGAGCAGGGCAGGAAACCAGAGAAAGCCATCTTCAGTTGTGTCAAAGCCTACAGGAAGTAATCAGGTAGCATTGATGACAGACAAGAAGCAGTGTCCACTGTTGCCAGACTTACCTTTCAGATGAAGGAAAAGGTTTAAGCCACTGTAAGATGAATAACAAACACTCTTTCCTGCCAAAACAGCTATGGGAGAGAGAGTAGCAAAAGGAGGTAGGAAACTCTTTGATCCGGCCTTCAGGACACAAGCAAAGATCCAGTGCTTCTGGAGGAAGAGTAGAAGACTTCTGTCTCAGTGGTGGGGTAGGAAAACTTTTCATACTAAGCATGCACCATGAAAGCAAAACAGAGGACTTGTACACTTAGGTGCAGGGCAAGAAATCGTTTCTTGCCTAAGATCTGCCAGAGAGAGAATGTAGAGTTTAGAGGCCATGTTATGGACATAAAGCAGAAATGCTGAAATGGCACAAACCCTGAGGCCCACGTGTGGAGTTTATAACATATATAGAAGAAAATGTACACAATAGCACAAGGAATGGGGTAAAATAAATAAAAAGAAGGTTCTTATAGAAATTATGAAGTGAAGTACTATTTTTGGAAAGTAGACTGGTACATTAAATGTGTAAGAAGCAATGTGAAAGAAGCACTAAAATATTTGTAAAAGAGTGATAATTAATAAAACCAGAATGGGGGAGATAGAGTAAAAAAATGCATTAATGTAAATGATCTATATATCTGCATTAAAAGGCAGACCTTGCACTGAATAAATAAGACAATACAATGGTATCTACAACGTTTCCTTTTTAAATATAAAGATATATTTAGGTTAAAAGTAAAATAAATCATTTTACTACTTTATAAAATAGATTATTTTGCAAAATAAAATGCAAAGTGATTAGGAAATTTACCAGTGAGGGTGAGGTATTTCATAATGCTGAGGAGTTCAGTATATCATAAAATACAATGATTCTAAATATATAGGTGATACAGATTGAATGTTTGTGTCCCCAGAGTCATATGTTGAGTCCACAATGTGATGCTATTTGGAGGTAAAGCCTTTGGAAGGTGATTTGGGAGATAAGGCCTTTGGAAGCCCTCATGAATAGATAATATCCTTATAAAAGAGACCCCACTGAGCTCTCTTGTTTCTTCTGCCCAGTAAGGACACAGGAAGAATACACCCCCTAGGAACTAGAAAGCAGGCCCTTATCAGACACTAAATCTGGCAACACACTGATCTTGGACTTCCTCCAAGTAACCTCCACAAGTATGAGAAATAAATTGTTTAAGCTGCCCAGTCTATGGTATTTTTATTATAGCAGCCTGATCAGACTAGAATGTGTAAATAACAATATGGCTTCAATTATATGAATAAAATACTGATATAACTGAAAGGAGACATATTTGGAGACTTCCACACTCCTCTCTTAGTAACTGATAGGAATAATATACAATCAATAAGGATATATAGTAACTGAATAATACTATCAACCAAATTGACCAATTGAGTTATAAAATAATTCAGGCAGGGATGCCTAGGTGGCTCAGTTAGTTGAGCATCTGTCTCTTGGTTTTAGCTCAGGTCATGATCTCATGGGTCACGGGATCGAACCCCATACTGGGCTCCACACTCAGTGCAAAGTCTGCTTGAAATTCTCTTGCTCTGCCCCTCCACCAACTCATATGCTCACTCTCTTTTTCTCTAAAATAAAGAAATCTTAAAAAAAAAAAATCCCTTCACTCAATAAAACCAGAATATAGATTATATGCTAGCACATGTAGATAATTCACTAATATAGACCATATTATGAACCATAAAATAAATATAAAAAAATTTTAAATAATTCAATTTATACCAAATGCCATCCCTGACCAGGGCAGAACTAAAAATCAATAAGATAAATATATCTAGAAAAATTTGCAAATATTTTTGGTGAATATACTTATGGCCCCCAAAGATGTCTTTAAACTATGAATATGTTTCTTTACATGGTAAAAAGGACTTGAAGATGTAATTAAATTAAGGGCCAAATTAAGGATCTTAGAGATAGCAAGATTATTCTTGATAATGTGGGTTGGCCTAATGTAATTACAGGGTCTTTATAAGACAGAGGTAAGAGGGTTAAAGAAAAAGAGATAGGATTATGAGAGTAGTGGTTGCTGTGATGCACTTTAAAGATGGAGAAAGGGGCCAAGGAATGAGGTGGCCTCTAGAAACTAGGGGAGGCAAGGAAACAAATTCTCACTTGGAGCCTCCAGAATGAATGTGATGCTGCAGACATTTTAATTTTAGCCCCATGAGATTCATATTAAGCTTCTGACCTCCATAACTATAGTATGATAATTTCATATTATTTTAGGCCACTAAAATTGGTAGTGATTTGTTATTGGCAATAAGAAACTAATTCAATTTGGCAACCAAACAATATACTTCTTACTAACCCTGGGTTCAAAAAATAAATTACAAGGGGAACTTGATAATATTTGAAATTAAGTGAAAATTAACACAACGTATGAAAATTTCTGAAACTCAAAAAAAAGCAATGTAAACAGGAAAGTTTATAATATTAATGTTGATATTAAAAAAGGAAATTACTGAGGTGCCTGGGTGACTCAGTGAGTTAAAGCCTCTGCCTTCGGCTCAGGTCATGATCTCAGGGTCCTGGGATCGAGCTCTGCCTCAGGCTCTCTGCTCAGCAGGGAGCCTGCTTCCCTCCTCTCTCTCTCTCCCTACCTTTCTGCCTACTTGTAATCTTCCTCCTCTCTATCAAATAAATAAATAAAATCTTTAAATAAATAAACAAACAAACAAATAGGTAAGTTACTTTAAATCAATTATCTAAACTCCCCCACCCCCTTTAGGAGCTAGAAAAAGAGTAAAGCAAACATAAGGTAGAAAACAATAAATGTAAAAGAAGAAATCAAAGAAATTGAAAACAAATAAAAATAGAGAAAAATTAATGAACTAATGTTTGGTTTTGAAAAAAAAATCAGTGAAATTAATAAATAAGCCACACCTCCAGCCTATAAATAAATGGCTTAGAGATTTATCAATTATACATATACATACATACATGTATATAAGAAAAAACACAAATTACATATGTCAAGAATGAAAAAGGTGGTGGCACGTGGGTGGCACAATTAGTTGAGCACCTGACTCATGCTCTTGGGATCAGGCCCTGTATGGGGCTCTATGCACTCAGTACAGAGTCTGCTTCAGATTCTCTCCTCCTCTGCCTTTCCCACTTATGCTCTCTCTCCAAAATAAATAAATAAACATTGGAGTGCAGGTGCTCTTCCATTTCACTACATATGTATCTTTAGGGTAAATATTGAGTAGTGCAATTGCTGAGTCGTAGGGTAGCTCTAGTTTAACCTTTGACACTACCTCTGAAACTAATGATATATTATGTGTTGGCAAATTGGATTTAAATAACAAGAAAAAAAAGAAAGGAAAAAATAAATCTTTAAAAAAATGAAAAGAATGAAGACAGGGACTTCACTACAGAGTCTACAGATACTAACAGGAAGTATATTATGAATAATGTGACCTCAACAAATCCACCAAATCAATGAAATGGACCATCTGTGAAATATTTAAAATAACAGAAGAATTCATTAAAGAAGAATTAAGAACCCTGTATATATTAAATAAATGAAATTTATTATTAAATAACATCCCACAAAGAAAATTGCATATCTGATGATTTAACTGGTGAATTCTACAGAACATTTGAGAAAGAATTAATATTAATTGTAGACAATATCTACCAGATCACTTCCCAGCTCATTTTATGAGGCCACCATTAGCTCAAAGCCAGTCAGAGATTATAAAAATGAAAATTATAGGCCGTATTCCTCATAAATGTGAACACACAAATCCTTTATCAGTATTAGTAAGTAAAATTCAGAAGTGTATTAAAAAGATAATAAATCTTGACAATATGCAAATTATTCTAGGAATACAAAATTGGTTCAACATTTAAAAACCAATCAATGTAAATCACCCTATCAACAGACTAAAATATAAATGATTATCTTGGTAGATTTAGACAAATGTTTGACAAATTTCAAAATACATATATTATACAAACTGTCAGCATCTAAGAGTAGAAGAAAACTTTTTCAACTGAGTAAAGGTATTATATGGGAAACATATTCCCTTTGTTATTTTGTTATTTAATGGTGAGAGACTGATAGTTGTACTGAAAGTCCAAGCCAGTGAAATAATGTAAGGAAACAAATAAAAGTCATAAATGTTGAAAACGAGAAATAACACTGTGAGTGGTGTCAGTTGGTGGGGATTGGGTGGCAGGTAACATATGCAACTACCTAGAAAACTCTAAATCTGGGGAAAAAAAAACCTCAATACTAATTGAGTTTTTTCAGGTTTTAAGACAAAAGATCAATAAAAACTTAAATGCATATCTAGACATTAGAAAAAATAATTTAGAAGTGGCAAACAAAACAATATCATTGATAACAGCATTAATAAAATGTACTCAGCCATAAGTCTAAGAAAATATGTGAAAGAATTGTGTGCTTAAAACTGCAAAATATTGACTACAAAATATTGATGAAGTTAATTAAAGTAGACCCAAATAGAGAGGTACCCTACCTCTGAGTTAATGGATGGGAAATTCAATATTGTTAAGTTAGTAATTTTCCCAATTAATATATAGGCTCAATGCAATTGCAATTAAAATATCACCAGGGTTTTTGTAGACATTAATAAGCCAATTTGAAATTTTATATGGAAATGCAGAGGACCTACATTAACCAAACAGCTTTAAAACAAATGTATTATGAAGTACAATAATCAAGTTAGTACAGAATTGGCAAAGAGATATAGATCAATAAAGCAGTACAGTGTCCAGGAATGGATTCATACAAAAATATTCAATTGATTTTACAAAGAGAAAGATGCTAGGATAATTCATTGGGGGAAAAAAATAGTCTTTTTAACAAATGGTACTGGATTAATTAAATATTCATATAAAAAATGAACCTTGACTCATATTTTGCACCATATATAAAATTCAACATTAGATGGATAATAGACCTAACTATAAAACATAATAGAACTATAAAGTTTCCTTAAGAAAACATGGGAGAAAATCTTTGTGACATTGGGATTAGGAAATGTTTTCTTCCATGTTAGACAGAAAATATGAAAAAAAACTAACCAGTTGGACTCTGTCAAAATTTAATATTTATGCTCTTCTAAAAATGGTATTAAGAAAAATGAAAAAAAGGCTAGTCACAGACTGGGAGAAAATAATTGCCAATCATGTTTTTGTTAAAGAACTTGGATCCAGAATATATACAGAAAACGTATAACTTAATTAAAAATTAATCCAATTAAAATTAAGTAATAGATGTGAATAGGTATCTGATCAAAGAAGAGATAATTGTCAAGTAAGAACATAAAAGGCTGTTCATATCATCAGTTATTTGGGAAATGCAAACTAAAACCATTGTGGGATATTGGGACATACTAACTACGATGGCCAAATAGAAAAAACAGAAAGTTTAAAAAGTTGACAAGGAATCAGATCAACCCGAAATATTATATGTTGCTGGTAGGAATCAAAATGTGCCACCATTCTGGGAAAGAGCATAGCACTGCTTATGGAGTTGTACCTACTATAAGATCCTGTGAAATCCTCTCCTAATCATTTACCCAAGAAAAAGGAAAACATATGTTCACATAAAGTCTTGTAAGTGAGTGTTTGTAACAGCTTTCTTCATAGTAATCCTAGACTGAAAACAACTCAAATAGTTATCAGTTTGATATTGTTTTTAAAAAATATCACAGTCCATGCCTGCTTATTATGACTCAGAAATGAATAATAATAATGAATCACTAGCATAAGCAACAACAGGGTGAAATATCAAAAACATGTGAAGTGAAAGAAGTTAGGCAAAAAGTCAACACACTGCATAGTTACATGACTTGTTTGGAGAAGGGAAATTATAGGGACAGAAGTCAGGTCAGTGATTGCCTGGCCTTGGTAATGATTGGGGGAGTAGATATCAAATTGACATAAGGAACACTTGGGATGATGAAAATGTTGCATATCTCAATCGAAGTGGTGGTTACACCACTTTATAAGTTTATCAAAGCAAATTGTAGTATGTACCAATAGATAGTGAATTTTGCTGTACATAAATTCAACCTCAGGGGTGCCTGGATGGCTCAGTTGGTTAAGTGTCCGACTCTTGGTTTTGGCACAGGTCATGATCTCAGGGTCCTGGGATCAAGCCCCACCTCAGGCTCCGTGCTCAACAAGGAGCCTGCTTGAGGTTTCCCCCCCTTTACCCCTCATTTCTCTCTTTCTCTCTCTCTCAAATACATAAATCTTAAAAAAAAAAATAAATTGTACCTCAGTAAACCTTAGGAATAGTATATAGAGTCTCTTTAGAGATGTAGAAGTCCTACATATAACTTAAAAATTCTAAGGAAAGTTTGCAAGTACTAGGGAGAGAGTCTACAATAGAAGTTGGACTATGTACCAGTAATCTGCTTCTTATATAATTAGCTTGATTAAAGGATCTTTTTTCATTTTTGTCTTGAACATAAATGTTGGATTTGCTTAAATTGGTTAATTTCTATGTAAAGAAGTAGAAAAAAATTTTATCTTCCTAAATTCGAGCATAAGACAGCTCAAAGAAACACATTTTTGTTTTCTTATTTACATTGGTTAAAGTACAAAACTAACATATTTGTTAAAAATTAATTAAACGTGGGCACCTAGGTGGCTCAGTCAGTTAAGTGTCTGCCTTCAGCTCAGGCCATGGTCTCAGGGTCCTGGGATCGAGGCCTGCATCAGGCTCCCTGCTCAGCAGTGAGTCTGCATCTCCCTCTCCCTCTGTCCCTAACCCCACTTGTGCTCTCTCTCCCTTAAATAAATTAAAAAAAAAAAATTAAAATAATGGAAATTAAAAATAAAATACTCCCTAATCCCTTCAGAATTATCCCTCTCACACTACTCCTTCAAGGTATTCATAGAGACAGGTAAACAGTAATTTTGGACATCTAACTCCAGGTCTGATATCTACAGATATTAATTTGCATGTGTTAGGTGTATCCTGTACAGTCAAGTATATTAAATTTAATGTGTTCAGATGAAGTTGGTAAACTTGTTAAATATACCTACACCTGACAAACTTAGAAGGATAAAAGTTGTGTGGCAGATGTGAGTGTCCATCTCTCTGACCTCTCAGAGTTCATAAGAACATTCAGGCTTTCCAGGTGCTAAAAGTCTCTTCCATGTTCCTCTGTAATTCTTTTGTCTCTACATCCTTCAAATCAGGTAGATTATTGTCCCTGATATTTAAGCTTAATGTATTGCATGTAACCCACGAACCTGACATTACTTTTGTATTAAAATAATTGCCTTCAGAGTTAACCACTATTATTGTTTAGGATTCAAGATATCTAGGGGAAAAACTATTAAGGAATTTGAAATATTTGAATAGAACTGAGCTGAAGCTGAATTTTAATCTCGTATGTCTGGAAAAAATAATTGCTGATCTGCACATTGAAATATTAATGAAAAACAAGTATTTTAGGTCTTTTAATATTAAAAAGGTAATTTTTCTATATGTATAGAGATTTTGTTCATGCTAATGACAATTGTAATTATCAAAACTTTCATTTAACAGTTTGTTATTGACTACAGTAACTTGACAAAACAGTTATTATTTAAAGATAAAAAGCAATAGGTTTTTTACTCTGAAATATGAACTATTTTTAATAATTGTTTCATTCATTAGACATGAAAATTTCATATATCCATATATTTAATGTACTTCTAAATTAGATATTTTGGGGCACCTGGGTGGCTCAGTCATTAAGCGTCTGCCTTTGGCTCAGGTCATGATCCCAGGATCCTGGGATTGAGCCCCACATCGGGCTCCCTGCTCAGTGGGGAGCCTGCTTCTCCCTCTGCCACTCTCCCTGCTTGTGTTCCCTCTCTCATTGTCTCTCTGTCAAATAAATAAAATCTTTAATAAATAAATTAGATATTTTATAATGCCTTTATCAAGAGAAATCCATTTTGTTTATGAGATTTAGCATTGACAGTTTTGCTTTATTTAAAGATTGATTTTCTCCTCACTATCAGTAACATTTCATCAGTGCTGTAAAGATGTCAGGTAAATTAATATATTCACTGCCAAATACATACATGGAGATGCCCTATATTTTACTTAGCCTTCTGAAACCTTCTGAAACCTTCTGAAACCAGTCTCTCATTATGTCAGCAAAAGCCCTCTAAGTCACATGCTATTCTGTAGCTTTACCTTAATTTCACAGTGCTCTTGACTTTAGAAATGTTCAGATACTCTTTGCTTACCTGAATCTATCACTAAGCCTGATCTGTTCCTAACACCCCACACAGCCATTTTCACTCTATTGTTCCCACACTATGTGTAATGAGAGAGATTATTTAAAAATTGCCAACTCTCAGAATTCCACACAAAGAGAGGGTGCAGGTCTTTTCTGCTAGAGTATTAAATTTGTTTGGAGATCTGAAGTTTCAAATTTGGAACAGAGGACAGAGAAAGAGGCAGGTCCCTGCCATTGGCATCTCCATTCTTGTTGCATTCCTTTCAAATCTCTTTTTTTTAAGAGCAGTAGTAATGGTAGAGGGTTTTGGGGTTACTGCTTATGCCTGATCATGTCTTTTCCTGCATATTTCATTTTATTTTATTTTACTTGAGCTATATCTTTGGGTGGGAAAATCCATCTTTTAATCACGAAGTTATGAATTATACATTTTGGTCCAATAGTTACTCTAGGATGACTCCCCACCCTGGGGCAATGCCAGGCTCATATCTCATAAGCCAAAATAAGGAAATAGCATGAAGTTAATATGGAAGCTGGGACAGAAATTAGCAGAATTGGCATCTGTTAATAATTCACATATTATCCTAACATGTACTATTCTTTTCCTATACATTTTTGTGGAATTCATTATTGAGACGGATTTGTGAGCTTCCCACTTTGTGTTTTAGATCAAACATACTTTTATTGTAGTCTTACTCATTACACATAATACTATTACTAAGCCGTGAAGCTAAAATTATAACATGTCATTGGTTATGAGAATAGCTCTTGAATATATAGTGAGACTATAAATACATATTGAAATAATATTTTTATTATATTTTAGAAAAGGCTTACTCTAGTACTCTATGGTGTGAAGGGTTTAAATCAGATATACAAAAGTGGTAAAATTGTACTAAACACTATTTTTCTATTACATAAATTATTTGGTCATGATTTTTTTTTAGTCAAATACATAAAAGTACCCCATGTTGTACCTGAGTTCATTCTATAGAAGACTTATATCTCCCAGTAGGTTCATTGTAAGGATTGGCACTAAGGATTAGAGAAGAAGGTGAAACAGGCAAATCTCAGAAAAATAATACTTTCTTCGGTTAAATAATAATTAAATCACTAGGAATGAGATTAACTAACAGCATGAAAACTTCCCAGAAGAAGCTTGCCTAAAATGGATTTAGAAATATTCAAGTTGCCTCCCTGGATGCTATTATTGAAGTAGTCAAATTAAAATGAACCAGTATTAAAAAAAAAAAAAACACAGTTCACTTTGTCAGATATGTTATTAAATAACCCTTAAATTATGTAACATGATTTTGTGATGACAAATGCAGCAGTCTCCAGGCTATTGGAGCTGTAGGGAGAACTTATTATTTCTAGATCAATAAGATTTCTTAGATAAAGCAAACTGAATCACCATTAACTACCCTACAGCTTGGAAAAAGAGGAAACAAAGAGGGTACAGAATAATGCCATAAATGGCAAACAAATAAAACTGTAAAGCTATAAAATCACCACATTTTTCCCTAGGAAATCAAGTCAAGTGAGTAGAATCAGGATAGATTTTTTTTTTTTTTTTTAGGATAGATATTTTTAAATGTTTTGATTTATTTATTCTTTTAGAAATTCGTCCTTTCATCATCTCCTTACTGTATCATCTTACTTTCATATTGGACCTCAGTAGGAAAGTAATGAATCGGTAACTGGGAAAAGAAGAAAAGGAGAATTAGTAGTTTTGGTAACATCTTTCCACATTATTTCAGTGCTTTATTGACATGAAACAATTTTGTCATATTTATTTGCTGTTTAGATTGCTCTCGGTTTCCAGTTTATGGGAGACCTCATAAAATTTTTGGTTATACCAACTTACTGTGCTAGAGAAATCAAATTTTAACATTGGGATCCACCAACCTTAAAAGAGTAGGAGAGTGAGTTTTTTAAAAATCTGTTCAGAGTATTTTTGCACTTGTGTTACCTTAAGATAATATGATCATTAAATTACTTAAATAAAGCAACGTGCAGTCATTTACTTTTAGTGGCATTATTATTGTTACTTAAAGAGAGAATTTCTTTATAACAATGTCTACACATTTAAAGATATCTGCAAGCAAGTATATACAGTTATATATGCATATATATTTGTGTGAATGGGTAACATAGGTACAAATTGGTACAAGCAGAAAAATGATTGGAAAGATATTTTCTCTTTCTTTCTACAGTGTTTATTTAAAATTCACTTTGTAGTCAAGGCACATAAGAGGCTTTGATTTGAAGAGGTTTCCTTTTGAAGGTGACAAGCTAGCTTTCACTAAACATTAATCCTCTGGCTATTTATGAGAGACTAGAGACTGTAAGGACATTGGAGACTAGAAATATTATACTCAGAAAATAAAGAAAATCCTACTACTTCTTAAACTCAAGGGTTTTTACATTACACAAAATCATCTGGAAAGTATATATTTGGAATTAAAATGGAAGTGTGAGGCTTCATCATTTATAACAAACAGATTACAGAAAGCTATCATTTAGTGACTTTCTCTTTAAATGTTTTTTAAAGCTCAAGAAACTGTACATCCACACACCCACAGGATTAGATGCAAAGAACAGTTTTAATGGTGATGGAAAAAGAAAAGATGACTTAAAAGATTTTAGTCATATTATTTCTTTTGATATCACTAAGTTAGTCCTGCAGGCAAAAGAATGAGAAGAAGCAGAGTACAACAATAAAGGTACTCTTCCGGGAAGGCTATTCAGAGAATTTTATGGAGAGACTGGTGTAGTTAGATATGTTTCACAAATCTTGATTCCTCCCTAACTATATATGTGCCCAGAACTATGTGAGATTTCAAGAGAAAACACAAAATGTAATATCAAGAAGTCAATATATTCATGAGGAAATACCTAATATAGTCCCTGTGAAACAGGTTTTCAGAGTTGAGGCTGTTAGACCTTTGAAAATAGAGATCATCTAATTCAGCTGTATCATCTTTACCACGTTTACTAATGAGAATGCTGAAATCTAGAATGGTTTTTATGCAAGATCATGCAGGAGGTATATGGTAGTGGCTCTGTATTGTGGGGGAAGTACTGGCTTGACAGTAAAGGAAACTGAATGTTAATTTACTAAATTAACCTTGTTAAATAAAATAACTCACCTTTCGCTTCATAGTTATAAAATCAAGATGGTTGGATTAAAATGTAACAATTAAAAGGAATAGACAAACATAACAACATGTCTAAATCTTGAAAAAAATTTCAGAACACACATACAATCTGATACTGTTTATATGCATTTAAGCACAGAACACAGTATTAAATGTTGTTTATGGCTAGGCATACGAATGTAAAAGATAAAAATGGACTAGATATATACCAAACTCATACTAGTGGTTGCTTCTGAGACAAGGGTCAATATATGATTGGAGCATGTGGTCAAAAGAAAGCTTTGCCTGTATCTGCGATTTGGTTTTTCCAACTATAAAATGGGTATAATAATAGTATGTACCCTATAAGGTTACTATGAATATTAAACGAGCCAACCTAGTAAAGTGTTTAGGACAATTGAATGGTATACAGTAAGATGTTATTGTTATTATCATTAGTATTTTGTAATTAGGACATCAGATCTATCTTTTGAGCTAATTATATTCTGTATACATTCCACGTATATCCTGACTCTTCCTCTGTTCTTAGTACTATAGCAAGCACCATGGGAGACAAGAACACATTTGCTTCCAAACAGTTTCAACATAACCAAAGCTCTGCACTTATTAAACTATTGAAATATATGTATTTAGAGGAAAATGTGTGTATATCACTGATGATCTTTATAACATCACTTATTACTGATTTCAAAATAATATAAATTTTGCATTCGTAGAGAATATCACATAGATATACAAGCAAGTTTTATCATATTGCATGTCAACTTTTTATTTTAAATGTTTTTAGGGATGCCTGAGTGCCTCAGTCGGTAAAGTGTCTGACTCTTGATCTAGGCTCAGGTCTTGGACCTCAGGGTCCTGATTTCAAGCCCCGTGTAGGTCTCCATACTGGACATGGAGGCTACTTAAAAAAAAAAATGTTTTTATATGTAATGCAATTATAATTATCTTCATATAACACAGTTGCTTATTTAATATCTGTTTGAGGCATTAATTCATTACCACAAAGTTTATTATACTTTCAAATGTATTATCTTTTAACTATACTTTAAATAACCAAGTATTTTTCAATAAGGTATGTTTTATAATGTTACCTTGAAATAATATTCTCAACTTGTATAATCTGTAATGAATAAATGAAATTTATTTGAGATATTATTTTTAAATTCACCATTTCCATTTTGGCGGAATGGAATTCCATTCCATTTTTGTGGTTTGTCTCTAAGGAGGCAAGTTTAGGGTAGTGGTGGCTGGGCATGTAGACCGTGATCTGTGATGGTTATTTCATACTCGGGTCCAGTGCTGGTGCACCTCGTTATCTGTGCGTGTGTTTTCCCTGGGCAGTTCTGTCAGCCAGTTACTCCACCGGCTCTTAGGCAGTTTACAAGTAAATGCCGATTTTTTTTTTCTCTTTTTTTTTTTTTTAAGATTTTTTACTACATCTTGTTTAAAGTCCCATGAATGTATGTGTGTGTTATTAAAAATGCTTTTTCTCAGTTTGAAAAAAAAAAAGTTTTAACTGTACTTGCTCTGTTTTATGTTTACAACAGATATATTGATTAGAAGTAAGTGAAAATATATACTCTAAGGAAACCTGTTTCAAAGTTGTAATAATTTAGAATTCTACTCTATCAGTAAATATATGGAAATATTATTTGCATTTCCTAGTTATAATTTAGATGTGTCTAATCAAATGAAGAAATTTTCAGGTTAATTTTTAAGATTAAATTTAAATCTAATCAAGCAATGGTACCTTGATTCCTCAACAAATGATATTATGGACTCCAGAGCAATTATTTCAGTGTGGCACACAAATTAACACTAGTTTAAATAATATATGCACCAATTCACATAGAGCAAAAGCAATAATTTTATTTTATAGCTCCAACGAGTTAATTTTAATGATAGCTAAACTTTTAAAAAACTCTTAAATCTCACAATAAAAGATTAAGTATTTTTTCTGTTACTAATATTAAACAATATTAGAGATTTTCTGGTTTGAGTTAACTTTATGTCATAGAATAGTGGTTCTGAATCTCATAGCTTTTTGTGCAAATTTAGAAGATAAAAAATTACTTAACATAAAAATTTCCTATAATCTTCATTGCCATGATTAATCTAATTAAGACAGTATTGTGGAGGTGTGGGGCTGGCTCAATGATATAGCATGTGACTCTTGATCTCATGGTTTTGAGGTTGAGTCCCATGTTGGGTGTAGAGGTTACTTAAAAATAAAGTCTTAAGGTGGCGCCTGGGTGGCTCAGTCAGTTAAGTATCTGGCTTTAGCTCCAGTCCAGATCCGGGGTCCTGGGATTGAGTGCCTCTGCACTCAGTTCTCCCTCTGCCTGTTTCTCCCTTTGCCTGGGCTCCCCCTGCTTCTGCTCTCTCTCTGTCAAATAAGTAAATAAATTTTTTTTAAAATAATAATAAAATGGGGATGCCAGGGTGGCTCAGTGGGTTAAAGCCTCTGCCTTCGGCTCAGGTCATGATCTTGGGGATTGAGCCCCGCATGGGGCTCTCTGGTCAGCAGGGAGCCTGCTTCCCTCTTTCTCTGCCTGCCTCTCTGCCTCCTTCTGATCTCTCTCTCTCTCTGTCAAATAAATAAAAATAAAAATCTTTTTAAAAAATAAAATAAATAAAATAAAATACAAATCAAATCAAATCAAATCTTAAGGGGCTCAGTCTGTTAAGTGACTGCCTTCAACTCAGAGCATGATCCCGGGGTCCTGGAATCAAACCCAGCCAGTGTTGGGCTCCCTGCTCATCAGGGCAGTCTGCTTCTTGCTCTGCCCCTCCTCCCATGCATGCTCTGTCTCTCTCTCTCAAATAAATAAATAAAATCTTAAAAAAAAAGTAAGTCAATATTGTAGTACCCAGAGTCATAATTCGTCCTTATATCTCAATATGAGCAATGTCTTGGTACACAGAAGACATTGAACAAAAAAGCCTGTTACATATGAATGAATGAAAAAAAATGATACTTTAGATAGTTGTAGATTTGATCTGTATCTCTGAATTTTCCTTGCTTTAAGTGGAGAATTTAAAAGAAGAGAAAGAAAACTGTTCTCCAAATTTAAAGAGAAGGCAAAAGAAATGGTGGAATTGGATGATTAGATCCATCTTTGATACAATTATACTCAACTTCTCCACATAAATCCTGAATTTTTCTCTGTACCTGGCAACATAGGAAGGCCTATGGATGATAGAAAAAAAAAATGGAGGATAATAATCTGTTTCATGGTCTTACTATTTTGAAAATAAATGATTATTTTTTAAAGATTAAAATGTCTATCAGTCCATCTGTTTATATAGCAATAATTTGGATATTTAGTCTCTTAAATTTGGGCTATCCCTTTGAAATTATTTATTTTGTATTTTATGTAATTCCCATTAGAAATTCATATGATGTCTTTATTTTTCAAAAATTATGGGTAATATGAACCCTATTTATTTCAGATACTCATATATGTGGGAAATTTTAGTATTTATTTGCTTGTAGAATAAATCCTGGTCTATTCAAATAATGCCAAAATTCACAAAAAGTAACATCATGAACTCCATGTCTTTTAAACCAGAAAATCATAATAAACAGTTCAGACCATTTGCACAGGACTCATTTAAGCAACAAAAAAAATTACATATATTTTATATATGTGATAGACCAACAAAAAAAATATATTCTTCCAAACTCCTACCTACTCCCAGATGCAGTGAAATATTGCTCTTATCTCAAAAAGATATTTCCAAGTTTATAAGAAATTAAAGTTCATTGTGTCTTTAGAAAGAATAAAAATTGTCTAGGAAAAAAATAGCTATATTATCTTGAGTACCTGTATAGGAACTTCCTTTTTGAGAAAGCTCCTGTCCCTTTGATTCCTAGACAAATAAAGATTGCTGCAGATAGTTTTTCTGAACTGCTAGGATTAAGGCTGTGAGCCTAAACTACTTAAATTATCCATCTTTTTGACAATAAAACAAATAGATATGGATTTAGAGGGGAAAAACATACTTAACATACTTGCATAGTAATTTTGAATGCTATGTTTGCCATTGATTCATGGGGGTTGGTCAGTGATTTCCCCAAAGAGAATGGAGACTGCATCATATATATAAATTGGCAGAATATGTGGTTACTTTCATGGCTTAATTTAGGGAGTATCAGAAAACTTTAACTTATTAAATATAGAGCTGTCGTCACACGTGGACCTTATAACCTGAAATCCCTACCATTGGTCTATCTATCTCTTTGTTTTGGGGTTTTTTCGCCCCCTCCTCCATGGTCTATCACTTTGAATTGTAAAGACACAAAGCAGAATCATTGTTTCAGAAGGTCCTATAAGAAACTCTCATGTGCTGTCTGGACAAGAGACTGAAATATTCATATGTTAAAGTAAAAAAGACCATTTTTTATATATAAATAGGAGTTACGTAAAAGAAATTCTAACTTGTTTTCCTTTCCACAGTATTATTTTAGGATGCCAGTATATATGGTCAGTATACAGAAATCAATTGTATTTTTATATGCTACCAACAAACAACCGAAAATGCTATTTTAAAAAGATGTTTACAATATCATAAAAACTATCTACTAAATTTATTGGAGATGTTGATTATTTCTAAGCAGAAATCTAAGGGTCAGAAATCTGAGAACAGCATTACTGAGAGATTCTGGCTCATGGTCTTTTGAGGGGTTGTAATCAAATCGCCCTCCAGTGCCTGAAAGGCTTCATGTGGCCTGAAACATCTACTTGTTGGCAGGATGACTCAGTTCCTCACTACGTGGATCTTTTCACAATGCGGACTGAGAGTCTTGTGATAAAGCAAATAGCTTTTCCAGAATGAGATATTTAAAAGAGAGAGCAAGGAGGAAACTGCAGTACCTTTTATGACCTTGTTTTTGAAGTCTTACACTACTGTGTCTGCTTTTTTCAATTTGTTAAAAGTGAATCCAAGAGTCTAACCTGTACTAAAGGGGAAGAGAATTAGACTGTTGGAAGAAGGAATATCAAATAATTTATGGCCATATTTTAAAGCCACTACATCCAACAATAAATTATCTATAAGAAACTAAATAAAAAACCACATCTAGGTTAAAAAGAAAAAGAATATATATACCATGCTGGCACTAGTAAAAATAACTAATAGCTGTATTAAAAACAGACAAGGTAGAATTTAAAGCAAGAAATATGAGAAGTGAAGACAGTTATTTCATAATGATAAAGAATTTGTCAAGAGGCCATAATAATTCTGTTAAGAGAGCTACTACAATCCTAATAAACTTGATAAGAGAACTTCAAAATACATGAAGCAAACAATAAAGAAAGCTAATGGGAGAAATCGATAAATCCACAATTAGAGGTTTCAATACCTCCTCTCTCAAGAAATGATAGGACAGTTAACAGAAAGCAACTTGAAAAAAAAAAAACTGTAAAGCACCCAGACCTAATTGACATTAATGGAAAACTTCACCCAACGGTAGTTCTTTTCAAGCATACATAAAAAACATACAAGCATACAAAAAAACCAAGATACACATTATTCTTGGACAAAAACAAAACAAAACAAAAAGATTTAAAAGAAATAAAATACAAGGTCCCTGGGTGGCTCAGTTGGTTAAGCATCCAACTTTTGATTTCAGCTCAGGCTGAAGATCTCAGGGTCCTGGGGTGGAGCCCACATTGGGACTCAGCCCTGGACATGGGGTCTGCTTAAGATTCTCTCTCACCTTCTCCCTCTGCCCACTCCCTCCCGACCCTCACCACACACCATCTGTTTCTAAAAAAAAAAAGAATAGAAAAGAAAAGAAAAATCAAGTGCATATGGATTGGAAAGGAAATAAAACTCTTTTTACTTGGAGATTGTATGGTCATATTGAGAAAATCTGAGGGAATCTACTGCAACAACAACAACAAAACAAAACAAAACAAATAAGACAAGACAAAACTAGTACTTTCAAGAACTAGCAACTGAGCTAGCAAAGCCACAGGACATTATATAAATGTACAAAAAAATTCTATTTTCATATATTAGCATTGAACAACTTGAAAGTAAAATGATAAGTGCAATATTACCATCAAAAGTATGAAATAATTAGGATAAAATTGAATGATAGGTGTGCAAGAACTACATGGTGAAAAAAAATCACAGAATACTGCTAAGAAATTGAAGAACTAAATAAATGGAGATATATACTGTATTCACATATTTTGCAAAGATTGAAATCTAAGTAAATGTAGTTAATTATGCCTCAATAAATTTTTGTTGAGATATAATTCGTATACTTTGCATATTACCCTTTTCAGGTGCAAATCAGTGGGTTTTAGTATATTAAGCCATGTGAAACCATCATGATTTTCTAATTCAAGAATATTTTCATCACTCTCAAATGAAATCACAGTCTATTTGTAGTCACTCTCATTCTTCCCTCCCTCTAACCTCTGGCATCAAATAATTAACTTTCCCCAGAGATTTGCCTATTCTGGACATTTCACATACATGGAATCATGACACCTTTTGTGTCTAGCTACTTTCACTTGGTATAATGTTTTCAGTATTCATCTATGTTTTAGCATATGTAAGTATTTTATTCCCTTCATAGTCAAAGAATATTCTATTATATATGGATATATCACAATTTTGTTTATCCATTCATCAGTGGATGGACATTTGAGTTGTTTCCACTTGATAGCTATTCTGAAGAGCTATTCTGAACATTTGCGTGTAGGTTTTGTTGTGAACCAATCTTGACAGTTCTTGTGTGTACATACCTAGGAATGGAATTCCTGGGGCACATGGTAACTATGTTTAACCTTTGATAGCCTGTCACAGTTTCCACGGTGGCTCGACAGCTGTGTAAGAGGGTGCCATTTTCTGTACATTCTCATCAAAACCTGCTATGGTCTTTTTTTTTTTTTATTACCGCTCTTCTAGCAGGTGTGAAGTGATATCTTAGAGTTCTGCTTTGCATTTCCCTATTTAATGATATTGAGCATTACTTTATGTGCTAACTGGCCAGTGCTGCATCTTCATAGGAGAAATGACTTCAAATTCTTTGGTCATTTTTTAACCAAGTGGATAAAGTCTAATCTTGTACTTTTATTTGCAAGTAGAAAGTTTTTGGTTACTTACTCAATATATTTCGTTGTTATAGGTCTGTTAGTAATTTGTCAATTTCATCCAAGTTATCTCACATTTTGCCTTAAAATTATTCTTAGCATTTCCTTATAATTGATTTTAATTCTATAAATTCTGTAGTAATGTTCCTGATTACAGTTCTTTTTTTTTTTTTTTTAAAGATTTTATTTATTTGACAGAGAGAAACATAGCGAGCGAGGGAACACAAGCAGAGGGAATGGTAGCGGGAGAAGCATACTTAAAATAGCTGATCTAAAATCTCTTTCTAGGGGCCGCCTGAGTGGTTCAGTGGGTTAAAGCCTCTGCCTTTGGCTCAGGTCATGATCCTAGAGTCCAGGGATCGAGCCCCACATGGGGCTCTCTGCTCAGCGGGGAGCCTGCTTCCCCCTCTCTCTCTGCCTCTCTGCCTGCTTGTGATCTCTCTCTCTGTCAAATGGATAAATAAAATCTTTAAAAAAAAGAAAAAAAATCTCTCGTAAGTCTATTAAGTCTAACATCTGGGCTTCCTCAGGGGCAGTTTCTATTGGGATTTTTTTCCTCCTTTGTTTGAACCATACTTTATAGATTCTTTGAACAGCCTATAACTCTGTGTTGAAAACTGAACACTGTAAATAATACTATATGGCAACTCTGGATTTTCCCAACCTTGCCCCACACCTCGACTTAGGCTAATTGTGGATGCTTATTGTTTTATTTTTGTTGTTTATTTAATGAGTTTTATAAACTAATTCTGTATTCTGTAAAGTTTGTATTTTTTGTCATCTGTAGCTCTAGAGTCTCTGTTAAGTCAGCTTAGTGTTCAGCTAATGACTGGACAAATATTTCCTAAAATTACTGGAAAACGTACCTCTCTCTGTATTTGCAATTCTATGTGCATGTTGGAGGCATGTCTTTAACTTCACCTAGTTAGCTGACATCTTTGACTTAGCCTTCATTTCCTGCATGTGAGAGCTTTAAGAGTAGCCAGAGGTGAGGTGCCTGGGTGTCTCAGTGGGTAAAGCCTCTGCCTTCGGCTCAGGTCATGATCCTAGGTTCCTGGGATCAAGCCCTGCATCGGGCTCTCTGCTCAGCAGGGAGCTTACTTCTCCCTCTCTCTCTGCCTGCCTTTCTGCCTACTTGTGATCTCTCTCTCTCTTTGTGTGTCAAAAAAATAAATAAAATCTTTAAAAAAAAAAAAAAAAACGAGTAGCCAGAGATAAGAGCACAGGGTCTTCTTCTGTCTTTCTTTTTTGAGCCTATGCCTACCCTGGGTGTGTACACAACCATATTTTTATGTGATCTTACAGGGTCCCAGGGACATATCAGAGCTTTTGAAAGACTCTATGGACATGTCATTCATTTGAAGCTTTTTAGTTAGCCTATTTTCTGCTTCAACTGTTATCTACTGTCTCAAGCAGCTGCAAATTTAAATAACTGCCTCTATTTGCTTTCAGTAATACCCCAAATGAAAATACTTTTCCTCTCATAGCTCTTTCAGAATTCCTTTATTCTTTTGTGATTTTCTTTTATTTATTTATTTATAAATAAATATATTTATTTCTTTTGTGAATTAATGATTTTCACCTATTCCTTTTTATGATACTTCATTGCGTAAGAGAACCTTGGGAAGAGAAACCCTTTATGGGTCTGATCTGTCCTCCAAGAAGCAACAGGCTCAGACTTCTTTTGACAACTTCACTCCTCTCCAAATCCTCAACCTAAAACAGTTAGTTCCAGAAATACCATGTGGCAAGAAATTATTGGTTTTCCCCAAATTTTATCCCGCTTGATTTCCTGAAATTTCCATTTCATTTCTTGTGCCCTAATCAAGAATGGATTTTCTTAGAAAAATTTAAAATTAAAAAAAAATTACGTGCTCTTCAAGGTTATTTAATTCTTGTAAGATTAAATTTGGAAGGAGGCAAATTAGAGTTCCAAAGAAATTCAGAAAAGTTTTCTATTTGTTGTTGCCAAAATTGATATATAGTCTCTCTCTGGCAAGAAAACATTCTCTGAATCCTCAAGTTCAAGTCAATTCTAGCGTCCAGTATAGTTACATTCTCTGGGTTCAGTTCTTTGCCATCGTTAAGTAATTTCAATAGTAGTGCAAATTCTCTTTTTCTTTAGAACTATAAAAATGGCTTTGATTGTACCTTTAGGCACGTTAAACAACACACACAACAAACACTGTATAATATTCTTCGTTTTACAGCAGATATGATTCAAGCCCCTACCACATATTAAATGCCTATCTAGGTACTAGAAACAGTAGTTTTTGAGAAATAAATTTTATGGCTTGGATTTTTAAATATACATGGAAATTTCGGAAATGAGGAAATCAAAAAGAGCTGGAGCTGTCTGGAAAAACAAATGAGCGAGCGAGGAAAGGAAATGAAGTGAGCCTTAAAGAGTGAGTAGGATTTACAAAAACAGAGGGAATTCAGAAGAGCAGCCATGCCCCAGAGTCAGATCATGAAGTCAGTCAAATAAATCCTGAACTATCAAGCCTGACAGACCCAATGTTTCTTTCTAAGGTAAATGTTGAGAATGCAGAACTGCTGCCTCAGGCTGGTTATAAGGCTTTGTGGAATGAATGGTATACTATCATCCCTCTAAAATGGATGGGGAGTTGCATAATATCAAAGTCTTTTCTTGATCAAAAAGGAAAAAAATCCCTTTCTCTTCTCTTAAATTTATTCTTCTTTCCACAGCTGGCTAGATGAGTTTGCCCAGGTATTTTACAAATACTTATTTCATCCTTTCCCCTCACTTCCCTAAGTAATCTAGAAAATATTTCACCAACCAGAGGGTTTTGTAAAAAATCAGATTGTTATCAAGTCCAGAAAGAATTTTAAAAAAAGGAAAAATTGGCAGTGCTTTGGCCCGTAAGGCTTTAGTGAATGTGACACAAGCAGAAACATGAAAAGATTTGCAGAGAGGCTTGTTCTTACTCTTGTTTCTCCCTTTACCAGGAGAATTTTCCCATCGTAATCTGTTGGAAGATAAGAGGTGTGAAGCTGAGCTGACTTGCCCCAGTCAACCCAGTGAGACCATCTTCGATGAGCAGATAGCCAGTCAGACCCCAGGTATGTGAGTGAGTCTTGTCAAGATTAGCAGAGTCAACTGGCAGATGCTCTAAAGAGCAAACTACTGCAGGGAGGCATGAGCAATAGCAGCCAAGCCATGTCTAGATCAACAAAAGTCACAAGACCTGCCAGACGTCTTCTGTTATCTTATATTGTCACGTGCCTCTGTGTTGTGGGTAGTATGTCAGGCAGTACTACTGGATCACTAGACAACTAATCAGATGAACTATTAACTCACCTTATGACCAAAGATATAACCTTTTTACATCCACAAAAGGTAATACTCTTCTGTGTATTGTGTAACCTCAAGTTACCTTGATTAAGCCAAAACTAGATTTTTCTGCCTGCTTGAAATTGCTGTACCTTGAGACCCAGTTCTCTTGCCTGGCCAGAAGGATTCCTCATGATTTCAGGATTCCTCCTGAAATTATCAGGCAGCCAAGAGACACTAGAAAGTCCCTTGGGCATGAACTAATTACTACTGGATTGCTGAGGTTTTACTTTTTGTTTGTTTTTGGTATTGTTCTGCTATTGTCTTTATTTTCTTCTTTTCCAAAAGAAATAAAAGAAGAATGTAATATTGCAGTCATATCCCTATCAAATTTGAGGAAGTAATAGAGAAAAAGTACAACTTACCATTTTAAATACTGAATAAAATGTACATTTTCTTAAGCCTGGCATAATTCACTCATTCATGATAATTGCCTAGATCTTAAAGACATCTGAACATTTTTATTATATACCTGGTAACTATCATGGAATGTCTACCATGTGCATTTACATTTAAAATGACTTACATTTGCATGACAGGTGAAGTCATAGGATAATTGCCTAGAGCTTTCTACTTCTTACAGCCTTGAAATCAGATGGATATACATCTGTACAGGTACAAGTTGTGCTCAATTTTACAAATTAGTATGAACTAAACCACTACCAAGAGGCAAGGCAGTAGAGAAGGGATAGAATTCCCTACCATTAGGTAGAAGTATTCTAAGTGGTCTCTTCATCCTAATAAAACTCTTGTTGAAGTCTTTTCTGTTTCTCTTTTCCCTCTTCTAAATCCACTCTCCATGTTTCTCTATACAACGAGAGGCTATTCTGTCCTAACTACGTTTATACATCCAGTGCTTTTAGGTGTTCAGCTGACAGGGTACTCCTGGTAGGCTATCATGAAGACAGTGAAATGAGGGTACTTCTCCACCACACCCTCCCTTGCAAGATTTCCTTGGGTTGCCAAAGGTCATCTTTCTCCCAAGACAGAAGACCTTATTCCACCTTTTTCTGATCCCAGGCTCTGGTAACACACCCCTTATCCACATCCCTTAGGGCATTGGGGTAAACTCCTAGTTACCACACCATCCCTTGTTTCCTTTACCCCATACCTTTTCTCATACCTGTGCAAGTTATTATAAATAAAGCCTCCTAGAGTTATAATTATCCTGTATTGAATTTACCCTCTGTTTTCTGTGGGGGCACTAGCTGGTAAACCCTTTAATCATTGTCCTCAAAACTTTCCTTTTTATTGAACAACAAACTTTCTGTGGGAGCTATAAATATGTGGCTGAGCTCATGGGTAAATTAGAACTGCCTGACTATTGGTAGGATAGTTTGATACCTGTAAGCCATGGTAGAGAGAACCAACTTTGTGGCACAAAATATAACAAGGTATCAAGCTTATAATGGAGAAAACGCAAGGCTGAACTCTCTTCTGACTGTATAATCTTGTTGGTATACCTAAGCCTTAACTCCATTTTTGAAATAAGCCATTTGACTACTTGTTCTGTTCATCTTCAGCAGGGTTCTTGCAAAAGTCAAATGAAATATCAAATAAAGATACATAGAGAACTATAAAATTGTAAAAACCAGTTTTTGTTAAATTTTGGGAATATTCTATTTTAATGTGATTTTTAGCCTGATTAAAATGTATAAGACTTACAAACTTGTACTCATTTGAGTGTCCTTATATATATACAGATTTTTTTTCCTATTAAAATTAGGATGAATTTCTACGTGTATTAGTGTATCTCACTTAAAGGAGAAATCCAATAATGTACAAAATTTCATAACTAATTTCACTAAGCAAATCTAATTTCTGCAACATCGTTATCTTGCTGAATCCAGGTCATTCCCTTGAGTATATTTAGAAGTCACCTAGATATGATTTAGGGCTGCTCGCTGATTGTTTCATGATGCTAAACATCTAGAAGGCATTTTGATTCTCTCTCTCCGTCACTCCCTCCCTTTTTTCCTCCCTTTCCCTCTCTGGGTTACTCATGAAAATAGCGCACATCATGGAGCAGCACGTGTGGTCTATTTGTTATCATCCACTGCCAATGAAACCTTAATAAGCAAGTCTCCACTACTGTCCTTGCTTGGGGTAGTGGCTGAGTCAGTGATTCTTATCATGTCTGAAGAAACACCACCCATCAGGGGTCGCATTTACATGCTCTAGTGAAAACGAACTTCAGCTGAAAGTGTTCTAATAGTTCAGATCCTGCTGTGAAACATATGTGAAGAGACATTAACCACCTATATGTGTTAGGAATGTAAGAAACATGGAAAAACCGTGCAGTTTTTACAAACTGGCAAAATAATTGAAACTTAATGAGGAGGTTCTCTGGGTAGAAAAATGACCTCCTGTTGCAGTGTCACTGAGTTCCCACTTCCTATCAGGTAGCTGGGAAAATGAATGAATAAGAACATAAACGGCAAACTCAGTCCCACTGAGCCCATTTTTTGCTCAGTGTTGATCACCTTCTAGGTGTTCTTTTTGCCACTTAAGTATTCAAAACAGTTTTTTTGCTTGGCTGATTTGGACTTTTAAGTTTAAAAAAAACAAAAGAGAGAGACTTTCTTCTAGTGTTTTCACTCAGTATGCTGGGTATAGAATTAGTGAGCTTCCAACTAATCCTGACTTAATCTTAGTGACACAGTTGCAAGTAAACCCTAAAATTCCAAATCTGTTGAATTTAAACTGCTAGGCTCATTGCTGCAATGTTCAAAAACAACCTGCCTTTTTAGAGAGCATCTTTCTTCTGCTAAGAAACCAATGGATTTAGCACAGTATTTCTCAAGAGACAAAATTGTCTTTGGTTTTTTGTACTTGTGTTGCCTGGTCATCCCAGGCTTGTAGACTGTCTCCTTGGCTAACCAAGGTCCTCCACTACTCAGAGCGATTTTCCAGACCTAAGTTTTTCAGTAACCACTGCTTCTGTCTTCTTTTCAAAAAAGTTTTTGTAAAATATTTATCCAACATTTTTTTTCCTTTTCTCATTTAGATGAAATTCCTTATTCTAGCTAAGCTCATTTCATCATTTACCACTGTAATGCTATTCCTAATAGAACAACCTCAAGTTTATGTCCATTCCACAAATTTGCTCCATGCCTCCCCCCAAATAA
Source organism: Procyon lotor (assembly GCA_028646535.1). NCBI lineage: Eukaryota > Metazoa > Chordata > Mammalia > Carnivora > Procyonidae > Procyon > Procyon lotor. The sequence goes on from CM053607.1 coordinate 61,420,265, forward strand.
TTTCTACTGTCATCTTTCAGATCTTACTGATCTTGTTGCATCTTGCAACCTGTGATGTTAGCAACATAGTGTATTTCTGTTTTTTAATGGACTAACATGTTGCCTCTAACCCAATTTTTTTCAGAACTGGAAAATTGTAACTGTTGGAGAAGTGATTGTGGGACCACTTTATGTTAAAATACCTGAAGCATTTGTGTGAATATGGAAAAACAAATTCTTAAGACACTGCAAATGCAAATGTAAAATTGTGTGCAGCCATTTTGGATTTCAATTTAGCTAATTTTTGATGATATCAAATGTACATATATTTATATGGGGTGCCTGGGTGACTCGATATGTTGTGACCAACTCTTGGTTTCTGCTCAGGTCATGATTTTAAGGTCTAGGATGAAGCCCTACCTTGGGCTCCTCTCTCAGCAAGGAGTTTGCTTCTCTCCCTCTGCCCCTTCCCCTCATGTGCTCTCTTTCTTGCTCTCTCTCAAATAAATAAATAAATAAATAAATAAGTATTATTATATAAGCCAGCCATTCAGCTCTTAGGAATTTAGTGAAGAGAAATGAAAACATACGTTAATACAAATTGTATACACATGTTTATAGAAATTCTATTTGAATTAAGCAAAACCTAGAAACACATCAGTTGTTCAGAAACAGGTGAATGGATAAACAAATCATGATATATCCACACAAAAAAACTGTATGCAGCAATAAAAAGAATAAAATATTAATTACACAACATGAATAAATCTCAAAATAATAATGGGAAAAAAAAGACAATGTATGTGCGTGTATATGATCCCATATATTTGTATTTCTAGAAAATGACAGCTAATGTATCATGACAGAGAACAGATCATTGGTTACCTGGGGCTGGGGCTGGGGTATAAGATTAGTTGAAAAAAGGCATTATAAAGGGTGTCAAGAAAACTTTTTGGGGGCAATATTTCTGTTTATTATCTTGATAGTAGTGATAGTTTCATTGTTCAACACATAAATGACAACTTAAAAATTTGTCTGCTTTATACCTATCTAGTTTATTACATGCCAGTTACACTTCAACAAATTTGTTATGAAACATAGTATAAGAAAAATGGAGCATGGCTTCATACCAGAAAATCCTAAGTTGTTGAAAGATAATGTTTAGTTTTAGAAAATATGACTAGTCATTTGGTGAAAAGATACTAAAAATTGTAGAGAAAATGGAGGAAACAAAATATTTTCAAGTGGAGTATTACATTAATAGTTATAAAACCATTCAAATTCCAGTTATATCTCTGTATATTCATAATATAATATAAATCTCAATGTTTATAGGCTAATAACAGGTTGCTATGGCTTCACATAAATGATCGTCTCCTTAATCTCCTTAGGGATAGGCTGTCACTTCCTAAGAACTGAAACGATTGCCTGGTTTAGGACTTCACTCGGGAAGCAAAACATTGCCCCTCTTCTGACCTGAGCATTTACCTTCCTACAAACACAGCTATGAAATTAAAGAGGTTCATAGGCCTATGTAGATCCAACCAAGTTATATAAATTAAGAGAGAGTGCAAATACTCAATTTCTGTAATTGAAATTTATGGATAAGAATTTTATTTATCAAAAAACTGTAGTTTAAAAATGTCTGTTTTACTCTTAGACCAGCTATGTGATAGAGACAGAGAATGAGAAAAGGAAAAAAGGGGGAAAAAAGAGGAAAAAAAATCGTTGAGACACAGCCTAGATAGAAAGAATGGGAAGTTGAGCAAAACAAAATAATATAAAACAAAAGAAAAGCTAAAACCAGAGGTAGAAAGGGAACTATATAAAAAGAAGTTGAAGCAAGAAAAGGGACTTGAATGTTAAAGAGTGATGTTTCTTTATTTTTTTAATCACTTTGGGGTAGAACATAGATGAAATGTATATGAATTTTTTTACCTATTTATATGCAGAAAGCACCAAAATATTTTGATATGGTTACATGGCATCAAAGAAGATGGAGGTAAATATTTATAGAACATCTGTCTCAATAAGATTTTTTTCATATTTTATATATTTTAGATTGACCTGGTAGAACTTTTAAGGTCTTTTGGCAGTTGTTTTTATTTTTTTATTTTATTTTTTAAATTTTTATTCACAGCACTCACTGTAGTACATACCCTTTCCAATGTCCATCACCCAGCCACCCTGTCCCTCCCCACCCTCAGCAACCCTCATTTTGTTTCCTGAGATTTAGAGTCTCTTATGGTTTGTCTCCCTCCCAGTTCCACATAAATAATTTGTAGAGTTCTTTATTTTGTACTTTTAAATATTAAATAAACAGCAGAAGGGAAGGAAGGAAGGAAAAGGAAGAAGGAAGGAAATAAAGAAATGGAAAGAAGGAAGAACAGGAAAGAAAGAAAAAGAAAGAAAGAGAGAGGAAGGAAGGAAGAAAGGGAGGGAGGGAGGGAGGGAGGGAGGAAGGAAGGAAGGAAGGAAGGAAGGAAGGAAGGAAGGAAGGAAGGAAGGAAGGAAGGAAGGAAGAGAGAGAGAGAGAAAAGGAAAGGAGGGAGGAAGGAAGGAAGGAGAGAAGCAGGCTAGCTTAGTGGGATTGAGGAAGGATGGATAGGGGAACTGTGATTAGATTTCCTCATCAGTTCACAACCCTGCCCTCTCAGACCTTGGAAATGACATTCATCTGAATCAGGAAATCCCTTCCCTTACTGTATTAGATGAACAGTTTGACTAGAAATTGCAGACACTAATCTTTTCATAAGTCACCTACCTGAATGTACAGTGCCTTCTGCCTATCCAGAACTAACTGGATACTCAGTATTTTTAAACTTTAGGCAAATACTAGCTGGGCAAATTTAAAGTGAATGTGAACACTATAATAGACTTCTTTTTTTGGTTTCTTGAGATTTCCTTTTAATGCAATTAAAATAATGCTTTAACCCAAAATAAAAGAGCATCTTAAATTTAGAGCTTTTATAAAACCAACCAGATAATGATGTATTTTGCTACACATACTTCCTCAGAGGAAATTAGGGACAAATGGATTTTCTAGTCAACTTCTGAGTGTCAGATAGAATAGGTGTTGTTTACTCTGTAGAAAACATAATTATTCAACAAAAGATATGAGATGGTTTTAAAGTCTAAAATAAATCACTAACAAACCCATAGCTATAATGGAGTTCTTTCTGTGTCTCTCCAGGAAAGTTTCAAGTAGTCTCATATGATATTATTGACTTTCATTACAAACTGAAATGCTCAGCTGCAAGTTCTGAGAAGTTATTGGCTAAAACTTAAAGGAGTTATAACAACTTAATAACACCATAACATTTATTTAGAAAATCCAGAACACAAATATGATCTAAAAATGACTATGAATTAGAAAAATAAGATTTAAAATATAATCTTTTCTTTTTAAAGATTTTACTTATTTATTTGACACAGAGAGAGATCACAAACAGGCAGAGAGGCAGGCAGAGAGAGAGGGGGGAAGCAGGCTCCCTGCTGAGCAGAGAGCCCGATGCGGGGCTCGATCCCAGGACCTGAGCTGAAGGCAGAGGCTTTAACACACTGAGCCACTCAGGTGCCCCTAAAATATAATCTTTATAGCTTTAAAATTAATATAAATATAATTTCATTTTATTTATTTTTAAAGATTTATTTACTTAGAGAGAGAGAGAGACTGCATGCAAGTTGGGGGAGAGGCAGAGGGAGAGGGAGAGACATCCTCAAGTAGACTCCCCACTGGGCAAGGACTCCATTGTTGGGCTCAGTCCGAGGACCCCAAGATCATGAGTTGAGCCAAAATCAAGTCAGACACATAACCGACTGAGCCACCCAGGTGTCCCCTAAATAGTGTTTGATTGTAAAAAGAGACTTATTACTCATATGTTTTTATAGTTATTAATATTAACACTGGAATGGATCTTTAGTATCATCTAATTCCAAGCATTTTGTTTCCAGAAATTATATAAATAAAAACCACCACACCGGTTGAAATCTCTGAATTTTCAGAATGAAGAACAAAGGTCGCATTGATTTGAGCAATGTCACAGGCCTATCATAGGTGTAGACTCTTCTTGACTAAAGGTTGTTTGGCTCCTTGGTCATGCCTCTTTAAAACATACTCTAAATATTTGCTCTCAGTTGTTAGCACATATGATCAAATGGTAGTTTATGCCTTGATGAAAAATTTAAACGAAGCTTGTTCCATTTCTTTCAAGTGGTTTTGAGTAATGCCTTTAACTCTTAAGCAATCTTGCTGGAAAATAGAGGTTTTGGATTTGTATAAGGCTGAACTCCTGAACTCGCTGTGTCTTAGTGGCTCCCCTAACATTGCCAGGCTGATGACCTGGCTTTTTACTTTACTAAGAAAATTATCTTATTTTTTCAAGATTTTATGTGACAGACAGACAGCAAGAGAAGGAACACAAGCTGAGGGAGAGGAAACAGGCTCCCCACTGAGCAGGGAGCCTGATTTCAGGCTTGATCCCAGGACCCTGAGATCATAACCTGAGCCAAAGGTAGACATTTAATGACTGAACAACCCAAGTGCCCCAATTTTACTAAGAAAATTAAAGCAATAGATAAGTCCCCAAACATCTGCCATGCACCAGCACCTACAGCGACATAGTCATAGCCACGCCAGTGTCCAGACACAGCACTTTCAGTTATGTTTGGTCCTTACCACTTTTGACAACTCAAAACCATTCTACACAATTCTGTGCTTTCCTTCATATATCATTAATTTTTCCTTTCTACTAAATCATTCTCATCTAGTGCATCAGGCCATTTTTTTTTCCTGAAAACAAAACCTTGCACTGATCCTACTTCCATTGCCAGTTACTGCCATGTTTCTTTGCTATCTTTTGCAAAGGATAGCAACATACTCCTTTTTTTTTTTTTTTTAAGATTTTATTTATTTGTTAAAGAGAGAGAGCACAAGCAGAGGGAGAAGCAGGCTCCCTGCTGAGCAAAGAGCCTGATGCAGGACTCAATCCCAGGAACCTGGGATCATGACTTGAGCTGAAGGCAGATGCTTAACCAACTGAGCCACCCAGGCGCCCTGCAACATGCTTCTTCAGAGAGTTGTTAATGCCAATATTTCCTATTCCTTTCTTCCCAATCCCTCTTAATACCATAAGTATATATCCATTCCAAAGAGTCTTCTGTCTAAAACATGCCTCATGTATCAACAATACCAGCCATCTCCAGGTTGCCTGGAATCTCCTCCCTGCTAGGCCCTCACAAGGGAACCAATACTAATGGAGCGACCACTATTTGAAAAAGAGCCGTAAAATGCTTGAATGAAGAAATGACACATGCCCCAGCTCACTAACCAACCACCCATAGCCCCAAACACCCTTCTCCCAAATCCACATTCAATCTGTCAGCAAGTCATTCCAATATCTGGCCACTTCTATCTGTATCGCTAATATCCAAGCCAACATTGTCTTCTTCTTGAATTATGGTAATAAATTCATAACAAAGAGGTCTCCTCACTTCTTATTTACATCTCAACATTTTATTTCCAATACAGTAGACTGAGAGATTATTTTAAAATGTTTAGCAACTCTATCATTCAGCTTATTAAAAAAAAAAAAAAGTACATACTACAACAGAGATGAATTATGCTGGTGAAATTAACCAGTCACAAAACACAAATATTGTGTGATTCTGCTTACATTAGGTACACAGAATAGTCAAATTCATAGAGATAGAAGGTAGAATGGTGATTGCTAGGGGCTGGAGGGAAGAAGAGAGTAGGGAGTTACTTTCTAATGAACACAGAGTTTCAGTTTGGGAAGATGGAAAAAGTTCTGGAGATGGATGGTAGTACTAGTTGCTGGACAATGTGAAATTAAGTCATGCGTGTCACTCCTCTGCATCCCTTTGTGAAGACTCTCAGCTTCTCTTGGAGAAATACACCAAACTGTGTACCTTGACTTGTGTGGCCATGTGTTACCTGTCTGTGCCCAGTAACGTCCATGATGTCTATGATCGTGTCACCTGCTATTCTCCCCTAACATACTTTGTTCCAGCCACACTGGCCTCTTTGTAACACTATTACCTTGTGCCCTTTGCTCTAGGTATGACTGATTCTCTCTCTACCTGGTAATCTTTGGTGAAAGCTCATCTTCTAATGAGTTGCCTTGACACACTATTTACAATGTTATACACATCCTTTTCTTAAGATTTATTTACTTATTTTGGAGAGAGAGAGAGAGTGCAAATAGGGGCAGGGTCAGAGGGAGAGAGAAAATCTCAGGCAGACTCCATTGAGCCTGGAGTGGGACAATGGGCTTGATCTCAATAATCTGAACCAAAACCAAGAGTCAAATGCTCAATTAATTGGGCCAACCAGGTGCCCCAGTTATATATACATCCTTAACTGTACTTACCATTAACCCACTATACATTTTGTATAGTATCTAATATCCTCTAAAATATATTATTTGCATAGTTATTATGTTTGTTTGTTTATTAATTGCTGTCTGCATCCAGTCACTAGAGTCAAGTTCTCTTGAGTAAAAATATTGCTCTTTAGCTTGTTGATGTATTACAAGTGCCAAGGACAGTGTTAGACTAATATAAGTTGCTTAATAAATATTTGTTGAGTGTTAAATAAATAAATGTCATTCTACTACCCCCAAAGTATTCTCATATTTGATCTGTTGGCCTTCCGATCTCAGTAACCCTTAGAGAATATATTTGCTTTCATGTTCCAGGTAAACTCCACAGGTCACAGTTACTGCAATCTTCTTTAATACCAACTAGTTGACAATTACTTGAGTTAGACATTGCTTTTACTATTATTCAATTGCATATTTTTTATCTGCCTCTGTGTTTATTACTTTTACATTAGCTTCATTTTTGTCCTTATTAATTATTCTGGTACTTACAAATTATTTTTAGAGACAACTATTATTTATTTATGAGGGATTTAACATGACTAGTAGAAATGGTATATGCATATCATCTGAAATTTTATGCAATTTATTCCAATTAGATGGTGTTATCAATATTCAGTAATAACTCCAGGTACAGGTTTTTATCATGTATTTAAACTTTGAATGTGAGTAGCAGGAATATTTAAATTTAAAACAAATAATCAGAAGCAACAATAATAGTTTTATTTATTTAGACTCTCCAATCGTTTTATAAATTTAGACTCTGATGGTTCAAAATTGGCATGGAAATTATCCTTTATAATTTAATACTTAAGACTTTTTTTTTTTTAAAGATTTTATTTATTTGACAGAGAGAAACACAGCGAGAGAGGGAACACAAGCAGAGGGAATGGTAGCGGGAGAAGCAGGCTTCCCGCAGAGCAGAGAGCCCGATGCTGGGCTCGATCCCAGGCCCCTGGGATCCTGACCTGAGCCGAAGGCAGACGCTCAACGACTAAGCCACCCAGGCGACCCAATACTTAAGACTTTTTATAAGAAAACTCATTCTTCCACCCATTGAGGTAAATGCCAATATTTATACCTAGAATTTTGTGGCCATTTTAAGATTGCTGTTAAAAAAAACAGCAGCACCAGGGCGCCTGGGTGCCTCAGTTGGTCAAGTGGCTTGATTTTGACTCAGCTCATGATCTCAGGGTCATTAGATTGAGCCCCATGTTGGGCTCAGCATAGAATCTGCTTGAGATTCTATCTCTCCTTCTCCATCCATCCCCCCACACGCTCTCTCTCTCTCTCTAAAATAGAATAAAAAAGAAACAACACCAAATATATGCCTATATACCAGGCATCACAATCATTTAAAAAGTATTTGTTGAATGCATTCAATATGCCCATCTCTATAATCAAAACTGTGTACAGAGAATTCATTTAATTCTGATTTATACTTTTGAAATTATTTCATCAAAATAATTTCACAAATCCAGTAGAACACCTTCTGAAATTTATATATAGACAGACGTTTTACACAATAAAGTCAAAGTAAATGTTAAAGATTTGGTCTTGCAATTATGTTTGCACTTTGCAAAAATGGGCTTTTGAGCAGTGGTTAACTTCCTACTCCATACCCCATACCTGGAGAAGAGTTGGCTCCCCTGCATGTTGTCTCAATCATTGCCTTGAGTAACCCTGGGAATAATGACTTGAAACCCCTACATTTGTGCCAGCAGTCAATTCAGATTCCAATGAAAAAAAATTTTAACTGAATTATACCATTTAATGATACTGCACTTTAGCTTGAAAAATAATATAGCCCGCTATATATGAAAATCCTCAGTATTTTAAAACATGCAAACATATGTATGTATACATGGTCTAATTCTTCAAATTCCATTACATCTATTGTCCTTTTTTGAAATAGGGCCTAGGATTTGAATGGCGAGCTAGTGCTAGCAATGGCTTTCTCTACTCTTCTGATGATTCCAAGGGCAGTCTCTGTTTTGAATACCAAACTTAAGATTTATACTTCTTTGTTTATTTGATTGTCTCGGAAGTGGTATGCTAGCAAATGTTCAATGGCCTGTATGCAAGTGTATAACTAAGTTTATTGAGACATTTTCTTATATAGTATGTATAGCACATATTAAGAAAAAAATATATACTCTTTAGGGGCACCTGGGTGTCTCAGTCAGTTATGTGTCTGACTTGATTTGAGCTCACAGTCATCTCAGGGTGAGATGGAGCCCCATGATGGGCTCCCTGCTGAGTGCGGAACCTGCTTAAGATTCTCTCTCTCCCACTCCCTCTGCTACCCCACCATTCACACTCTCTCTGTCTCTCTCTCAAAAAAAAAAAATACTCTTTCCTGTAAATTCCATTCGGCCAATTGATTCTCACAGAATGCCTTCAGTGAGTTTTTTCAATTTCTGTAAACATGAAGCATATGATTACGATGATTAATGAGTGTAATTCTAATATGAATAGTGGTTGATGTTTTGTTTACATTAATATGTAAGCAGGAAATGAAACAAATATGATATAAGTTGGAACTTCACTTATTCTTCAGTGAAATAAAATATATTTTTTTCTGAATCAGAGAATGATTTTTGAGTACTGGAAGAATATTTCCTCAATTTACTGTATTATGTACAATGTAATAGCTATATACACAGCAAACATTTATGTTTAATCTGCATTATTAACATTTCCCCAATCTCATTCTTAAGCCTGGACATTCAAAAAACAACAAATTAAACTCTAATTTATAACACTTGTGTATTTCCATCCTAAAATCCACTCATTTGGCCAATTTCAAGACACTAGTGTGAAATTACTGAACAAATATTTCCACTTTACAGATAGAATACAACATTAAGTTATCTATTATATCATCAAAATCCCATTTTTAAAATCATACTTAACTTTTTTTCATAGACTTGGCAACACTTGAAATTTTGCCATATAGCCCAATGATTAAAAATGCTTTTTAGTGTTTTCTTCTGCATTTTTCAGTCTTTAACATTACTTACAGAGTTTTGCTAAAGATGGTAATCCTACTCACCTGCTTCTCTGTGTGTTTCCTAGAATGATAGAATAAGTATATTTTGATATTCAGGGTGTGTAGGTTGTTTAGGCCCATAATTGTTTTTAACAAGCTGCTCTCTTCAAAAAACACAGTTGGTTACTACACACAGCTAACCAAAGAGTTAGGCCAATAAAAATTAGGGATTTATAGGTTTACAATAAATGAAGCTTTGTTAAATATAAATAATCACTAGCCTCTCTTTTTTAATTTTGCAACATTCTATGTAACAGTTACCATCCTGCTTGTCATCACTCCATAATGATTTGGAACACTGTCTGACAGCAGTAAGCTGCCAGAATAATGCAACAGTAAAATGTTTTTTTATTTAATGATTTTGTTTTGGCAAAGGTTTGTTTATATAGAAACTTCTGTTTAAAGCAGTCAGTAAGGAAGGCATTTCTATTTATGACAGGAATGATCTGGCTTGTGCCAGTCTGGTTTTTGCTTTGTGTCACCTGCTTTGATAGTCATCAACTTGGCAGGAAATCCAGCTCTGCCTAGGCACATGTAGACAAAATAAAATGTGTGTTGAAGTGACTCTCCAGGAATTTTCTGGCAAATTAATTGGTAAATAGAGAACAATTTCCACTCTAGGACTGAATTATAAGGCGTTGTCCTTTTTCTGCCCCCCCCCCACCTTTAATGGGTATTTGTTAACCACGGATATCTTCACCCATCCTTGTGGAAATGAAAATGTAACCTTTGGGCTTTTGTGATGAGGTGGTTGAGGATGAGAATTATTAAAAACAAACTCAAAAATTTAATATGGAGAATTAATATTTTAGAAATCCAAAGCTTGGCATTTACCATGATGAACTTATTCCTCCTTCCTTTCATTTACAAATCCTTACCTTGGGCATGTAAGAAGAAATGTTTCCAGGTTTTGAGAAAGTTCAATGATTATTTAAATCTAAGTTTAATGTGTTTGAATTTATTTAAAATGAATCTGTTTTTCCAAGGATGTTTTCTCTAAAATCTAAGCCCATCTGTATTTTAAGAGGAAAATCCTTGCATGTGTTTCTAATTCTTCTATAAACATACCATTAAAATATACCACTGCAGAGACCAGGGAGTAGCCAAAAAGTGTATAAACTCCTTTTTCCATAGAAACAAAAAGGTTTTGGGGACCAAGTATAAACAAATATGATTCCAAAATATTTGAAGGGTTACAAAAAAAAAAAAGCTTCATTCAGCTGCTCAGACTTTTATTATACATTTTACTGTGTCCTCTCCTGCTATTTTTAACTTTCTCTGTATTTATTCTTTAAGCACTCCTTAAAGTGGTGGTTTTTTTTTTTTCCTTAAAGTGGTGTTTTAAAAAGCAACTGCCTCTTTCAGTCTTTTCTAAAACAATATGCCATGTAACTAACTTGGTTAGGAGAAACAGAAGGTATAGGAAAAACAAAATTCACAATCACATGGTCCAAAGAGTTTATTGCATATATAGGTCATAATTTTAGAAAGAAAATAGAGATAAACAACTGAACATTAAAAATGTGGGCATTTGTCAAATATTTGAAGTCAAATCTACTCAATGAATATTTTTCTAAGTTTATAGTATGTCCAAAAGATTACTTCAATAATTAAGGGGAAATGTCTGTGAAAAAGGATGTATTTTCCCTTTTTGAAACTGAACTTGTTTCTTAGTCTAATGACATTAACTTTGTTTTTTACTTTTCTGGCCATGTTGCAAAACAGTATTCATTTGAGGTCCAAAATGTTTCTGTTGGCTACATGAATGATCCAAGTTAACCCGTTACTTGTCATACCGTTTCCTTTGGTGTACGTTGCCAGTTGCTGGATATGGGAACAATGGTAGATATGAAACTACTCAGAAACAGAAGCCAGGAGCATATCTGTGTCCTACAGACCTCAGCCTTTAAGAGGCAGAACTAATCAATGCAATTTTCCAAGACCAGTCAGCCTGATTTATCCAGAAGCACCACAAATGAATGAACTAGGTGGTAATCTATCTGTGAACTGCACTGACCATTCAGTTTTACCATGGTCTGCTAAGCTACTTACAGACCTGTATCTATGATGCAAAGTAAAATGGACAGTTGAGGCAATTATCTGAACAATTCTGGCAAAAAGAAAGCTTGTTATTAAGAAAAAAGTGAGTTGGGGGGTGCCTTAATTATCTGTATTGAATTTTTATATTGATCACATTCACAAGACAATTGCTTGACTCACCACTTCATTTTGCTTGGGTAGACACAGGCTAAGATAATTGAAAGCAATTAAACAGCAGTGTCTGGGGAACCATAAGTGACAACTTAGGTCAGATATTGTGGTGCAGGGTAGCATCATCAACAAGTATTTATCAAACCCTTACTGTGCTAGATACTGGGAAGATTACCAGTTAAACAGAGAAGAAAACAACTATTTGCAAACTATTGGAAACAAGGTATGCGCATCCATTAAAAAGTTAGGTGGAATGGGAACCGATTCAACAGTGATTTTCAAAATAAAACAAAACTGTGTTTTAAGTAATATGTTGCTATCTTTCTAAAGCCTAGTGAAATTCAGACTATTTGCTGTTAGACCTCAGATTGGCCTTCTAAAAAATCATGCCATTTATTGAGGAAAAGTGGAGAGATTTCTATGAAATCTTTCATTGAATGAAGCAAACACTTTCTGGCCATCCTTCTTTGGAAGTCAATATATCTGGGAGGAGTTGCACGCTTAAGTGCATTAGATACCCATGGCCTTTCCTTACGTAAAATTAGTGGTCACTTTCCTCCAGAGTGACAGGACCTTAAGACCACTGGGTGCCTGTGGGAGATAACTGAATGGTGAAGAAAGGATAAGTAAAGATTGAAAAATTCTACGCTCATGTAGCAACTTTGCCTTGAGCCAACTGGGTGGACTAGCAGGCCCTTTAGAACCAAATGATTATTGTAGTGAAAGTGACAGCAAGGTTAACCAATCTCCACCTAGAATACTGAGGCAAGACCTATCCAATTCACATTTATCTGGATGTTTTTTTTTTAAAGGTTTTATTTATAATTTAGGAGAGAGAAAATGAGTCAGAGAAAGAAAAGAGCAGGGGGAGAGACAGGGGGGAAAAAAAGGAGCCCAATGTGGGGCTCCATCTCAGGACTCTACACCATGACCTGAGCTGAAGGCAGACTCTTAACCAACTGAGCCACCCAGATGCCCTTCTTGGGACATTTTTAAATGGGAACAATATCAATGGTAGGTCTATAGTAACTTTATCTAGAACTACATTTGTCTCATGGAATATAAACACACACATGCAGATACTCTGAGTCAGATACTACTACATAATATGGAGGAATTCAAAATTCATGTATGTATTCTTTGACATATACTCTTTAAAACCCTAAATAAAATGTCTTTATAATTTTACTCTGTGTAGACACAAGTAAATATGTAAGATAAAACTGTTAAACGTTTTATAGTACCTACAGTGTTGTTAAGAGTGTTAAAATATAAATAATTTCTGGATTAAATGTAATTCACCCTCACATAACAATTGAGATTTTACTTATAAAATAAAAATAGTTATATTTGAGTCAGACATTAAGTCAAATAACATGTAAAAATAAATGTGGATGATTTCTGGTAATGTTTTAATGGTTTTTAAGGGGTGATCAATATGTCATTAGTGTCAAGTCCTCCTATGACAACTGTCTTTTCATGTTCATCTTTGTCACTAAAGTTTAGAATTAGATGCTGGCAGGCAGAGTAACAGAAACATGTGCCAGCTAGGTTTCTTGAAAACTAATGTGCCATTTTTACACCCATTCTCCCCAGAAAAAAAAATGCATACACTTCCTCAGATACTCACACATTCACTCCTGCAAACCTAGACTCACTCCTATTTAGAGCTAATCACAAAAGTACTAGGATTCAGAAGCAACTTGCGATAAACTAATTTCCTGCTTCAGACTTTCCTTATTAAAAAACTGATCTATTCCATTTGTCTCTCTGATTTAATCTATGACATCAATCAAATGAAAGATTGGTACTAATATACATATAAGGTACAGTGATTCTACTCAGCTGTAAAGATAAAACAATTGTTACCCTTTACCGTAATTGTATCTCACCCTGAATCAACCTGAATTATAACTGAGAAACTGGAAAAGTTACAATTGGCTTTACTTGTTCATTCAGCTGTTACTCTTCTAAAAGATCCGAACCTTCCCACAAATCCTCAGAGGCAATACAATTCTCTATTTTAATGAATTCACTTGCACCCTACTGAGAATTAATTGCTTTGGAAGCAACCCAATGGTCTGACATGCTGAGAGGCCCACTGGTAGTTCTTTTTTCCTAAAAAAGAGCTCTAAGGAATTAACCAACCTCCTGACCAGGTATAATGTCTACTCTATTTTCCTTTCTACCTCTCTCTCTGCCCCCCTGTCTTTCTCGCTCAGTCTGCACACATACACGCATGCACATGTACATACACACAAAGGATTATGAGATCCGTGATATTATTGACAAAACTGTAAATACTTTATTATATAAATACAACTGGAGGATTTTGTGATGTGTAAACCCATAGGTCAACTTTCTACAGTCTCTTTCTCTTTGTGAAGAAAATCAGCAATAGTTCTTTGTGAGGATATTTAGGTGTTTAAGTCTATTACAAGAATAGAATTTGCCGTATTTATATATAATTCGAGGTGCCATCCTATGTTTTCTATATGACATGAAAAATCTCCAACAAAATTAATTCACTTATTCATTAATCCAACAGTTATTTATTCAGTAATTATCATATGTCAATATTTGCCCCCAAATTAGAAGCTGTAATGGGAGATTTGCTCCAGGAGGGTAGTACATAGCAGTATGCAGAGCTATTCAGATACATCGGTAACCCAGATGAAACACAGGAACTGAGGTGTAGACTGCAAGAAACAGCTAAGATATTAGTTCAATTCTGTGCAAATACTCCTTAAAATTATCTAACCGCCAAAGTCCCTTAAGTGTCTTACCAAAGAGGATAGATGCAGCAGAGCTACTGAAGCAAAGTTAATATATATAAGGCACAAATAACAAATAGGGAGCAGTCAGTGATAGATATAGCTGAACTAGGAGTCTAAGTTCTAGTCTTGGCATTTCATTATAGAATTCACATCTTGATTCTTTACAGCCAGGCAGAAAAGGATGACTTGCCAAATTTATTGTTACAGAAATAAGAAAAGCAAAATAGTTTGTCATATTTTCTACTGTGGAATTCCAAAAGAAATTTATCACATAGCCCTTTACAAAAAAAAAACTTTAAAAAATAGAAATGTCCTAGTGCATTCCTAATGATTGTTTCATTAAATGAGAAGAAATATCCTTCAGAGACTTCTACTTCCAGTCAACATAGAGTAACAGGACCAGACTTAAGCTCTTGCCTGAAAAAAAAAATTTAAAAAGAACCAAAAGCAATCATGCAAAAATATTAGATGTCATTGGACATGAGGCAACAAAGGATAGCAATCCCTGAAAGATGGAAAGAGTCCTGTGATTGTCCCATTTTACTGCCTGGGCAGAGTTTCCAGCCTTTGGAATGAGGAGAAGGAATTTTGGGCAAGATATGCCTGAAATGAAGGGATAGACCTGGGAATCCAGGGAGACCAAGGTGGCCAGTGTAGTCATGACAAAATACTGGAAACGAGAGAGCTGAAGAGAGGGAGAGGAGGATGGGAGAGAAGGAAAGAGATGGAGAGAGAAAGAGAGAGTCCAGAAATCTGAGGATAGTCTCACAAGCCTTCAGGTCTTCAGATAATTACCAATCAGGACACATACATGAAGAAAAGACCTTAGACCAAGGAAGGAAACACCAGAAAGGATAGAGAAACAATCCCCAAGTCTTACCCAAGGCAAGGTAGAGCATGTCTTTGAAACAGCTGAAATGAAAAATAGTCACAATTTATAGGTCATCAGCTAGAGTATTCTGAGTAGTTTCATTTCAGTATTGGAGCAAACTTAGCCCCAGACTAAATGTTGCTCTAGTCCTGGCTTAAAAAGCTTACAGCAAGAACCAAAAGGATCAAATTGTTTTAGGTAACATGACTACATTTCTAAACAATGCTCATGAATATGTATAGGAACACAAAAATATCCCATATCCAGCACGGTAAAATGTTAATGTCTGACATCTGATAAAAAATTACCAGGTGCACTAACTGTGGCAGGAAATTAGACTTCAACTGTGAAAGAAGAGTCATAAGACCCAAAATAACAATGCTTATGCTTTTCAAGTTTATTGCAAGAAATGTATAGAATACAACAACATGAAAGTAGAAATATGCATCATAACTAAAAGCGGTTTCCCAGCAGGGTTTTGTGAAAGCAGGATCCAATTGTCCTCTCTGTGCAGGAGTATAAAAAAATGTGTTCTGTCTCTGTAGGAACCACCATCATGTGCACGGGATACCTCATATTCAAGAAGTCCAAAATGGAGTGTGAGTCTGGACATCCTATACCCTTCTGGCCACATTCTTACTATGTGACCAGTTCAACCTGCTGAGAGTCTTCCCAAAGCCAGGTACAAGCCATCATTCTTGATTTTATCAGCAAATAAGGTTACTAAGCTTGTAAAAAGACAAATAAACAAACAAAAACACACTCTGAAACTTGAGTCTGACCCAAAATTATAAAACAACATCATTAATTAGTAAGCTTTGTCTAGGACTTTTTATCGGGCCAGTACATGTCTTTAAACAGCTCCGGCTATTTCCACATCTCCTAGAATAAGTGATTTTAACACACCTGTCATACAAAGAAGCAAGAAATCACCACTGATAATGAGGAGACAAATCAGCCAATCTAAAACACCTAGAACTGAAACAGATAATATATAATTATTAGGCAGGCACATCAAAACAGTTATTCTAATGATACCATATGTTCAAGAAGCAGGAAGAAAGATTGAGCACGTCAAATAGTGACACCAGAGATGTAAAAAATGACTCAAACTTCTAGAGATGAAAATTACAAAGCTGAGATTAAAAACATGCTAGATGGGTTTACTGATAGAATAGATAATTCAGATGAAAAGATTCACAAACTGAAAGACATAGTAATAAAAGTTTATTTTATTTTATTTTATTACTTGGGCCTTCATGGACCTTCATCTCTATCTCACCTCTTGTACAAAGCAACCCACAAATAAATCATAGATTTAAAACTATAAGACTCTTAGAGAAAACATGGAATGTTTTTAGGACCTAGGACTTGCTAAAGAATTTTTAGACTTGAAATAAAACATGATGTGTGTAAGAAAAAGATCAATAAGTTGGGTTTTATTAAAATTAAACCTCTGCTCTGTGAAAGACATTGCCATGAGGATATAAAGACAAGATACAGAACTGGAGAAAATATTTGCACACCATGTAAATGACAACAGACTCTATCTAGAACAAGGAATTCTTCAAACATGGTAAAAAAAATGAACAATTCAATAGACAATTCAATTTTCAATAGACAAAGGCATAACCAAATTTCACTAGGATACAAAATAACAAATAAGCATATGAAAATATGTTCAACATCACTAACCATTCAGAAAATACAAACTAAGACCACAATGAGATACCACTACACATGTTTCACAACAGCTTGAAATAAAAAACAATGGCAATACCAAATGCTGGTGAGCATGAGGAGAAACCACTCACCAATACATTGCTGGTGGGATAGGTAAAATGGTGCAGTCACTCTAAACAATAGTTTGGCAGTCTTTTAAAAACTAAGTATATACTGGGGCACCTGTGTGGCTCAGTCATTAAGCGGCTGCCTTCAGCTCAGGTCATGATCCCGGAGTCCTGGGATCGAGCCCCACATCGGGCTCCCTGCTCTATGGGAAGCCTGCTTCTCCCACTACCATTCCCTCTGCTTGTGTTCCCTCTCTCACTGTGTTTCTCTCTGTCAAATAAATAAAAAAATCTTTAAAAAAAAAAACAAAAAAAAACAAAAAAACTAAGTATATACTTACCAAAAGACCCAGAAGTTGTAATCCTGGGCATTTATGCCATAGAAATGAAGACTTGTGTCCCCGCAAAAACCCAGGCCTATGTCTTCAGGGTAGCAGATTTATTTATAAGGGCACTAAACAGAAAACAAAATGTACTATGATAAATGAATGATTAAACAGTCTAGAACATCCACTAAATCATATCTCTTCCACTCCAAAGATTTACCATCATATACTGTGATTCCAGTATTTTGTAGGAAAAAAAATGTTGATTTTTTTTTTTAAATATGAAATCGTCTTGGAAAGTGCCAGCTACCTGATTTTCTCTAATTTGAGGAAGATATGTTGTTTCCATATTATAAATAGAACAAATGATAAGAACCATAGAATTTTGGAAAATATAGAGCCCTTGTGGCTAGGAGACCTTTGTTCATTACATGGCTCTGCTATGAGCTTAGCTAGACAAATTCCTTCATATCTCCCAGATTCATATTCCTCACATATAAGAAGTAATAAGGATAGCTCCTGGAAAGGTTGCTGTGAAAATGAAACTAATTTAAAAGGCTTACTACACGAGCATTTAATTAACATTTTTTTCCCTACCCAAACACATATTCCTTTTATGGATATTATGTAGTACATCATTTAGAGCATGGAATCAGGCTTAAAAGAGACTTGGATTAGTATTCAGACTCTTCCTCCTGCCAGTTGTATGAGTCTGGGATATTTAGTTTATCCTCAACATTTTCGTCTTTGGGAAAAATAATAATATTATACTACAAATTTTGTATTAACTTCATCACAGAATGATGTATCATAGGTATACCCTAAACTCGGAATCTTCAATGTCTTACCCAGTCTATTCACTTAGAAATGTGGCAGTTTGGATTAAGACTCAACCTTTCTTTGTTGTTTTCAGATTAGAAGTAATAAATTTGTAACATTCCAAACAGTGTAAGTAAATTGAATCACTGGAAGTGGCAAATGATTATTTTTTCCCCAATTTAAGATGTACATTTCTTGAGTAGAGATAAGAAAGAATTCTAGTTAGATCTGGATTTCACCTGGACCGTCTCCCAGATGAATACTCTCAATTTGTATTTGACATATGTATATAAATAAATATAACTCTTGTGTGAAGACTCTGAAGACAGCTGTCCTGGAGGTATAAATCATGGGGGGGAAAATCATGAATCAGGGCTTCCAAAATGTATTCTAAGAAAGGTACTGGAAAGCTTAGCACAGTATTTATATTTTCTATATAATATCAACTAATTTGTCTTTGAGCAATGGAATTAAAAAAATAGAATTAAATGTGAAAACCACTCAAATATCTACTTGTATATTGAGAGAAGCAAAGGGGATTAAAAATGAATAATAGAAATATAAAATAATAACTAATATGTGTGTTTATATGTGTTCTTTAGTGCTGAGATTGATTATCTCTGCCTTCATTAACAGTACAGTACTGTTGTGAATGAAAAAACAAGATTAATAAAGGGTTAAGTATAAGGGAATATTTTTTCAAATCTAATTCTTCGGTACACAAATAACATTAGAAAAGAGAAAAAAAAAGTTATTCAATGTAATTAGGTTTTCTTACAGCCATTCCACATGTAAAGTTATAATGCCTGTGTGAAATGTTAAAATCCTCAGAATAAAAAAAATGCAGTATTTTTCTTCTTTATTAATTAAATTTTTATATTTCTAGGTGCTTTTAAAATAAGCCAAAGAAGATAGGGTTAATTTGTTTTTTATGTTTGGCTTCTCATTTGTTTGAATTGGGAGAATCGGCATGCTTCTCTAATTCATTCATCTGAATAAGGGACGTTAACTCTGACAAAGAAGCTAGAAATATCAGAAAGATACGGTAAAATTTTATATTGAGTTTAAACTAGAAGTAATGTCACATGTTTTTAATATATAACAAAGACACAGCGAGTTTTGAAATATAAAATTAACCCTATTTAAAATAAGGAATATTTTTCTTCTGCAGCTCTTTTTTAAGAGCAGTTCAATGTGAGTGTATTATGTGTGTTACTTCTAAGTACTGATGATATTACAACATTTAACTAAAGTGCTTATTTCAATAGTTTTATTGCAGAAATGATGTTTGGAGATAAAGACCCTCAAGGGGACCTTCTGTTTTATGGCCTTCTGTTTCACCATGGCTCAGTGTATCTTCAGTAGCTAGCAGGACTTCCTACACATAGGAAAATCTCAGTATGTTTGCTTGATGCTATGGGAGACAAGGAGGAAATTATATACATACATGTACATTGCACACACACACACACACACACACACACACACATATGATACCCTAGGTTCAAAAATTTTAAATGAATTAAGATCATAAAGTGTCTATTCAGCATCAAAAATGGAAATGAAACTGATATGCATGGAAAAGATGCATTCTCATTTCAATAGCAGCAATTTTTAGCAACTAAATATATGAGTAGAACTGATCACGACAAAGGATGATGAGAATTTATTCTCATTGGGAGAACAAGGAAAGACAAGTTGTTAAGGATGTTCATAGACAACATATTTTTTTTTAAATCTTCCCAGTACTTAGAAATAGTTTCAATTAATATCATGAACATGTAACTCTAAGGAAATAAGACAAATTTTACAAATCAGTCGACATCAATTTTTAATGACTTTAGACTGTATATGTTATGTTTCTATTAATTTTACCAGGCATAACCATCTTCTAGCTATAAATCCACTGAATATTATAATAAATCCCTAAAAGTTTCATAGAATATGGACTATAAGACAAATTTCTCTGATACACCAAAAATGCAAAAATAAAGAGACCCGAAGTACCGTTTGCTGCCTGAGCACTGAAATAACTCCAGTTTCTTCAAGTAGATGAGAGAAATAAAAACTCCAGAAGAAGGGAGACAACTGTGGGTGTTCAGTCTTTTAAGCATCAGACTCTTGATTTTGGCTCAGGTTGATCTCAGCATCCACTGGATGGAGCCCCATGTGGAGCTCTGATCTAGGCATGGAGCCTGCTTGGGGTTCTCTCTCTCTCTCTCTCTCTGCCCTCCACCCCACCCACCCAGGGGCATGGAAGGAAGATGTGGATTCACTATTGATCTCCATTCTTTAATCCTTCTGAAATCTACACTTTTTATCATGATATTACTTTGCAGCTCTTCCCCTTGAAAGAGTGGGGTTTAATTTCTCACTTTTGGACTTTGATCTGGCCATGTGACTTGCATCAGTGGGCAGTTCTGAAAATAGAATTTAAACAATCATACACATTTCTACATGCTCTCTTACAACTCTGCCATCATTGTGGAAATAACACCCCAGACAAGCCAGCCACGTAGTCCAAAAAGGAGAAGAGACACGGGAAGCAGAGCTACCATAGCCTACCAATCAGATTTCCCAAGAAGAGAAATTTGCCACCAAATGCAGTCTGCAGCAGACAAATCTATTAGGCTTGCAAATATGTAAGAATAAATGCTTTTACTGTTATACCCACAAATATTTGGGGGGTTTTTCAAATGACTTTATTTTGACAAAGTTAACTAGAACAAAAAGCTAAATGCAGAAAACAGTAAGTTCACAGGTACATAGTTAAAGATAGAGGCAAGCCAAAACAGAACTGAAGTAAGATTCAAGAATCATGTCTTGATGGAGGTGGGGAGTGTCATCTCCCTGTGCTCCCTGATGTAATAGTCCAAAAAAAACCACTTTTTTTAATGGCTATTAAAACATTTTCTACAAAGGTATTATGAGAAATGATTAAAATGCCAACGATTGTAGTGGCAGATACACATGGGAATGGTTCTCAAAGAGTAATGTTTGTATATGGATTTGTCCCAGATACCAAGGCAGAGGACAACCCTCCTGATTTCAAAACATCTCAGATTCATACATTTTGTTGTTAAAACCTGGCTGTGCCTTTGGGTTGAAATGAAGAATTACAAGAATCACTCAGTAATTTAATCCCAAGGGCTATTTTTAATGTAGTGTGCTTCAGTTAGTTGGCAAGCAATTTGGGATTATATGTAAGTGGCAGTTTGCTCTATGAGACGAGAGAAGGGCTTAGGAAAGATTCTACTGAAAATTCTCTGTTTGGATCTCTGTATGGCTTCTATTTCAGAGATAAGGTGATTCAGAGGTAAACAATGTAAACCTTAAAAATAGGGAAACTCATCTCTGTATCAATTCTGTCCCTAACTGAATTGAAATGAACTTGCTACATTCTAACTCTCTACCAGAATTAAGAGGAACTCCTCCTGTCCAGATGGATGACCTTATCCAAGCTTATACTACCTCATCAGGAACAGTTCCTATGCAGCAACTGGTTGGTATGAGTAAGTAAACTTTCATTTCACTTGCTTTAATTAGGGATGACTATAATCACCATTTGAGAACTAGATCCCCTATTGGATTTACTGAGACAATTCTTTGAACCGTAATGCAGTTGAGCTTCTTTTTTGCCAGTCTTTTTAAATTTGCTTCTTCTCAAGTGTTCTTCCCGAGAACACTCCCTAGCAAATGTCCTATAAGCAAAGTACTTTCAGGAGAATACAACCCTCCCTTTCCGGAGGAGGGAACTGCCAAACTAGAATTCAAGAGTAAAGGTGAAATAAAGATATTTATTCTTTTTCCCTCTACCAATATGTCAGCAGTATCTCAGTTAAAAAAGAAAAAAAAAGCATTTTTTTGGAAGAAGGAAAATGATTTCCAATGACATAACAATAATGTAAATAAGAATAAAGAGTACTGGAAAGTATATATAGATAAATCTAATTGGGTCTTAAGTTTACACAGTATACTTCTAAGTATAGTAAAAATGACAAGAGTATACAAAAAGGGGTAAATACAGTTAAAATGTTCTGATGTGTTAATACTTTCTATTGTTAAAAGTGCTAATGTATATTCATCTATAATAATTCAAATATGCTTATTGTAAATTCTAGGATATATATTAAAAGAATGTAAAACTAACTAATGAAGATAAAGGTAGTAATGAAAAACATTTGATTATTTAAAAAGAAGAGAAAATAGAACAAAAGTAATAGATAACAGTTGGGTAAAATAAGAAACAGATTGTAAGGTGGTTGCTATAAACCCAAATATCAGTAATTAATTTAAATGTAAATGAGCTAAATATGCCATTTGCGAGACAGATTTTTCAGGCTGAATTGAAAGACATTTTTTTTCTTTAAATCTCTGTATGTTGCTTATAAAAGAAACATCTGAAATATAGGAACCAAGAACTGTTGAAAATAAGAAGTTGTAACTTTGGAAATAGATGCATCATACAAACTCTAAAAACGAAGCTGCTCTAAATGCACTTATATCAGAGAAGATAAATTTTAATGCAAGAAATAAAGAAGGATATACTGAATGATAAGTGGGTAATTATCTGGAAGTATTTTAACAAGTATGTGTTTGTCTAATAATATAGTTTCAAAATATAAAAAGCAGAAATTTGACAGTTTATTAATTGAAATAAAAAAAGTGATTAGAGAGACTTACTGCACAATCATGAAAGGAGATAGGATTGAACGCTCTCTTGTACTCAGGGGATCTGGATTTAGTAATCGGGCAGAAATGTAGGCGTAAATATGTTAAAAGCTTGATAGGTAATTCTATATTTGTCCTTTCCTTTTTTAAAACCTACCATAGAATTACCACCAAGGAGGAATCACTGGAGTAAAAAAGCTTATTACTTATTAAGTGATAACAAAATGGTTTAGTCTCTTATCTCTTAGCCTCACAAAGAATTGAAAAACTAAGTTTCCACCCCATCTTCCTAATACCCCGTCTTTTCTATCAATATCTTTTTCACAGATAGCAGCAGATAATAGCACTGGAAAACAGTCAGAGGGTAACTTCTGGACAACTTGGAAACTGAAGTAGGATTGAATATAGGAATATAATTCTGTTATTGGATGCTTTTCACTTTTAAAGATTTACTGAGAGAAGTAAGTCATTGTCATAGATTGGGTTATTGAATGTGGTATAATAGAATTTCTTTGTAGAAAAGTAAGAGTGGGGAAATTGAGAACAAGAAGGGTTTTCTAATCCTATCAATTTTTACAGAATTCTTTACAGAATTCCTTACAGAATTGTAATTGTAAGCATTGAAAATTGTGTGTTTCATTTTGTAAGATCAAAGAACCTCATCAGAGGACACCATTCTTTCTTTCTTTTTATTATGATAATAACTGAACTCACATCTCAAATTCACTGTTAGATTGTCTTGTTACATCATATGATGTATTTATTTTCTAGCCATAGAGATAATGTAGCTTATTGATATTATTTATATTATTTTGGTTATCAAAGTTAAATTTTCAAGTTAATTTGATTTCTTATGTAATGTTATGTAATGAAACATACTGGGTAAGGATCTCTGGCTCCCCCAAGGAAGGGAAGTTGCTTTGTTTCCCTATCTCCTCATTATATGTTCATGGACATTTAAAAAATTGATCTTCTGTAATAACAGTTAATCTATAATAATAATAATAAATATATGTAATATATATAACAATAATAATTCTAGTTCATTATATCTGATATCTAGATGGTCTTATATTTAAATAAGTTAGTGTGCATCTATTCTTTTAATTTAAAATCAATTATTTGACTCAAGAAATTTATATAGGTTAGGTGCTGACATTGTACAGTGAAGCTGCATAAGAAAAATATGGCAATATGGTAGTAGTAATTATGAGAAAACATCTTTCTAAATTGTAAAAACTTATGATTTATTTTTGCTTCCCTAATTTTCAAATGTATACCCATAATATTTTCTAGGTGACTAATAATTGCCTAAAGTGACAAGCTTATATTGGTGAGAAGTTTCCCAGGAACAGAAGGCAATACAATTGTGTCTATCCACATTGTCATAGCAATAAGAACAAAATATATGATAGACAGATTATATGGAATTAGACTGAGGAAGACATAATCTTCAGTAGTAGGGTGGACAAAAGCCACTACAAATGATTTTAGTCTGTTGCTTAGCAAAACCAATTATTTTTCTGGATGCCAAGGATTAAGAATAATTTATCTTGTAAACTCCTTTACCAACCCACACTGCCACAATTTAGCATCCATGTGCGGGTAAAGCATGGGCTATGTGAATGGAGATATTATCCAAGCATAACATGCAGTATAATTGTGGATTTAGCTTTTCAATTGAATTGCTTTAAGCAATGTTAAAAAAAGATATTATTCTCTAACAAAGGAGTAATTTGCATTAGCAATATGTTTGGTTTTTGGTGTTTCTCTGATTTTTACAGGTTTATTTCATTTAATAGAGATTCATGCAATTATGAAAATGTTATTTTTCAAGTACTTATCAGTACCAGACAGTATGGCTAGTTTCAGCCTAGGGCAATTATCAGCTCATTTGGCATCTATCTTGTAGATTGGTTCCCAAATCATAAGGCTTTTCAGACTAAATAGCATTTATTTTGTGAGTTGTTCACAAGTGCTCATCTGCATGTGTGAAATTTCGCCTCTGATTCTGGTTTCTGAATGTGCATGCTAAGCAAAATTGCAGGGTTGAATCCTATATAATATGTTTCAGAGTCTGACTAACTTATTGTCTTCTGAAGTCATTTTCAAAGTTTTTAACACCCTCAGTTAGGACTTAATTATTTTAGTAGATTCAGATCACCGACTTGCTACACTGTGCCTCAGTTGGGAAGCCTGCACCATGAGTGGGAATGTAGCGAGATTCTGCAAGAAGTTCTAGTTCATTAACACACAAACTTACATGTAAGAAAATGAAGAAAAAAACACAATAATCAAGCATACAGTTGATTTTCACAAGTTAGGAAAATTATATCTACTTTAGCTGTCATACTTAATATGACATGCCAAGTCTTATAGGGCAGAGTAATCTAAAAGCAGATACCCCACATATGCATTTTTTTAATATATGATACTTCTCAAATTGTGAGTTTAACAACTTACTTCACTTTTAAGGCTATATATGTATGTATATATTTTGTCCTTTAGCATACCTTGACAAAGTACATTAATAATTTATCATAATCTGAACAAAATATAATACTTGTTGCCTTTACTTTTAATACAGAATTTAGCTTGTGTATGCATTTCTATAGGTCTCAATACTTAAAGAAAAATAAATTTTAAGATGTTTTTATTGGTTTTCCAATTTTTATTTAATGTAAGTTGTATAATCTGTAACAATGCTTTCTTTATATCAGTTTTACCCCAAGCAATGAACACGTTACTTAAGCAATATTGCTATCTTCATATATTGTTCATGTGTGTTATATACACCAATACAGTTATTACAAAATATAGTTTTCATACTTTTATTTTCTGAAAAGTCAGAATGAATATGTGATGTATTTTTAATCTTAGCACAATAAAACAACACAAAATTCTCTTGCTTTATCAATAATCAATCATGAGAGAAATTACTTTGAATTAGCTTCATTTTTTTATTCAGATTTTTAATAGATTTAAGGTGATTCATTCATTAATTTCTGCTTATTGACCCCTGTGGTCAAAAGTGAGTATTTTTAGAGTATCAACAAGGGAATATAGTTACTTGATCTGTTATAATGGAGCTTAATAGAACTAACTTAACTGCTTTGGAATCCAACCATTTGTGTGTCCTTATTAAACAAAGGATCCAAGTATATTAATCCATAAACGAGCAATTGTGTGAAAAGTTTGTTTTGATTTTTAGCATTCAGTGAGTTGCAAGCATTTCCTTGCTGAATCCAGCTGAACCAATAATCTGCTGATACCCACAAGCAGTCATTCTGGTTGTTGAGTTGTTTATAGTTGGCATCCATTTCAGATTGCTGGGCTCCTATACTGTAGTGATTGTAGATCCACTATTCATGCAGTCTAACATTCTATTTTAAAAGTTTTTCCCCAAAAAAGTATTTTTTTAATACTTTCTTTATTTCACAGAGAGAGAGAGTACAAGCAGAGGGAACAGGAGAGGGAGAAGGAGGCCTCCCGCTGAGCAGGGAGCCCAATGTGGGGCTTGATTCCAGGACCCTGGGATCATGGCCTGAGCCGAAGGCAGAGGCTAACCAACTGAGCCACCCAGGTACCCCACAAAAAAGTATTTCAACTGACATTTGTTTCAAGGTAATTACTCCTAGGTTTTTGGGTTATTTTGAAGAATATGGTGCATGTTATACAATGGCTGAGTGATTCATTCTTGTACTCCTTGATCTCTCAAACTTCAAATGAGCAGCTATTACACTGGACACTTGCAGACTAGTGGAAGAGAGAGGCAGGCATAAGTGAGTTTATTAAATACAAATATATATGATAAGATATACACAGTGCTCTTTTAGCATGTTAAGGGGTTTTTTTTTCCCGGTACGAATGTAACTACAAACTTTGAGGGAATTATTGCATTTTCAAGTTACATAATTCCTTTGTAGTTTAATGATTTCCATAAGTTTATTGACTATTTTGTGAAGTATCTCTTCCTTTTTTGTGTGTTATATTTACTATTCATTATTTTAAACAAGTTCACATACAGTTCAAGGTTTAAGTAATTTATTCTATCCAATAATTCTTTTTTGAGTATAATAACAATAATAATTCTAGTTTATTTCAATGCGTTATTGTTAACTGCTTGTTTTGAAGTTGATTTGCTTCATTTCCTTGTATTTATGGGCTAACTCAGGTTCTTCTGGTATTGCACTGACCCAAAGACCTGAGGATCATCAGCAACTTCAAAATTTCATCTGTGCAGTTCTTTTTCAGTGTCATGTGCATACACTTTTGTCTGTGAGTGTGGTATTTGTATTCAATTATATAATCTTCCCCAGAAAAAAGACCACTAACTTTGTATTTGGGAAGTTTCCTTTGTTTCTTATGCATACGACCTTTTCTCTATGATAATGGTGATAATGATGATGATGGTGACGTTCTATTATGCCAGCCTTCCCTTCATAATAATTGCCTCTCCATTCCTCCACCTCACCCACCTCAACCTGATGATTTAATTGTTACTACATTAATTAAGCTTGCTGTAGAAGTTTTTCTCCATGTATCTAGCCCTCCTGAACCTAGTAGATTAGTTGGTCGTATTTCCCTTTCCAGAAGCCAACTTTCCTTCAGATGTGCAGATCAGTTATAACCTATGGATGGCTTATCTAAAACAGCCTTTCTGTGTCACTTAAAATATACAAATTCAAGGGACAGCTAATACTCAAAGGCCTAATAGATGAAAAGAATTATGGAAGCTGGTGCTGAATCCGAAAGGGGGCACTAATAAATTGTTATTTGATTTTAGAAGATAAAAAAAATCATAATTTTTCCCTAGTGGGAACAGATACGAAAAATTAAATTAGAAAGCACTATTAACAATGGAGTTTGAAGGTTTACTATTTGGCATGCAGAGTGTCTGAAAGTCCAGATAAAAGAGAATACCACAAACAAAGACTGAAGCAGACATGCAGAGTAAGGCTGTCAGGTATGAAGAAGATTCATTTTGGCTGAGTATCGATTAAGACCAAATTTTCCATTGAAAACCAGCTAGAAGGTTAGTTTGGGGCATATTGTAGAAAACCTTTTATGTAAGACTGGTAAGATTTTAATATGTTATCCGGTCGATTGGAAGCCAATTCAAATTTTAAATCACATTAATAAAACATTGTACAATGATATGTATTTTGTAAGTTTATATTAAAAATATGATTTCAAAAAATGAGATAAAATGACAGTTATTTAATACATAATTACATGTATGAGGTCATATCTAAATAAACATGAAACACTATTCTGGGACAAAAGAAATGGCAGAAATAATGGCTATGTATGTGCATGGCAAAGAATTAATAGCAAAAGAAAAAAATGAATTGTCATAAAATATTATGCACACAACCAGGAAAATAGCAGCTGTTTGACCATTTTATACAACATGGTGAGGAACCACAGAGCACAGGGGAACAATAGACAATTCTAAATACGTAAAAGATACAAAGAAAGATAGATGTCAGAGATTTCATTAAATAGATTTTGATGTGTTAAACAATAGAGACTGTAGTTAGGTTTTTGAAGGTGTAACAGGAGACTGAACTTCATTTCTTATTTTGACTTGCTCATTGGGTAATTCAAGTAGTTCTGACTTAGAATGAAGACTGCAAGTTGAAAACCTTCCAAGCTGTCTGTGACTTCCTGGCTCTGGATTCACTCAGAAATAATAATGTGGATTATTTCATTTAATAGAAAATAAAATGGAAGGAAGTGGAAAGATGGTACCAAGATAATAAGAGCTTCTTCATTATTCACTGAAGTTTGTAGTAATTACGCTTGAAGAGAGATGCTTTTATACTATAAACTCACCTTTCTTGGCAAAGCCCTATTCTTTTCTTGGACCTAAGGCACTTGAGACTAAAAGAGATGAATGTGCTCCCATTTTGAAACTTCACCGATGTGCATTCTGCTTAGAAATTTTATAGTCTGACAAATCTCACTTCTTAAAATCTGATTTACTTTGCCATATATCATTTTATTTTATCTCCATTGACAGAAGATTTTTTCACATGTTCATTCTATAATTGGCATATGGCCCAAATAAGTTTTTTGAAAAAATAATAGACAGGATCTTCAGAGTTTTTAATTAGGTCAAGTCAATTTTCTCTTCTTCTTAAGCCAAGGGCATCATTATTAGAAAGTGCCTAATGTGATACAGGATTTCAAAAGCAGCACAATCGATGGCTTTTCCATTGTCAGGGAATAATAGAGCTGAAGCTTAATTACATTTCAAAAATGAACAGCAAAAAATCTCAAGGTACAGTAGCCCTTTATCACAGGCTTTCTGAGGTCAAAATTTATAAAAGTAGAGATAAAAATTGGTCGATTTTCTCTGAATGTTTAGTGTATATTGTAGACTCATCAGTCCTTTGCTATGAAGGCCTATTTAATGTTGTGATCGTCCAATGCTGTGAAGTCATTATGACTTCAAATAGGTAGATGTCATTTGATTTTAAATAACATTTTTTTGTGTCCCTTTATACTCATAGAAAGCTTAATTCACCTAAAATGCTTTTACATAGTGCTTTCAGTGTTATACTTCGTTACATTCCTTTTACTGCAAAAAATTTGAAACAATGTACTATAAAATCTCCTATGTGCACCAAACGGGATTCAACCACCATTAAAAAAAAAAAAGTTACACCTGGCCATTTAAGATAATTTCCTAAATTAATATAATTGAAAGCTGTAGTGATAAGCTGATGCCTTTTAATATTTATAGTATTACTACTAATAAAATCCTATATAGAAATCCCCTAATTATTTAAATGTACTCACCAAAATACCTCACGTGCAATATGTATTACAGATTTTAGAGACAATGTAGTTACTCCTCTTGTGTAGATAAGGAAATTGAGGGTAACAATATTAAATGCCTTGCCCAAGTTTATACAACATGATTAGTAAGCATGTGTCTTATTGTGTGTATGTTTAATAGGAGAGATGAGAGAAAGACTTCCTTAAGACTTGAACTCAGTCCTGTGATATTTGTCTGTGAACATTTCAATCCAAGTAGAAATCATTATCCCTTGGGGGAAATGAAAAAACAAATGGAGAATCTGTCTGTGATCTGAAGGGAGAGCCTGCTTAGATTTTCTGTAAAGAACAAAGAGAAAGCTATCTGCTAAGTAGCACTGTAGCTATAGCTGATTCTTCCAAATGGTGGTATTTTTCAAGATGTAGAGATAAACCAGGAGTTTGCATGCCTGCTTTACTGCAAAAATTTAATTTTCACACACACACACACACACACACACACACACACACACACACACACACACACAATATATATATATAAAAGCTTTATATATTCATATAAATATATATATTATATATGTATTTGAGTGAGCATCAGACTCTCCTTGCCTTGCAACCCCAAAGTTTGCTCCCCTATTTGCTTCCTTCTGACCTGACACTTGTTAATTTCTCTAGCTTCTCTAGAAAAACAAGTGACAGGCAGCCTCTTCCTTTCATTACTAGAATCATAAAGTAACATCTCAAAAATAGATTATATTTTTCCAAAGGAAAGTTGTTACAAATAGAATAATTTTCCTAAAGACTTTGATAAAATAGCATAAAAGAAATGATAAATGTACGTAATATTAGTAAATGTTAATGATTCAAGTTCAGAAAAATAGGTATATATACACATTAGGCATATATGTGTGTATGTGTATGTGTGTGTGCATAAAGTTAAATATTTAAAATTGCTTATTTTTTATTTTTTTTTAAAGATTTTATTTATTTGACAGAGAGAAACACAGCGAGAGAGGGAACACAAGCAGAGGGAATGGTAGCGGGAGAAGCAGGCTTCCTGCGCAGCAAGGAGCCCGATGCGGGGCTCGATCCCAGGACCCTGGGATCTGACCTGGGCCAAAGGCAGACGCTTAACGACTGAGCCACCCGGGCGCCCCTAAAATTGCTTATTTTTTAAATGTGTTTTTTAAAAATTGTCCTACAAGTATAGAAAATAAAGTACACAGAATTCAGCAAGCAAAAACATCTGCATAAAAATTTCCATCCTCATCATTAGTTTATGAAAAAGACTTGTTGAACAAAATAAGAATCATAAGATGCAACAATAAAAATTTTGAGTCTCACAGTGCCGTTTAAAATACCAAATGCTAAAAGTATCCTTCATCTTACGTGATAACATGTGTGAGCCTCTTGATTCTTATACTTGCTCTAAAATAATTTAAGTTTCTCTGGTCGCTTTAAGAGGCAAAATTGTCCCAATTCAATAAAAATGCCTAGTGTCATGTCATAATCAAAATTTGGAACTAATTTCACGTTAAATTATCTTGTCTTTCCTAGATGAGGCTAATATTTACTGAAATCTCTCTTGCAGAAGCTTCTTGTTCAGAATCACTTCAGTTTTAATGGTCAAAAGTCCTTGCACGGGTTCCGTGTCTTGTTCCACAAGTCATACAGGCTTGTCACATCAGCAGAAAGCCGTGCAGCGATCTTCTAAGGAAGCCTCCCCTTTCATGCTACTCCAATGCTTTAGCCAGTCTTCCTTTTTTAGTTTGCTTAAATGTGTTCACACCTCAGAATACTGTGTCCATCAACTGCAGCAGACATATAACAAGTTAAATTGTTATGTGCCTGTATACAGCTAGAATTACAGGAACGTTTTCTTTAAAATGGAGTGCAGAGTCTATTGAAATTTAAATAAAGCATATTTAAAAAGCATTTAAAAGTTAAAAAGGAAAAGAAATATTATACATTGGTTCTATGTATTTCCTATACTTTCAAGAACTCCTTTCTTTGTGAAATTTCTTCAAAAATCACTTTTATTTTTTTATCTTCAGAAATCATGCTTATTATTTTATGACTTTGATTTTTTCAACTTTGAAATTTTTCAAATATAGAAAATCTAAATGTAATGTGTTTGCATGTGTGATGTGTGTCCTCTAGAGTCAAACATTATTTTTCTTGATCTGTTATTCCCCTTATCCCAACATTTTCTTCTGAACCATTTGAAAGTATGTTGCAGGTCTGTACCAGACCCAGATTTAGAACATTCCAGAACTTCTTATCCCCTTTCTCAGGCCTCAGCTCTTGCTGGGCTTCTTGACCAAAATAGCCTTGGCTAAGGCTCATGCCGTTTTCACAGTTGTCAAATTGGGGACACTGATGCTGCTGTAGACCTAAGAGTCTCATGTTTCCATGCCTGTGAAGTGGGGCCACTGTGCCTGCTCCCCGGCTGGCTGGCACTGCAAAGATTCTGGCTTCACTATATCCTGCCTGGTGGTCAGGTGATACAACCTGGGAATGAGGCAGAGTTAAGTTTCATGGAATTGATTTTGATAATGAGACACAGGAGCAAGGAGGAAGAAGCAACTGATGAATTTATTTTCTTCTCCCTATTTTGCCCTCACAGACTAGTTCAAGGTGCAGTAATTTGTACAGCCTCTTTGGAGGTGGCCTGTGTAGCCAAACAACCAAGCTGTGGAACTGTGGCCAGCTCAAGAATGCAGCCTCTCGAATCGCTGTCCCTCTTTCCTTGCCTCGTCTCTCCATTGCTGTCATGCTTGTGTCTCTGAAATCACATCCTCCCCAATTCAGTTAGCACATAGGATTTTTTTCTCAGACTCTGTTTTCTAGGCAATGGTATAATTGGTGCCAGGAATGGCACTGTAAAGTAGAAGCTCAGGGATGGATTTTGAAGTTGGGCTGTTTTTCATTCTGAATTCAGCATTTTCACTCATTGCTGTTGGTAAGGGATGGTAACAATCCCCCATATGCAGTGACATCATGATGGCACAGAGGTCAGAAACATGTAGTGGGAGATCAGTGGCTACTATAAGTGACTGTCCGGTCTAATGCAATTATAACTACAAAGGTATGAGTGTAGTGTGGTTTGTTTCTTTCTGCTGTGTGGACAGTGATGAATAAGCCATAAGAGATGGGAAGAACTAATGGATGAATAGCTTGCCACCTCATGTCTACACGTACTGTAGCTTCATACAGTCTTTCTGGAGACATCCTGTAAGACAGATCAACCAGCTTTAAATTTCTGCAAAGCTATGTCTCAAATATTTAATTCACTCCCTTGAATTTGCTTATCCTCCCTGCCTCACTTTCATCTCTTCTCATGCTTTCTACCTTGCCCTCAATAAAACATTACTCCACCTATATTTGTCTCAGCTCCTAGAGAGCTGTTTTCTAGGTAACATGGGTTAAAAGAAGACATCATGATTCCTCAGCAGCCATCTCTAAAAAAGCAAGACCTTCTGCATAACCACAGTATCAATATCACAGCAAAGGGGATCTCTGACCTAAGTGCATATCTCCTAGGATATCTTTCTCAGCTATATTTTTAATATCAGTATACAACCAATATTCACAACTGCATTTGTTTATTGTGCCCATTTAGGTTCTGTTAATCTAAAACATCCCATCCCCTTTATGGGATTGATTTTTGAAATATTCAAGCTAGTATTTTTTAATGCTTCCTCATAGTGATGTTTACTTTGTGCTTTTGTGTTCTTTTGAATAAGGCAAGCTTCTAGAATACCAGAATATGTGGATCTTTATTCTGAGATAACAGTACACACACTAGTTTTCCTAATTTTCCACACACCATTCAGTAAATGAGTTTAGAGAGGAACTCTTTCGTTTTTGCTCCTTGCTATTAGGCTTACTTTTAGAGATGTGACAGTTCTTTATAAGGTCATTATTCCTCAGGTATTCTGTCACATTTGTCACTGCTGCCTTTTATAGAAGTCTTCAAATTTGGAGCATTTCTTAGTCTTTTGTGGAAAATTTACTGTCTTTTTCCCAGTACTAAATTCAGGCTGTGTTCTAGAGAATGGCTTTTTAAATTGTGCTCTATGTGTTGGTTACTATACTTGTTCTTTCAGATTGCAGAATCTAACAAAACTCTTTTGTATGATAGATCAACTTATATTCTTTCCATTGTTGTGGGTTAATACTTTAGTTGCAATTAATTTACCATCATCTAATGAACTCTCAAAAAGGAAAGGTTAAGAATATCATTTATAAAAATGTGACCTGAAAGTTGTACTTATCACATCTGCTTGCATCATTTGGCACAAACTTAATCAGTGGTCATATATAGCTACAATGAAGCCTGAGAAGGTCATTCTCCAGCTGGAGAACACTGTGCAAGAAAAGCCAAATTGTTCTATTGCAAGAAGGAAGAATGAATCATGGAATGATTGGTGCTCTTAGTAACACAGTTTCTCCTAAATTTCAGAGACCTTCAGAGCATGTTTAAGGATCTTAAAAGGGTTTACATTTGTTACCTTCTCTAGTTTGTGGATGTCAGTTGTCCTAAACTAGGATCATTTTGTGTGTCCTCTCTATTACATTCTTTCTAATTATCTAAGTCATGTCATCTCTTATTTCTGACTGACAGTGAATATTTCAAAGTTTTCTCTAATGGCAGTGCCATAAATGGAATGTTTGCATTCTTCACAAAATCATATGTTAAATCCTAATGTCCAATATGATGGTTTTAGGGAAATAGAAACTCTGTAATTTGGTCTAATATATTCCATAATTCTCTAATTTGTTCCTTTGGGATTTCATTTTTTTCCTTAATCCGAACTCACCTTTTCATCTCATTTTGTTGTTTTGTCATCTTACTAGACCTCTAGGTTTAGTGAACTTATTTTTTTTTTAATTTTATTTCTTTATTTGCTAGAGAGAGAGCATAAGCAGAGGGAACAGCAGGCAGAGGGAGAGGGAAAAGCAGGCTCCCCACTGAGCAGGGAGCCCGATACAGGGCTTGATCCTGGAACCCTGTGATCATGACCTGAGCTGAAGGCAGAGGCTTAACTGACTGAGCCACCCAGGTGCCCCTTTCTTATTAAGTTTCTTTTCAGTGTTTCATCTGTAGAAATTTACTTTTTCTTCTTTTTTTTCTCCATCATTGTATATTTTCTTTTGCATTTGGTCTCTTTTCTAATTTTAAAACAGAAATTGCTTAATTTAAAAATTTGTTTTACCTTTAAAGATATTCTTATATTTGCAGTATGCCACATACTTTCTTTTTAATATTTTCCAGGTTAATATGGTAAGCTTTGTTCAGATCTTCAAATTACTCTGATGTAATGTGTGTATATCCCACATGATATGCTTCCCAGTGTAACTGAGAACTCCTTACTCCCTGAGTAAAAGTTTGGGTATTGGATGTTGTGTTATGTATTGTACGTCACTATGAAGAAGCAAGGGTAAAAAGAGGGAAAAAGATCAGCAGGTGTGGTGTGCAGTCCTTGCTAGCAGAGTTGAATAATGATGTAGTAGGCTGGATTATGCCCCTCCCGAATTCTCATTGGAGAGTTAGGGGAATTAGGCTGAAATCCTAACACTGTTGCTCAGAACGTGGCTATATGTGGAGATAGGGTCCTTAAAGAAAAAACTAGGTAAAAATGAATCCACTAAGGTGTGCCCTAATCCAAAATGACTCTTGTCCTTATAAGAAGAGATTATGACACAGGCACGCAGAGAAGAAAGATGATGTGAAGACAGAGAAGGCTACCGTCTACAAAGCCAGAGAGAGAGGGCTTGGAAGAAACCAAACCCTGGGAGACTGGATCTCAGACTTCTAGCCTCCAGAATTTTAAGAAAAATTTCCACTGTTGAAGTCACCAGGCTGTGGTACTTTTTTTGGCTGTCCAGCAAACTAACAGAAATGCTTTCTGGTTTCTCTTTGGAGGTTTTATATATGAGATAACCGGTGAATTGTTTACCAATCACACTGGGTAAATTATCTTCCTGTGAATGTGTACAGTCTTGTGGTTTAGAAATTCAGCTCAGTTCACTATGGAGAAATGAAAAAATGATTTTTTTCTTGCCTCTGATAAAATGCTCATATCCTGTCACAGGAACATCTAATACAAAAGATTTTTTTAATCTTTCCCGGCCTGCTAACTCTTCCTCTGTGCATGCTTATGTTTAAATTCCAGCATATCAGTTTTAATTTTCAGAGATACAGCTCTTCTCCCAATTAAATGCATAGCCAGGGTGGAGTCCTCTAGTCTCTCTCATGAGCATGCTCTTTTTGTCTTTTTCTTAAATTTCTTAAATTTCAAATTGAAATCTCATTTCATTACTACATTGATTGCTGCCTTTAAAGTTCTCTTCATTTGATTAGCCTTAGTGTCTTTAGTCTCTTTGAGCTGCTACAACAAAATACCACATACTGGATAGATTATAAATAACGAGTTTTTTTCTCATTCCCTGTAAACAGGGAAGCCTAAGATTGAGGAGCCAACATGGTCGTGTTTTGGTGAGGATTCTCCTCCTGGTTCACATAACTAGCTTTTTCTTGCTTCATATTCAGGTGGTGGAAGGGGCTAAGGAGCTTTGTGGAACTTCTGTTATAAGGGCACTAATACCAACCATGAAGGCTCCAACCTTATGGACTAAGTTCTTCCCAAAGGCCCCGCCTCTTCATGCCATCATTTTGGAGATTAGGATTTCAACGCATGAATTTGGGGGAGGGGGACACAATCCATTCAGACCATAACAATTTTGCTTATATTTTAAAATGGTAAAAGCAGGGAGCATATTGTAAAATTCAGCCAGAAATAAGCTAGCTATCACATTTAAAATACAACTTTATTACATCCAAATCTTTACATATTTTGCTGTAATTAGTATCAAATATTAGTTGACTTTAATTTTGCCTTCTTAGAAATTTGCTATGATTAGACGTGATGGAGTAGCTACTGTCTCTTTCAAATTTCTCCAAGGGAGTGAACTGATACTTATTTTTTTTTTCTTTCCAGGAAATAGAGTTGTTCAAAATCATTCTACTGACTTTGGAATTACACTTAAACTTAAACTAGTGGATTTAATAAATATTTTTCTGTTGTCAGTACTGATAGCAGTGTTTTTCCCCAGTGGAAGTGATTTTTTACAGTCAGGGCTGACCCAATATCCTTTTTTCTTTATCACTTTCCACCTCCATAGCTTATTCAAATTTACAGGCACTACTACTTCTCAGTTTCAGGTCACAGCAGCTCCACCAAAAAATAGTATATACTATTAAGCCACTCTTTCTGGGTCATTGCTTCTGCAGGCTTCCTGCTCTCCAAGTGTTCACAATTTCACTGAAATGACGTAGAAAACCTGGCCATGTGATCAGCCTGGAATCTTTATAAAAGGAGTTTCAAACACCTCTCCCATGTAGTCTTAACCATTAACAGGCAATATCCTCGCTACACATCTTGCCTCAGGTAGTACTCAGATGTTGGTGAAATATCCCCCGAAAGAGAATTCTTGAGTTGTTGATGAAAGCAGGAAATTTTGAACCTGTTTGTACGGTCAGGTAATTTTCTCTTTATTATTACTTAGAGGCAGACTGGAATTATTTTGGTCATTAGAGCAAGTCTAGAATTCTGGAAGAAATTACTTACACTTTTCGCAAATTAGGTAAGCAATGCATGTATTCATACTTTACTTAGTTCACATGATTTTTTTAAAGATATATTTATTTTAGATAAAGATAGTGGGGAAGGGAAGAGGGGCAGAGGGAGAGGGAAAGAGAGAAACCCAAGCAGACTCAGAGCCAAACACAGACCTGACATGCGGTTTGATGCCATGACCCTGAGTTCAGGGCCCAAGCCAAAACCAAGAGTGGTTTTCTTAACTGATTGAGTCACCCAGAGACCCCAGTTCACATGATTTTATACTGGTACTCAAAGCCCAAAAACAGCTGTCAAAATTACAAAAAGATCACAGTTTTTTGGTAACTTGGAAAGCTGCAAAATTTGAAATGGGCATATTGGTAGAAATAATGACCATGATTCTTGGCAGTAATTCTAATTACTGAAATTTAAAATAGACAAACATCTAAATAGTGAGAGATCTTCACTGTAAAATTTATAATAAAATTTTATTGTAAAATTTTAATAAAAATTTTCCTCATTAAGTAAAGATAGTAATAGAAAAAGGAAAATTGAAAAAAGGGAAATGTTTGTATTCTGCTGTTTATGTGTCTCTAAAGAGATTTACTCTGACTTAACTGAGAAAATGTTTTCTAAATAAACTAAAAATTCAGGTTAAAATATTTTTACTATTAATGGGAGGCAAAATGACCTTAAAGCCAAACTGGAAAGATCCAAATATCCACGACATAGAAGTGAAAGATAAAATTGTCTTGGATTTCCAGCTTCATATATGTAATTAAAATTAGAAGTTAGAGACTAATTACCTGAATTAGGGTGCATGTGAATTGGCTTTATTATGGTAAAAGAAGGAAACTGAAACTCATAGTTCTTCTACCTGATTTCCTTCCAATTAGTTGTGTTGTTTGCACCAAATCACATTACCACCTTGGTCACAGGCTACTAATTTTTTTTTTTAAGATTTATTTATGTATTTATTTGACAGAGAGAGAGATCACAAGTAGGCAGAGAGAGAGGGAGAAGCAGGCTCCCTGCTGAGCAGAGATCCTGATGCGGGGCTCGATCCCAGGACCCTGAGATCATGACCTGAGCCGAAGGCAGAGGCTTTAACCCGCTGAGCCACCCAGGTGCCCCAAAGGTTACTAATCTTTCAAATAAGATTTTTACCAAGTCCTTCAGTAAGCTTTATTTCAGGCTGTTATGAATTTCGTTTACTCTTCACTTTGGTTTACTTGTCCCTATCTTTAGCTGCATCATTCGTGTATTCTGTACGGTTGAAGGAAGTTAGGTGTACCATTCCATGAGGAAGGGGACTGCCTGGGGTAGTGTCAACAATTGGAGGATTTAAGCCTCAGAGACTGAGGGGGAAGAAAGTAGAAATAACTGAGCTTTGAGGAAGCTCTTATGATCTAAATCCCTGTTAGTAGCTGCCATCCTAGGTAAAATTTTATTGTATTATAAAATAAAAAGCCTTTTAAGCTACCATTTTTGTGTTCCTGCTGAAAAATTAATACCTATTCATTTTAAGTCATTAACTGAAGAGAAACTTAATACACGTATACATTTCCATGTCTACTGAAAAAATAAGACCAGTTACTATTTTTAGTCCTTTCTATGTGTCAAGAAATATATTGAATGTTTTCATATAAATAGTACAATTAAGAAAAGAGTCTTTCCCTGCTTGTTTGCCACTTTTTTTATTGACTACATAGAAAATATTCAGTGAAAATTTAAAAAGTCGTGATTGTAATAAAATACACATAACCTAAACTCTACCATCTTAATTATTAAGTTACAGTTCAGCAGTGCAAGGTATATTCACGTTGTTGTATAACCTATCATCTCCAGAACACTATTCATCTTGTAAAACTGAAACTTCATGCTCATTAAACAACTCTCCATCTCCCCTTTCTCCCCAGCCACTGGCAACCCAAATTCATCTTTCTGTCTCTATTAATATGACTACTCTAGGTACCTACATCTAGGAATCAAAGATACCTAGCCTTAGATATCAAGTGGAATTATACAGTATTTTTGTGTGGGGCAACTGGCTTGTTTTCATTTAGCATAATGTTCTCAAGGTTCATCTATGTTGTATCACGTGTCAGAAAGCCTGTGGCAAAATTTACTTTCTTTTTGAATCTAAATAATATTCCATTGTACATTTGGATCACACTTTGTTTATCCATTAATCCATGAATGGATACTTAGGTAGCTTCTACCTTTTGACTATTATAAATAATACTGCTATGAATATGGATGCACAAATACCTCTTTAAGACCCTGCTTTCAGTTTTTTGGGGGTAGCTATTCAGAAGTGGAATTCCTGGATCATATGATAATTGTCTTTTAATCTTTTTGAGGAAGGATCATACTGTTTTCCATGTAGCTGCACCATTTTACATTCCCACCAACAGTGCATAGAATTCTAATTTTTTCGCATCTTCACCAATCCTTGTGATTTTCATTATTTTGTTGTTGTTTCTGGTTTTTTGGGTTTTTTTTTTTTTTTTGCATAGTAACTATCATAATGGAATGAGCTGGCATCCATTTGCGTTTCCCTTATGATTAGTGTTGCTGAAGCTTTTCATGTGCTTCTTAGCCCTTTTTTATTTTCTTGGAAGAAATGTCTATTCAAGTCTTTTTGTCCATTTTTCATTCAGGTTATTCCCTGTTGTTCTTGAATTATAGTAGTTCTTTATATAGTTTTTATATTAATTTTGTCAGATGTCTGGTTTGGAGGAATTTTCTCCCATTCTGTAGATTGCCTTTCACTCTGTTGATTGTGTCCTTTGATAGGCAGAAATTTTCCATTTTAATGTAGTCCAATTTTACCTATTTTTATTAAGCTAAATCATAGGAATTTTTACTTATTTGAATTGTGATAGGAGCATTGGACTTAGTGTGTTATGATTCTTGCTAGCAATTTAAAAGAAAAGACTGATTCCATTAGAGGTTTTGTGTTATAAATACAGCAGCTAATTTAAAGAATATATTATCTAAAACATAAGCTCAAAGTAAGCTGGGCCCATTCTTAGATACAAATCATGAGTTTGTTTAGTCAACTGTTGAATAACAAAAGGGTAAGCAAATATCACTTTTCCTATTTATCTGGCTCACTCTTATGATACTTACTTGGCATGTTATGCCTTATAAGCTGGATTTCATTTTCCTACCTATCCCCAGAGCAGCTTGAAATCAGATCATGAAATTTTCTTCTTCAGTCTAGACTAAATCTGTTTACACATTTATTCACTTGACTATTAAGAAATTTTGCTTAGTTTGATTAATAAAAATTTTACTTGCTGAAAACTGGTTCACTAAATGCTAAATAATATAGTGTGCTTTAAAATATCTTATTCACTCCATATTTAAATATTTATCAAATTATAATTCCTTAAAGAACACTGATACCTTGTCTTTGTCAGAGTGAATAGTCAACAGGAAGATCCTTGGGTTAAATGAAGACTAACATTCACATAAATGAAGTATAATTGGCAACAATTTTTCATTCTGTTAATTCTTTCCATAGCAATTTCAGATACTGAAATGTGACAATTTGGTTTTACAGTGTTCAAATTTTCTTTTAATATCTGTGACAATCACTAGTCTGACTTGTAATGACATCCTATAGACCTTTTAGTATGAGCTGTAAATCATTTCATGAAGCTCATTTACTCCAATGACCTTCTTTATATAAGACTTTGATTTTGTTCTAAATATGACAAAAATGAGATTTTATACTAAGTAATATTTTACTAGTTGAGTAGCATTTTAATTCTTTCATAAATTCACATAGGGAAAATGTGAAAATATTTGAGTTTCAAAGCAAAATGTCAACAAAGTTTTGTGATTTATGATTAAGGAGGGAGAAAATGATTGAAATGAAAAGAAGACAATTAGATCTAGTATTTTTTTCCCATTAGGCTGTTACTAACACTAGGTAAACTGCTGATGAAGTGTTATTGTTTAGAATATAATTAATAAAGAATAGTCTTGTTCTCTGTATCAATAAATCATGTTAACTGGCATAGCTTTGGGAGATGGAAAACAAACAACTCTTAAAAACAAACATAGTTTTAATGAGCCGTGTTGAATAAGGGCAATCAAATTTTCTGTCACATCTAATCCAACCCTACTTGTATGTAAGAGATCTGAGCATAACTGATGAAAACATGGTAAACCTTAAGACACAATTTCTTAAAAGTACGCAGATTTTTTTTCACTCACATATGCTTTGTGTATATTACCAAATAGCTGAAAAATATTAAATGTGTTGATCTGGGTCTTCTGAAGAGTGGACACTGCAATGAGAATAAATGTTCAAGAAATTTATTAGTAAAACTTCTTATGAGGAAAAATGGAAGAAGCTAGTTGAGGCTGAGAGAGTTGTCGGATGTTGTTTTACTTAGAGTGGAAGGAAAAGGAAGAAAGGAAGGTTATGTGGAACCACTGTAGACTATAATGCAAATCTGAGAAATATTCAGCAAGACTGAATGTCAAGGAGAACCCAAGCCAAAGTTGCCCATCAGAGGATTCCTGTGTCCTCCAGCAATGGGCCTGCCTTAGTATTCTTGCCACATGTAATTACTGTTTGGGAGCAGTCCATAGGAAGCATAATCTTGATAGAAATATAGCAATGGATTTCTGAGTGCAGCATCCAGGACCTTGAGTCACTTATGCTTCCTGCAGTAGGAGATCTGAGAGGCATCTTCATAGTAAACATTAAAAAATAAGGTATTGATTAAACACATGATCTGTAATCCATGTAATGAACCAGTTAGTTGTAATATAAAAGCTGGGTGAATCTACATGTATTATAAAAAACAATGTATTTATTTGCAAGAGAAACAGATTTGGGAAAGAATTTAGAATGTTCTCTACTTTGAACAAAAATACTCCTTCAAAAATATCTACACTTATACCTACATATGCAAAAATAGTTTCTGGAGGAACAAATATCAAATCAAGTACATTGGTATTTCTAGGCAAATGATAGAGTGAGAACTGAAACTTTTACATACTTGCGGTAATGCATGTTTTTAGTCTAACCTGACTCGTGCTGTCTTTAAAGAATACATACTACTCTTATGTGTTACAGCAGCTGAAATGATTGACTTTATTCTTGCAATGTTTCTTACCACTTATTACTTATTTAATGCTATTTCATCATTTCTTGTTGTTTACTTTTGTTAGTGTGAACAGAATTCCATTCTAGTTACCTTAATCCTAAACTTACCTTGGGTCACCTATTGTATTTATGCATTTATTTAATGATTGTCTCCCTTCCTTCAGAACTCATGAGAAAAAATTATGTAAAAATGAGAAATATTTTATCTCACTTACATTGCTCTGGTCTACCTTTTTTTTTTTCTCTCTCTCTCAAATATAATAAGACATTTGGATACCTATAATCCTGGATTATTTTCTGTCCCATTATTAAAAAATGATATGTTTGGAACTCTTTCCTTTTCCTTTTCCTCTATACACACAATTTCTTGCATTTTCTAATATAAATAAGAACTTCGAACACATTATTAGGATTTCCCTTACATTATTACTTTTCTATTTCAAAAATCATTATGAACTACTTAGGCAATACATCCCCATACTATCTCATCATCTAACAATATAAAACATTTTATTGTATTATCACTTGTAAGACCCACCATGATTTTAAGTACTCTAGAAAAGA
Organism: Procyon lotor; assembly: GCA_028646535.1. Lineage (NCBI taxonomy): Eukaryota > Metazoa > Chordata > Mammalia > Carnivora > Procyonidae > Procyon > Procyon lotor. Next base: position 61,463,268 of record CM053607.1, read on the forward strand.
ATAAAACACTACTCATAAAATTACCACGCAATGCTTCCATTCACTAAATTTGTTTTAATTTTATAAACACTGAAAGAACATTTTTATAACTATGTATATAAAGATATGTCTCAACTATCACTCTTTTATATGTAACAGTTTTTGTAACATAGTTTAAGGTATCTCTATAAATACTTTACTTTCTTTTATTTTCCCCCCAAATACTTTTATTTTTTCAGTGTTACAAGATTAATTGTTTATGCACCACACCCAGTGCTCCATGAAATATATTCCCTCCTCAATACCCACCACCAGGCTCACCCAACCCCCCCACCTTCTCCCCTCCAAAACCCTCAGTTTGTTGCTCAGAGTCCACACTTTCTCATGGTTCATCTCCCCCTCCGATTTCCTCCCATTCACCCTTTCTTTCCTTCTCACAATGCCCTCCATGTTTTTCCTTATGTTCCACACATAAATGAGACCATAAGATAATTGAGTCTCTCCACTTGACTTATTTCACTTTGCATATCTCTTCTAGTCCCGTCCATGTTGATACAAAAGTTGGGTATTCTTCCTTTCTGATGGAGGCATAATATTCCATGTATATATGGAATATATATGTATTTCTTCTTTTTTTAAAATTTTTTTTAAGATTTTATTTATTTACTTGACAGAGGAGAGATCACAAGTAGGCAGAGAGACAGGGGGAAATAGGCTCCCTGCTGAGCAGAGAGCCTGATGCGGGGCTTGATCCCAGGACCCTGAGATCATGACCTGAGCAGAAGGCAGAGGCCTCAACCCACTGAGCATCCCAGGTGCCCCTGGACCATATCTTCTTTATGCACTCATCTGTTTCTTTTTTTTTTAAGCAGGTTTTTTTTTTAAAGATTTTATTAATTTATTTAACACAGAGAGAGAGATTACCAGTAGGTGGAGAGGCAGGCAGAGAGAAAGGGAGAAGCAGGCTCCCTGCTGAGCAGAGAGCTCGATGAGGGGCTGGATCCCAGGACCCTGAGATCATGACCTGAGCCAAAGGCAGAGGCTTTAACCCACTGAGCCTCTCAGGTGCTCCCATTCATCTGTTGAAGGGCATCTTGGTTCTTTGCACAGTTTGGCGATTGTGGCCATTGCTGCTATGAACATTGGGGTACATGTGGCCCTTCTTTGTACTGCATCTGCTTCTTTGGGGTAAATACCCAGGAATGCAATTGCAAGGTCATAGGGTAGCTCTATTTTTAATTTCTTCAGGAATCTCCACACTGTTTTCAAAGTGGCTGCAACAACTTGCGTTCCCACCAACAATGTAAGAGGGTTCTCCTTTCTCCACTTCCTCTCCAACATTTGTTGTTTACTGTCTGTTGATTTTGGCCATTCTAACTGCTGTAAGGTGGTATCTCAGTGTGGTTTTGATTTGAATCTCCCTGATAGCTAAAGATGATGAACATTTTTTCATGTGTTTGTTAGCCATCTGTATGTCTTCTTTGGAGAAGTGTCTGTTCATGTCTTCTACCCATTTTTTGATGTGACTATCTGTTTTGTAAATGTTGAGTTTAAGGAGTTCTTTATAGATCTTAGATATCACACCTTGTCTGTAGTGTCATTTGCGAATATCTTCTCTATCTCTATCTTAGATTGATTTGCGAATGTTGAACCACCCTTGCATTCCAGGGATAAATCCCACCTGGTCCTGATGAATAATCTTTTTAATGTGCTGTTGGATCCTATTAGCTAGGATCTTGTTGAGAATCTTGGCATCCATATTCATCAGGGATATTGGTCTGAAATTCTCCTTTTTGATGGGGTCTTTGCCTGATTTGGGGATCAGGGTAATGCTGGCTTCATAGAAAAAGTCTGGCAGTTTTCTTTCTGTTTCTATTTTTTGAAACAGTTTCAGGATAGTAGGTATTATTTCTTCCTTGAATGTTTGCGTAGAATTCCACAGGGCATCCGTCAGGTCCTGGACTCTTTTTTTGGGAGGTTTTTGATCACTGCTTCAATCTCATTATGAGATATTGGTCTATTCAGGTTGTCAATTTCTTGTTTCAGTCTTGGAAGATTATGGGTTTCCAGGAATGCATCCATTTCTTCTAGGTTGTTTAACTTATTGGCATATAGCTGTTGATAATAATTTTTGATGATTTATTTCTATTTCCTTTGGATTAGTTGTGATCTCTTCCCTTTCATTCATAATTTTGTTAATTAGGCTCCTCTCTCTTTTCTTTTGGATTAGTTTGGCCGGTGGCTTATTGATCTTATTGATTCTTTCAAAAAACCAACTTCTGAATTCACTGAATTCTACTGTTTCTCTAGTTTCTAACTCGTTGATCTCTGCTCTAATCTTGATAATTTCCCTTCTTGTGCATGAGGTTGGCTTAATTTGTTGTTGATTTTCCAGTTCTTTAAGGTGTAAAGAGAGCTGGTGTATTTGGGATTTTTCAATTTTTTTGAGGGAGGCTTGGATGGCTTTGTATTTCCCCCTTAGGACTGCCTTTGCCATTTCCCATAGGTTTTGGATTGATGTGTCTTCATTCTCACTGGTCTCCGTGAATTGTTTAAGTTCATCTTTGATTTCCTGATTGATCCCAGCATTCTTGAGCAGTTTGGTCTTTAGCCTCCAAGTGTTTGAATTCCTTCCAAAATTTTCTTGTGGTCGAGTTCCAGTTTCAAAGCATTGTGGTCTGAGAATGTGCATGGAATCATCTCAGTCTTTTAGTATCAGTTGAGTCCTGATTTGTGACCCAGTATGTGGTCTATTCTGGAGAAAGTTCCATGTGCGCTTGAGAAGAATGAGTATTCTGTTGTTTTAGGGTGGAATGTTCTGTATGTATCTATGAGGTCCATCTGGTTCAATGTGTCATTCAAACCTCTTATTTCTTTATTGATTTTCTGTTTAGATGATCTGTCTGTTACTGAGAGTGGCATGTTAAGATCTCCTACTATTAATGTATTCATATCAATATGACCCTTTATTTTGATTTACAGTTGGCTTATATAGTTGGCTGCTTCTATATTGGGAGCATGTTTAAATGTTTACAATTGTTAGATCTTCTTGGAGGATAGACCCTTTAAAAATGATGTAGTGTCCTTCTGTATCTCTGAATACAGTCTTTAGCTTAGAATCTAATTTATTGGATGAGAATCACTACCCCAGCTTTCTTTTCAGGCCTGTTAGCATGAAAGATGGTTCTCCATCCTTTCACTTATAGTCTGGATGTATCTTTTGGTTCCAAATGTGTGTCTTGTAGACAGCATATGGATGGGTCCTGTCGTTTTATCCATTCTGCAACCCTATGCCGTTTTATGGGAGCATTTAGGACATTCACGTTGAGAGTGATTATTGAAAGATAAGTTTTTATTGACATCATGTTGCCTGTGTAGTCCTTGTTTCTATAGATTGTAAATTTCTGTTCTAAGTCACTTATGGGTTCTTTCTACTTTTATAGAACCCCCTTTAATATTTCCTGGAGTGCCAACATGGTGGTCACATACTCTTTTAATCCTTGCTGGTCTTGGAAGCTCTTTATCTTTCCATCCATTTTGAATATCAGCCTTGCTGGATAAAGTATTCTTGGCTGCATGTTCTTCTCATTTAGTGCCCTGAATATATCATGCCAGCCCTTTCTGGTTTCTGTGGACAGATCTGACATTATTCTCATGGGTCTTTCTCTATATGTAAGGAATCTCTTCCCCCTAGCTGCCCTCACGAACTCTTGTCTAAAATTATAATTTGCAGGGGCTCCTGGGTGGCTCAGTCGTTAAGCATCTGCCTTCAACTCAGGTCATGATCCCAGCATCCTGGGATCGAGCCCCACACCAGGCTCCCTGCTCCACAGGAAGCCTGCTTCTCCCGCTACCATTCCCTCTGCTTGTGTTCCCTCCCTTGCTGTGTTTCTCTCTGTCAAATAAATAAAATCTTTAATAATAATAATAATAAAATAAAATAAAATTATAATTTGCAAATTTTACAATCATGTGTCTGGGTGTCTTTCTAGACTCATTGATCTTAATGGGTGTCCTTTCTGCCTCTAGGACCTGAACACTTGTTCCATTCCCCAGATTGGGGAAATTTTCATTCAGAATTTGATCAGCTATATCTTCTAGTCTTCTGTCTTTCTCTACCCACTCTGGGATTCCAGTAATTCTGATGGTGGAACATTTCATGGTGTCATTTATTTCCCTAAATCTCTTCTCATGATTCCTGAGCAATTTGCTCCAGCTCTCCTCCTCACCTTTCTTCTCAACTATTTTATCATCTAGATCACTAATTCTATCCTCTGTCTCTGTACCCCTAGCTGTTAGACTATTTAGATTAGATTGGATCTCACTGATAGCGTTTTTAACATCTGTTTTACTGGTTCTTATTTCTGCCCTTAGAGATTCTATGTTGTCTTTGTTTTTCTCCATCCTAGTCATTGCCTGGATAATTGTTACCCTGAATTCCCTTTCCGTCATACTGTTTATTTCCCTGTCCAATAGTTCTGAAGGAGAGGGTGCCGTCTCTGGGTTTTTCCTCTGTTGGGTGTTCCTCTTCCTAGTCATTTTGATGAGAAGTGGATGAGATGATGTACAGCTGAATACATCACCCACAATCCAGGCAGGGTGCACCCTCTCCACTGCTGTCTTCTGCTCCTGTGGAGATCCAGAAGTGAAAAATCTTGCTCCTCAGGCTGATTTTATGGGTGTTCAGCATTTTCTGGTAGGTATCCAGCTCACTTTAGGGGACCGGTTGCAGCAGGATCTCCTACTTCTCTGCCATCTTGCCCCCCCCCCCAATACTTCATTTTCTGAGTCATTTCCTGTGAATACTTTTAACTCCAAGTCATGGATTATTTAGATCTTCCACACAATGTCATCATCCCATGCAGGCCTATGAGCACTATTGACGCAGGTATCTCAAAGAGGAATCCATTCTTGTATTTGGTAGTATGGCAGTTTCCTGTCAGAGCAAAAGTCTTCTGAGCTTTGGTTCCTTCATATTTTTCTAGTTAGAGGTTTGGAAAGGATTCAGGACTCTGATTCTCCTTCAGCTGAGGGCATTCAGGAACCTTCATGCACAATTATTGCACCCTTCTCCTGGGGAGTCGATGTATCTTGGCCAGATTTGACCCAAGGTCCACTTTATTCTGATGCTGAACACAGGATTGTCAGCCAGGGGATCACAGGCTCTCATGTAACAGAAGAAACTAATATGCACCAGATTTCTTCTTTAGGTTTCCAGCAGAATTAGAGATTTTACTTGTGTGTTGCATCCAGATGCTGATTGACTTTAGAAAGATAACCCAGGATTTGGAAGTGAAAATAAACCAAGTGGAATAAAGTTATCTTCCTGGAATTCTTTTTTTTTAAAATATATTTACATATTTACATTTTATATTTTATTTAGTTATTATCTTTTTTAGTTTACATATATGCCTTCTTTTGGTTGGTTTCTATTCCTTATTCTCTTTCTGGCATTTTTTCTTCATGTACTTAATAATATTTTTACATTTTTATGAAATATAATAGATAATAATCAAACTCCTTGCATTTATTAAACTTCTAGTATGTCCCATAAATACTGGGACATACTGGGAGATTAAATAGAGATTCCCTTATACTTATCATCAGTGAGCTACTTTTTATCCCTGATTTTGATGAACCACTCATTTTATTGAAGAGAGCAAGCAGAATTCTAGACTGAACTATTCACCCAAACTCTACCACTTCCATTGCCGTCTCTGTTGTTGACAATGTGAATTTAAAAATCCTTTAGAATAAACCTTTTAAAATGATACTTCACATTTTTATGTGTCTTTACCATCTACGAATCATAGTAATAAAACACAAGCTACTTTCCATCTCTTCTTTCATTCTTTCCTCTATCAAAAAACGTCATTCATCCATGCTTGTCTAGCACACAATTGATACCCAGTTTAGAAAACCACTTTTACTTTTGCAAATAATAGAAGTTCTTTGAGCCTATTTGGCAAGGTAACAATTGAGTCCATTTTCTAAACTGTACCTGCTACATGACCAACTTCTTTGAAATAAACCTCTTAGTTTCAACTCACTGATATTTTTCTCACAGTGTACACATTTCTACATAATTTGCTTCTCTCATTTCTAACTGTGCTATTGTGGTCAAATTTGCAAATGTCAAAGTAGTTTGACAGATTGATTGATTGAATGATTTATAATTAGTTTTCAGGGCATTTTTTTCCTTTTGATTTCCTGTTTTCTTCATCAAAAAGATATTTTTTGGTCATTTCATGGAGAGATTTTTATATTTTATTCTTTTTTGCTTTGGAACTTTAAACTGTAAAAACCTTGTTATTTTAAATTTATTAACTCTAATTTTCTGTGAAGAAAATCCCCCCGCTTTTCCTTTTACCGTATGCTTGATAATCTCATTTCCATCTGTTCCATTATAATTGAAGTAAACTCAAACTCCCTCCCCGAAGTAAGAATATCTAGTCTCTACTCATCATAAAGGAAGATTTTGGAATGAAAAGTTGCCCCTAGAGTAATCCCATCCATAAGGAAAAGAGATACATAAAATATTATAAAACCATGTGATGTCCTGTAACTGGTATATTTACCGAAATTAGGGAGAAGACTAAGGAAGATATGATAAAAACTGCCTGGAGTGGATGGGGGAACCATCATGGGAAAGGAATTAAGGACAAGTAACATAGAGCCTGACAAAGATACAGGCTAAAAATAAAAAATGGAACTATCTTCAAACGTATAGCTGTTTTAAAGGTCTAATGGCCCTTAAAGCCCTTAACTAAAAAGTGGAGGGAAAATAATAAACAAAAAACAGAATGCTGATTCATGAGGTATTTGCATTCCCTAGCCTCTGAGGAAAAAAACATTAGAGTGATAAAAACATATTAAGCATACTAAGTGTTTTCCTTTGAAGAAGTGGGAGACTATTTACTTTGCCCCATTTATGTTATCATTTTTCAAAGTATTTTCCAAACATTTTGCAGAATTGTTTTCAGAACCTGTTTATGAACTTGAGGAGGAAACTGTTCTCAATGCTTGATCAACTTGTCTTATTTTTACTTCAATAGATATTAAGTTGATCTGTTTATTTACTAAACACTGTTTTAAATGAAATATATCTATTTCAAGGATTCATATTTAAAAGATGAAAAAATTTATCCACTTAAAACTAACCAACATACTTTGAAAATTCAGAAGACAATCTCCAAAGAGGAGCTTTAAAAAATGGGAAGGATTATCTGGTTTAAAATCATGTCAGATTGGGGGCACCTGGGTGGCTCTTTGGCTCAGGTCATGATTTCAGGGTCCTGGGATTGAGCCCTACATTGGGCTCTCTGCTCAGCAGGGAGCCTGCTTCCCTCCCCTCCCCCAGCCTGCTCTCTGCCTACTTGTGATCTCTCTCTTTCTCTGTCAAATAAATAAATTTAAAAAAAATCATGTCAGATTGTCAGGATCTTCCACACATTTGGAAAGATTTGCTCAGTTTCCTAATATATACTTCATAACCCTAGCATCTCTCTTTATTGTTGTAGAGTTCCTTTGCCATCACAATAGAAACAGTTTCATTAGAGAACTATTGATAAATATGGAATTTTCCCAAAAGATCTATGGTGTTTAAATTCCAGTAGATCTGTGAATCACTAGTAGATTTTCTTATGTCAATGTCTTAAATTTTCTCTGTGTACTCTTTGACTTGACACTCTTTACATGGCCTTAAAGCTAACCTCGCAATCTGTTTTTATATATTGATTAACAACAATTTTGAATGCTTTAAATGATAAAAACACACTAGAGGTCATACTCCCAAGAAAATTAATATAGTTACTGAAGATGAAGTATCCTCTACATATGTACCATTTCTCGAGTAACTAGTAAAAAAGATTGTTATTGTGTCTGCAGTTTGACCAGTTTGGTTCCTGTATCTACAGTAACTCTTTTAGCTATATGGTGGTGGTAGGATGTAAAAAGAAGTGAGGAGAATCCATCTTAGAATTTCTGCATTTTTATGTCCTCAACATTATGAAATATCTTTTCCCACCCCTTCATTTTCAGTCTGTATATATCCTTGCATCTAAAGTGTGTGGTTTAAAGGCAGCACATAAGTAAGTCTTTTTTTTTATCCATTCAGCCACTCTGTCTTTTCATCAGAGAATTTAGACCAAATACATTTAAAATAACTAATGATAGGTATGTGCTTATTGCCATTTTGCTGATTGTTTGCTAACTTCTTTTGTAGTTTTTCTATGTTTCTTTCTTCGTTTCTTATTCTCTTCCTTTGTGATTTGATGACCTCCTTTAGTGGTATGCTTATATTTCTTTCTGTTTATCTTTCGTGATAAAGGTTTCGTGATAAAACCTATCTATTTACTGTAGGTTTTACTTTATGGTTGCCATGAGACTTAAAACAGTCTTATAAGACTAACAACTTATAATATTTTTAAGTTTATTTTATTTTATTTTATTATTATTTTTTAAAGATTTTATTTATTTATTTAACAGAGAGAGAGAGAGATCACAAGTAGGCAGAGAGGCAGGCAGAGAGAGAGGAGGGAAGCAGGGTCCTCGCTGAGCAGAGAGCCTCATGTGGGGCTTGATCCAAGGACTCTGAGATCATGATCTGAGCCGAAAGCAGAGGCTTTAACCCACTAAGCCACCCAAGCACCCCAAGTTTATTTTATTTTAAGTTGATACTGGCTGTATATTATCAGTCTACTACTTTTACTATATTTACTTTTGTAGTGAGATTTATTCTTTTATATGTTTTCTTGTTCCTAATTAACATCGTTTCTTTTCGGCTTAAGGAAGTCCCCTTAATATTCCTTATAAGGCCAGTTTAGTGGCAATAAACTCCTTTAGATTTTGCTTATCTGGAAAACTCTTTATATCTCCTTTAATCCTGAACAATAACTTTGCCAGGTAGAGTATTCGCAGTTGGATTTTTTTTCTTTCAGCCCTGACTATATTGTGCCATTCCTTTCTAGCTACAGATTTTGTGCCGAAAAACTACATAACAAGTTGTTCTTATCTTGCTACTTTTATTATTTTCTTATTGTCTTTAACTTTTGACATTTTGATAATAATGTATCTTGATTTGGGTCTTTTTGGATTCATCTTCTTTGAATGTTTCTTTGATTCCTGGATGTAGATGTCTGTTTCCTTCCCCTGGATGTAGATGTCTGTTTCCTTCCCCAAGTTAGGGAAGTCTTCAACCATTATTTCTTCAAATAAGATTTCTGCCCCTTTCTCTCTGTCTTCTGGGAGCCCATTAATGTGAATGTTAGTCTGTTTGATGTAGTCTTTTTTTTTTTTTTTAAGATTTTATTTATTTATTTGACAGAGAGAGATCACAAGTAGGCAGAGAGGCAAGCAGAGAGAGAGGGAAGCAGGCTCCCTGCTGAGCAGAGAGCCTGATGCGGGGCTTGATTTCAGGACCCTGAGATCATGAACTGAGCCGAAGGCAGAGGCTTTAACCCACTGAGCCACCCAGGTGCCCCTGTTTGATGTAGTCTTAAAAGTCCCTTAAGTTATCTTCTTTCCTCTCTTTTCTTTTCTTTCTTTTCTTTTTTCTTTTCTTTTCTTTTCTTTTCTTTTCTTTTCTTTTCTTTTCTTTTCTTTTCTTTTCTTTCCTTTCCTTTCCTTTCCTTTCCTTTCCTTTCCTTTCTCTTTTCTTTCTTTCTTTCTTTCTTTCTTTCTTTCTTTCTTTCTTTCTTTCTTTCTTTCTTTCTTTCTTTCTTTCTTTCTCTTTCTCTTTCTTTCTTTCTTTCTTTCTTTCTTTCTTTCTTTCTTTCTTTCTTTCTTTCTTTCTCTTTTTGCTTTTCTGATTGGGTGAGTTCACAGTCTTTGAGTTGACTGATTCTTTTTTCTTCTTTATCTGGTCACTTACTGAACCCTTCTAGTGCATTTTTTCAGTTCAGTTATTGCATTCTTTAGCTCTGTGAATTCTATTTGGTACTTTCTTATATTTTCCGTTTCTTAAGAAATGTTCATTGTATACATCCATTCTTCTCCCTGCTTAGTGAAGTCTTTATGACCATTACTTTGAATTCTTTATCAGATAAGTTATTTTTCTCTGTTTCATGAAGGGTCTTTTCCTGAGGTTCTATCTTATTTTTTTCATTTGGAATAGATTCCTCTGTCTCTACATTTTGCATGACTCTCTTTGTTGGTTTCTATACAATAGATGAAACAACCACTTCCCCCAGTCTCAAAGGAGTGACCCTGTGTAGGAGATGAACCTTTTCACTCAGCCCTGCCCCAGCTCTTGTTGTCTCTCAAGCCTTTGTGCTTATTCAACAGCCTTTTATATTTTCAGTAGCTCCCAGTATTTGAGGATCTGCCAACATCTGTCAGTGTCCCAAAAGAAAGGGTTTTGGCATCTAGATTCAGGCTGACTAGACAGGTTCTCAAGCAACAACTTTTAAAAATATACAAATATGTACAGTCTTGAGGGACTACGTGCATAAGCCGCCTTGGACACTGTAGCCGGGATCTGGAGGTGTCCCCTGGATGGTAATTAGAAAAGTCATGACTCTAGACAAGTGTTGTATAAACTCCTTTCTCAGAAATACTGACAAGCTGAAGCAAGGCAGAGGGAAAGAGCCAAGGTGGTATCCATTGCCTATATTTTTTGAGAGCAATTCCATTCCCCTAAATATGTGCCAGACCTGAAGCCAGCCCCTCAGTCCAAAGCTCCAGGACAAATAAAGTGACCTGCATCACAGAAAGACCAAGGGGTGTGCCTCAATCCTGTATTTGTGCATTACCAGGGGGTAGTACCCTGCTAAGAACTGTCCCTATAGGAGACCTGTAGGTCCTATAGGACCCAGGAACACAAGCCCTTCTGACAACCAGAGCCAAGCAATCAAGGGATGTCCCCTGAGAATCAGATACAAAATCCAGGCACCAGACAAATATAGAACTCACCTCCAGGAGCATGACAGAGCATGAGCACAAAGTTAGCACCCACCCTCTGAAGTCTCTAGAAAAGATTATATACAGTCAGCTCCTAGATGTGTATTTAATGAGAAGTCTGTTCCTCAGGCCACGGTCATGATGAATAGCTAGCTAATAGGCCTCCTTCAGAGAAAAACTGAGTTACTGGAACTACTGTTTATCCCTACGTCCTGAGGATGCTTTCCTCTTTATTTTTGCATTGGTCAGTTATTCTTCATGTTTTAGGAAGGTTGCTATAAAATAGTCTTTATAAATATAAATACTATTTCTTTTGTCTAACTGAATCCAGTTTGTATATGAAATTCTTCCCATGGTCCAAAAGTATTTTTACATTTTCTATGATCATTTTTTAAGGCCTTTGAATCTCTTTTGTCAGATTTCTTAAAGATTGCCCTTTTTTCTTAATAATTTTTTTTTTAAAGATTTTATTTATTTGACAGAGAGAAACATAGCGAGAGAGGGAACACAAGCAGAGGGAATGATAGCGGGAGAAGCAGGCTTCCTGCTGAGCAGGGAGCCCGATGTGGGGCTCGATCCCAGGACCCTGAGATCATGACCTGAGCTGAAGGCAGACGCTTAACAACTGAGCCACCCAGGCGCCCCAATAATTTCTTAATTATAAAAAGTGACATATGCTTTCCTTTCATGGAAATATTTTAAGTGTTTTGAGATGGCCTCACTTATATCCTATTGATAACTGTTTGCAAATCTGTATTTTAGGGAAACTTATGTGTATTTCTCTTTCTTTTTCTCATGGAGAGAAAAAGTCCCAAATAATAAAAATATTTGATTTTGTCAAATAAGTCTTAATTTTTATCAATATTTTTCTTAGTAATTTCTTTCAACATGGCCATTCATATAATATACACAGTTTTAAAACACCATATTAATTTTAAAAAGGGAGAAACCCTATACATTTTCTTATAAATATGTATATTAATTTCTGATGTAAAAGTAGATCATTCCTGATCAGTCTTCTTAAGATGAATAGCACCATTGCTTCTATTTCATACAAAAAAATGACACATACAATAGGCAAGATTTTATAATCTACAAAGAAGTAATACAATTTTTTTCTCTTATTTTAAAATCATTTTGAAAATAAGAGTAAAAAGACATCAAACATTGAGATAATGATTTGGGATAAATTAGATACATCTATGTTATTATGTAGAATTCAAGGGGTATATAATGTGATTTTGAGTAAAATGTTGTAGAATTCTTTTCTTCTGCATGATGCCAGTTAAATAAATTTGTAAATCACCAAAAAAATTCATAAAATAGATTTGTACAAAAGAATAAAATAAGCTAAAAATATATATACCAAAAAATTATTTTTTTCATATCTAAGGAGTGAGATAGAATGATTATAAGAGAATTCAACTGTATTTTTATAGTTTCAGTTAATGGATAATCAGTTATTAATTATGTAGTCTTTTAAAATTATATACTTGATAAAAAAATTGAAATAAACACATAACTAAAAACTGAAATAAGTCAATTTCTAGAATTTTGAATATTTCTCATTGTTATTCTTGAAATTTTTATTTTTTAAATATCAAAAATAAAGCAAAATTAGTATAAGTATGATATTTAAAATCCGCAATCCTTTTCTAAAGGTACATACTTACTTGAAGTCATTAATCTATAGCTAAACAAACACAAAATTAAAGCTTATATTCATTTTAAATTAAAATTTGAAGACTCTATTGAAATTAGCATTAAATGCAAATGTGGAGGCATATAAAGTTTAAATTTGAAACTATAAACAATATAAACTGATATGAATAGCTTCTACACTGAACAACATTTAAGTCTGTACTACATGTAGGTAAGATAATGGTTGATTGCAAAGTAAGAGCTGGAGATTTATTTTGTTTTATTTTTTTTTCAAAGGAAGCCAGATCCTTAAGGTACCCTTTTTGGGAACAAATGAATTAAAAAAAAAATAAAAAGAATCAAACTAAAAGATGAATTAGTACAAATGAAACAAGACCTTAGTGTATTCCTATGCAGTGCCTGGGAAGAATATGTATGCATGTGTTTGTTTTCTATAATTCTGAAGTTTAACCCTACTCTTACTAAGTATAAATTTCCTTCTTTCATGTTGCTACAAAATGTTATTGAATTTTTATTAAAAATATGCAAAATTGTGAATTGTTATTGGTAAATTAATTTTTATAGATCATTCTGCCTTTATATTCACCGGTATAATTGGGTTCAGTCCCAGCATTGCATTTGTATTTGGGAAAGGCTGAATTACTGTTGCCATAATATATCTAAATCCATAAATACATATCCGCCTTTTGTTGAACAAGACAATAATGATGTCGGGGAAAAAATCAGTTAAATTATCAACTTCCTTTATAGTTAGAAGACTATGAGTGGCTTTCAACAGATGCTAATTTCAACTTCATATTTTTATCATGCCTGTGTCAAAAGGCTTTTAAGGCAGATCTTACAATGAATCATAAAAAGCTAAATAGTCCCAAGAGAAAAAGTTCTCATGCATTATGTTTCTAATTCATCAGTGGAAACTAAACCTGAAAATTTAATTTATTTCTCTTAAATTTCTTGGGAGACTGAAAAAAAGGAGTACATAAAATAGCATCTGGAATTTTTCATAATTTCAAATATCATGATACGGGGACATACCTGTGGACCACTAAAATAAAATTATGAAAATGTATACAAATGAAGCTTTTCTAAAAGGATTAAATGGATATTCCACATCTTTGTTATTTTTCAAAATGAGGCTAATGGCAGAGTCTTCTAAGGGATATAATTTGATTTAATTTTACCTATTTTTAATTTGTTTTAATTTTAGGTAAATCTTTAAAAATTAAATCTAAATGAAATCTTGTATTTTGCCCCCCAAAGAATGCTTTTCTGACAATTAAAGAGGCCAATAATCAACTTTGCAATCACCCACCTTGTCAAAATGAGGAACAATTTGTTTTCAGAGTCATAAGCAATACTACCTTTACCTTAGTGTATTTATAGCATAAATAAATATACACAAAACACAGTCAGGCACATTTAAGGAGCCTATAGATATTGAAGCTATAAAGAAGACATAATATGTAAAATACATAAATGTGTTTATCTTGATTTTCTTCCTAAACATAATTGTAGCTTCCACACTTGAAATTCTCCCCTTAAATACAGCCTCCAGCAGGATTTAAGTTCTGTTCTTGTGTTCTTCCTATGGAAGTTTGTCCCTTAAGGGAATTCCCAAGACTGGTTGGCATTTATATGATACCTTCCATTACTTTGTAATATTTTGTCTGTCGGTTTGGTTTAATGGAACAATTGGAATAAATTATATAATTATGTTTTATCAAGACAAGTATTAGCATTTACTTCCCTTATAGAAAAGTGCATAACATGAGCAGAGTGTGTTAGACATATTTTTTAGTATATTTAAATATAATCTTCAAACATTACCATTTCATACATGGGAAAACAGAAACCTATTTCAGTGATTTCAGATTTCAGTCACAATAAATTGACAATAGTATGCAAGTAAAAAAGTATCCCTATGGATGTTTAAAATGAGATACATTAGTAATGAAAACAAAGGACATAGAAACAACTACATATTTAACAATTATAGGTGTGAGCTGGTAAGTTCTTATAAAGAAGAGGAATTTGAAACTTTTTTTAGGTGTATTTAGTATTTATTAATATTTAGTAATACTACTAAATGTATTTAGTAATACATTTGTTAAATTATTAACAAATAATTTTTGTTGTATTAACAAATACATATTACTAAATGTATTTATTTATTTAGTAATGTATTTAATAATATGAATAGTATCCCAGTAATAGAAACTTTCCAGGAACTAATAGAAAAATGAGCATGGAGTTTTAGAATTCTGACAAGAGAAATATTGTGGTTTGCATGGACTTTCCTGTCGAGAAGGAGGTATGGAGAAAATACTCTGAAAGATTAAAATGAACGGAAGATTACAAAAGTGTTTCAGAAAACATAGATAACCTTGTCTAAAAATATTTTTCTGAACTTGATTTATGCTATTTGATAATTCTTATAGTATTAGTTCATAAATAAAAATTTGTGCTTAATTTGATAATCAATTCTAAAACTGGAAACTTCTCACAATACCTAATAATACATATTTTTCTATAGCATAATTTATTTCGTAGTAAAATGTTTATAGGAAATCATATAGAGCTCTTACATTAGTAATTACTAGGAAGTAAATAAGAATTGAAAGAAAAGTGATTCATAGTTTGAGACAAACATTCTTCCAAAGAAAACCAGAAGTTTATTTAAATGTATGGTTATGCCATTGGAAAAAAAGTGGAATCGCTTTGCCTACTGAGTGAAGCATTCAGCTTTCCCAATTTCCATTAGAATGAGAAAAATATATCCTGCCATACCAAGTCGTAAGCCTTTGAGTGTCTTCATATACTTTCATAAGCAATAACTGCCTTTCCATACTTTCATGTGCAAATTTAAAAGACTAAAAGGGAATTTTTATCCCAAAGTAAGTAAATGAGTATGTGAGACATTCAAAGTACATGCTAATAATGAGCTTATTTCCTGAGATAATTTTTACCTTCTTAAATTATACCTTATTAGAAAATTATCAGTTTTGGGGCACTTGGGTAGCTCAGTGGGTTAATGCCTCTGACTTCGGCTCAGGTCACAGTCTCAGGGGCCTGGGATCAAGCCCCGCATCAGGGCTCTCTGCACAGCAGGGAGCCTGCTTCCTCCTCTCTCTCTGCCTACCTCTTTGCCTGCTTGTGATCTTTCTCTGTCAAATAAATAAATAAAAATCATTTAAAAAAAAATTATCAGTTTTGTCATGCAGCAAGATTTTTTCTTAGTAATACATATTGAATTCTAGGTGGATCATATGCATATTTTGAAAATATTATTTTACAAAATTAGCTTTTGTGGAGTAATTTTTTGCCTCAAAATGTGCACTCATTTTTTGCTCATTATGTGGCAAAATTCTAATTGCCAAGAACAAAGGTTAATCTGGTAATGGCACAAGCTCCTTAGAGAGTAAGTCTTCTTAATGTTGTATTAGTACTAGAAAATAACATGGGAAACTAAAATGAATGAATACACATGTTGCACTAATGGTACAAATAACTTCTTGGGAGAACTTAATTTTATTTTTAAAGATTTTATTTATTTATTTATTTATTTATTTATTTATTTATTTATTTATTTGGGAGAGAGAGGGAGAGAGAGTGTGAGAAACAGCATGAGAGGGGAAAGGGTCATAAGGGTAGCAGGCTACCCTTTATATATTCTATTCTGGAGATACTTGATATATTATCTGATAGGTAATTAAAAACTAAGCTAATTTATTATGTAGCTGAACATCCCTCCTTTTGCCATCTCCCCAATGGACTTGTATAGTTGTCAGTCACCTATTGAAAGTTTTCTTTCTTTCTTTTTTTTTTTTTTTCTCTTCTTCTCCTTCCCCTTCCCCTCCTCCTCCTCCCCTCCTCCTCCTCCTCCTCCTCCTCCTCCTTCTTCCTCTTCCTTATCCAATTTTCTTTCTAAGTGGGGGTTAATTTAGAGTCAATCTCCTTAGATTGTGAAGAGTGATTCAGATTTCATATTTTAATTGCCAACTTTATAATAACATTTTGCTTTTGATTTTTATTTGGGCACTATTTGTTACTTGTGTTTTTTTCTTATTTTTTTTCTCCTTTGCTCATTTTCACCTTGAAAATGCTTATTTATGTGGTCTTCCCATCCATGACAATGATTAGATATAAGATTCACTCATATAAATTATAATTAAAAATCATATTATCCATTATTCAACATGGTTTAGTAATGTTATAAAATTTTTTTTAAGATTTTATTTATTTATTTGACAGAGAGAGAGATCACAGGTAAGCAGAGAGGCAGGCAGAGAGAGAAGGGGAAGCAGGCTCCCTGCTGAGCAGAGAGCCCAATGCGGGGCTCGATCCCAGAACCCTGAGATCATGACCTGAGCTGAAGGCAGAGGCTTTAATTCACTGAGCCACCCAGGCGCCCTGATATAAAAACTTTCAAAACTTCCAATATTATTCTTTTTTTCACCTAAAACCAAGAGTACCACAAAAGACAATGTGTGCATTATTACTCAATAAGCAAAAGTGCATAGCCCTTCTAAGTAAATGAATATAAAAAGACAGTCATAGTTTCAAAAAGATTTAAATGTTTCATATCTTATTCTTTTATTTTTTTAAAAATTCTAAGGCAATTCACATCTTCAGCAAAAGTTAATGTTTTTAAACACATTTAAGGCATTAATTTTGCTTACAAAATGAACATTTACATAAAATACACACAAATACAGTTTCTCCTTATACACAACTGGTATCTTGTAATAAACACTCTTCTGAAACTTACTTTTTTCACTTACCAATGTATCTTTGATATTGATTTATATCAGTACTTAACATGCCCTTATTTTCAATGGCTGCACAGATCTGTACAGAAGAACAACAACATATTGCATCACTCCTTTTCTGATGAATATTTAGATCATTTTTGAACATACAAGTAATACTTGAGCAATTTTGAACACAAGTTGTTTTGACTATGTGTGAATATATTTTACATTAAATTAGTAGATCAAAGAAAATACAAATTTGTATTTATTGCTTTTATTTATACCAATTGCCCTCTGTAGAATTTTCAAGCCTAGTATTCTGCCACCAAAGTATACCAGTTTGTTGAGTTCTTTACAATACTTTATTTTCCTAATTCTCACAGTAACTATGCTTAATGTATCTAAGTCTATTTTAATTCACTATGGTAACTTCACATGGCATATTTCACAAATCACAGATGACACTCATTCATCTCCCTTCACATTTTTTTTCCCTTCACATTTTATACTTCTTACTTCATGCCAAGAAATCACAGTTTACTCTTACAAATTCCGATAAAATTGTCATAATAATCATAAGAAATAAAATTGTATTACTTTTCCCTGACATCCTTCGAATTATTATTGTATTTTACACATAAACCCAGAAAACATTTTTTTTTAAGATTTTATTTATTTGACAGAGAGAGAAAGAGCACAAGTAGGCAGAGGGGCAGGCAGAGGGGCAGGAAGAGTCAGGCTCCCACTGAGCAGGGAGCCCCACACGGAGCTCAATCCCAGGACTCTGGGATCATCACTTGAGCTGAAGGCAGCTGCTTAACCCACCAATCAACCCAGGTGTCCCACAGAAAACATTTCTTGTGTTTTCCCATTTCCCAACAGATTAGTGTTGTCAGCTGGTGTTCTTTCCCATCAGTCAGAAGGAAATCTTTTGGTATTTCCTGTGGAGCAGGTTTCCTAAAGACAAGTTTTTGTAACTTTTCTTTATCCTTAGATTATTTATTTCACTTCTATTTGTAAAGAAAATTTTTACTTTATATTGATAGACTTATAGGTTAATATTTGCACTTCAGAAATGCCATTTTATTATCTTTTGTTCTTTATTGTTTCTTTGTTGTTCTGTTCTTCATTGTTTCTAGTGAGAAGTCTGCCATATTTGTTTTGTTGCTCCTTTTTATATAGTGTTTTTATTTCTGACTACATTCAAATTTTCCACATTTTTCAATTTTCAGCAGTTAAACTCTAGTGTATCTAAATGTGACCTTTTTTGTATTTATTGTCCTTAGATTTCATTGTGCTTTTGGTAATTATGTGTTGATAATCTTTTGAAGTTGTATTTGGAAAAAAAGTCAGCTTTTTCTTCCCAGGTCTAATAATGTAATCTTTGTGGGACTCCCTGAGTCTCCTTCATTTCCATCTACACTTTTTTGAACTTGCTCTTCTTCAAATTAGTACTTTTTAATGGTCTGCTAATTCTTTTTCTGTTACTTCCAGTCTGCTTTAAGATCATCTAATGACATTTTAAAATTCAGACATCTTACTTTTCTATAAATTCTAATTTATTCCCTTATAATTTCCATGTCTCCGCTAAGTTTCTCAGATTATTCCTTACAATTACAATTTCTTTTAAATCTTTGTACGTATATCCTTTTACTTGTTTTTTTTAAAGATTTTATTTATTTATTTGACAAGAGAAAGAGAAAGAGCACAAACAGTGGGAGAGCCAGAGGGAGAGGGAGAAGCAGGTTCTTTGCTGAGCAGGGAGCCAGATGTGGGGCTTAATCCCAAGACCCTGAGATCATGACCTGAGCTGAAGATAGATGCTTAACCTCCCGAGCTACCTAGGTGCTCCGGTACATACATCCTTTTAATATTTAGAATATATTTATAATATGTACTTTTGAATTTTTACGTGCTGAATCTAAAATTTGGATCATCTTATGTTCAGCTTCTTTGGATGCCTTTTATTTATCTATGTGTCAAAATTTACCTGTTTGTTTTCATGTCTCGTAATAGGACATCATAAATAATATATTGCAGAGAATCTTGGTTTTGTTGTATTCCTCTAAAGAATTAATTTTTGTTTCAGCGGATTTATTGCAGAGTGATTGCCAATTGATGACATTTAAATGTGTGTAGGCTTGGTTTTATGCGTTTCTACAGTAGGTCTTATAAGTTCATGTAGTTTTCTAAGCCCCTCTATTTTGGTGGGATTCAAACTCCAAACTTTGGTTTTAGGCTTTTTTTGGAGGGGTGCAAAGCAGTAGTCTTATTCCTAAGGAATGACTTTTCTTGTCTTTCCATTTAGGTGTTGACAGGGAATTAATGTAGACACCACATAATAACTGCACTGTTTCTCCAATGTCTGTCCCAGTGCTTCATTTCTGGTATCTCTAGTCTGTTCTCAAACGCACAGAAGCAGCTCTCTGGTATGCTCCACATAGTATTGCCCTAGAAATGTGGAGCCTATCCTTTATCCAAAGACTGCTGAAGGTCTTCCCCGAGCTGTTGCTCTCTCCTATACACACACACCGCACACACACTGCACAGCTCCCTTCAGTGGGCAACTGTGCTGTAGTGAGGCCCCAGCACAGTTCTTTATGTTTGGAAAATTGTCCTAAGACAGAGAACTGAGCAGTTATGGAGCTACGCCATGAATTTCCCTTTTCTCAGTGATTATGGTCTTGGCATTGCTTGATGTCCAAATCCTGAAGTCAGTTACCTAATATATGTTGTTCAGTTTTATTGCTTATTATAAGAGCACTAGCTGAACACTAGTTACTCAATCCCGCTGGAATTCAGTACAAAACTAAATTAATTTAATTTAACTTAATTTAAATTTATAAATTAAAATAATTTAGAGCTTTTTAAAATTAAAGAATGTATTTATTCATGCAAACATTGTGAATTAGATCCTTTAGTCGTAAAAACACAAAAATAGCATCCATTAAAAATTACATGGTGAAGCAAACAAAAACAGATCAGCAGTAGATTTTAATTTATTCTCATGATCAATGACAGATGAAGTTAAAGAATATTAAGGAAAATACAACATATTTAAGTAATATGTTACAGAATAATGTATGTTAATTGATAATGAATTTTAAAATAGATTCTCTTTATTTTAAACTACACAAGTAACATTCACAAAAACTAAATATGTATTAATCTTAAACCTCAATTTTCCCAACATAAAACATAGAAATTATACATAAATTTTTTTAAATTATATGTAAATTTTCTGATCACACTGCTTTCAACTGGAAATGTATAAGAAACTATTACATTAAAGTCTCTACTATGTGGAAGGTATATCAGTATTTAATAAGTTACTGAGTCAAAAAAACAGATCCAATCACAAATGTAAGGTAATGGTCATAAACACCTTCTGTACTATAATCTACTTTATATAATTATCTCTAATTATGTCTCTGATTTTACTGGTAGAAATCATTACTTGAATAAGATTTTTAAAATTAAGTTGGAATAATAAAGCAATTTTCATCTATACTGTTGGAACAGTTTTTCAGTGAGTATTTTTACTTGTCATTTGATTTTTCTCTTCCTTTTTCATGTATTCTTAATGGCATCTTTGCATATATCCTGTATGGTTCCTATGAGTTATGTTCTCTTGTGAACTCTCTTGTCAGAAGATTAATATAAAGGAAGAATCCAGAACCTGTTAGAGGCTTTCAGATGAAGGGTTTTGTTTGTGAATTTAGTTAGCTTTCACTTTTTAACCAGTAAATGGGAATAGGCAGCTATGGTCAAATCAGCATCTCTTTTTCACTTGTAGACATAGAAAAAGAGAGACTGCTGTCTGAGAACCCTGAACTGTGGGATTCCTCTTCAACTACAGACTTTTCTGTTGATTTCCAGTGGAAGCCCCGAGAAGCTCCTGCTGCCTGTAGGTGCATCCCATTACCACTCTTTTAAGTTAACTATTTTGGTTTTTCTTCCTAGAGTATGCCTTTTATCTTGGAGAAATGAAATTTGTTGATTTTTTCTTGAGATCACCAGTGACATTACCTACTCTCAGTGTTTTCACACAAAGCCTTTTCCTCATACATTAATTTTTGGTGTTTTACATTTTCTTTAAGAGTTCTGTTGGAGACAAAGTTTGTATGTTTCTCATTCCCCTTGTTGTTTTTGATTGATTTCTACAAGGGAATTATGTTCTTCTGTTATGTGCAAACAGGCAGGCATACTCTAGTGACTTACTCGTGTAATAAAAAATCTTATATTTGATTTAAGTAGTGTGTTTAATAAATAATGGCATCTGCATTATCCTTTGATATAAATATGGAGAAACAAAGCGAATTATCTCATCAATCTTTTCAGTTTCCATATTTTCTAAAAACTTTCATTCTTTTTTTTTAAGAAAGAGAGAGTGCACATGTGCAAGTGAGGTGTGGGGAGGGGGAGAGGGTGAGGGAGAGAGAAAATATTAAGCAGGCTCCATGGTCAGTGTGGAGCCCAATGTGGGACTCAATCTCATGACCCTGAGATCATGACCTGAGCCAAAATCAAAAATTGGACACTTAACCAACTGAGGCACCCAAGTATACCTATATATTTTTTATTTTTAACTCTCATTTATTAAGTTATTCTTTTAAAAGGATTTCTCTACTTTTGTAAAAGTTTATGTTGACATTTCCCTTATGTTCTCCAGCTCTACAGACAACAAATTTGTGTTTTTTATACATGAATAGCATCAATTAGTTTCTACAGGATCTATTTCCCCATATCACCTTAGTTAAAAAGTCTCTATATAGTAAAGCCAATATTGATCTTTATAATTCTTTCATAGTGTGTGAAAAGCCCTCTTTTTGAATATTGAAGATTTTGTTTATTTTTAGAGAGCTCTCACTATTATTTAATCAATGAATGCTCATTGGTAATCAGGAAAAAAAGGAGAAGCCTTAAAACACAGTAATAAACAAATCAATATTGACATCCATGATCTGACAGTTTACAAACAAAAATTTTCAAAATTGAAATTCTGAAAGAGTGAAAAAAGGGTTTTAAGACAATCAAAAGGATAAATTACCAATAATTTCCAAACAGCACCTGAAGTTACTCCTATTCAAATTACCATTTTGACAAAAAAATCATCTCTGCCTGCTCTCACATTTGGCATTGCCTTACTGTACCACTGAAGTTGTTGTCAAAACAGGCCATCATGAACTTTTCCAGAGTCCTCTACATATAAATGTGCTACATTCTTACTCTAACTTTATTTTTGCTTCTTGTGACAAATAATAAGATGTTGCTCTCTTCTACTTTTGGGTTTTTGTGTGTGTGAGTGCTGTTGCAGTTACTCTTTAAAACCTAGCTTAATATATCTCTTCTCTGAAGACCACTGACACTTGCCTTTATGCTATAGTTTTGCTAATTCCTTCCTCTCTTCCTGAAATTGTCACACTGCCATATGATTTCTTTCATTTGCGTATGATTTATTCTTAAGAGAGTACTATATTACATTTTTGCATTTACAGATCTGAGTACACTTTCTGGAATATAAGAATCAATCCATAAATATTTGGAAAATTGATCATGTGATGAAAATTATACTGATTATTACGATGCTACCTAAAACCATAGTTTATCACCTCGGAGGAGCTATATATTAGTTGAGAATTCTTTAAGCTGCTTCTAAAAATAATAAATTTGCATCATTTTTCTGCCTTTTAACACACACTCATGTAAAACAAACATACATAGTTTATTTTGATCTCATCATTATTTCTCAATAACTGAATTTGAATATGATATATATTCTTCTATCCCCATGTTTTTGGCTGGAATAATGAAAATAAAATCACCTATGGAACTTTATATATATAATATCATATTATACAAATATATTAAAAGTAAATTATAAGTCAAAGGGAATTAGTTGAGTACTTGAAGCAATGCCATAGATGCTTTCATATATTTTATTTCATTTAATTCCATCTGATTCTCATTTAATTTCTGATATCATAAAATATTTTAAGAATCAACTTATGATAATTACAAAAGTATGGGACAGCTATGAACTAGAAAATGGAAAGTTAAAACCACAATTAATAACACTGTCCATGGGCAACTACTCTTTATGATTTATGGACTTTCTACCAGCTTTTTTCTTTAATATAAAAAAACAATATTTGTAAAACTAAGATAATACAGTATTTAAAACATTATAATGATTAGTCCCATAATGTTACATAGAAAGTGTCTTTCACGCATTATGGAATGAATGTTTGTGTTCCCCCCAAATTCCTATACTGACCCCCAATGTACCAATGTAGCTCTGTTTAGAGATGGGATCTCTAAGTTATTTAAGTTAAATGAGATCGTGAGGGTGGGACTCTGATCTGATAGGAATGATATCCTTATCGGAAGAGATACAGTGGATGTGGGGAGCTCGCCGTGTGGGGAGCTCGCGCTCTCTCTCTCTCTCTCTCTCTCTCTGTTCATACACAAATAAACAAAGAGGAAATCATGGGAACATATAGCAAGATTGTAAGTACCTTTACAAGCCAGGAGAGGAGGTCTCAGAACCAAACCTATCTTGCTAGCACCTTGATTTTGTACTTCCCAAACTTGAGAATAGTGAGAAATAAATTTTTGTTATGGAAGCAGACCAGCCTGTGGTATTTTGTTATAGTATCTTGAAGCAAACTAACACATCAGGTTGTACAATATACTGTTAAACATAACTTAATTAGTTTTATGCTATTTAGTCTTATAGGTATATTTTAAATTATTTATCTAGTACTAGATTTGTACAATATTTCTGAATTTTCTGTATTTAAAAATTTCTTACTGTCATCCCCTATGTATGATTTTTTTTTCCACCTCATCTTAAGATAGATTCCTAGAGAGGAACATACTTGGTCAAAGAATATAAACGTTTTTAGGAATTTGATACACATTGCATTGGACGAAGATTCAAATCAAATATGTTTTCAAATACAACTTAATATTTTGCCAGTTTAATACACTGAGAAAACCACAAACTAAACTTTGAATGGCAGTATTCTTTTTGAATGAAGCATTGGCAGCTACTGTATGCATTGTACAAAACAGTCTTTTCCAAAGCAGCTTTACTTATCTTTGAATTGGCCCAGACATGCATACAACCACACTGTTTTTTTTGCTTTGTTTTGTATTGTGTTGCATTTAAACACTGGTTGAGAATTTCTTCACTGTTCATTTTGGCTTTTAGCAAGTTGAAAATTATTTTTCATCACGTATTTTCAGTGTAAAAATATCAAAAAATAACCAAGCAAATGGCCAAGGAAATAATGGTCATGATTTTATCCAACTCTAAGTTAAACAATTATCAGTGCCTCAGTCTTTCTCTTGGTTTTTCAAGTATCCTTTGAACATATTAAAATTGTTTACATGTCTGAAAGAGGTGTCTTTTTGGTCAGATTGTTTGCTTCTCTTGGAACCAAAGTGTATTTGAATTAGATAACTAAATATATGATTATAGTTATATGTAACTTATATATATAAGTTATATATAATTTGTTTTCGTGTAACTTACATAAGTGACACTTATATGTAGTCTATATAAATTATGTTACAAATAGATATAACTATATATATAGTTTCTAATTATATTTTTATTATATTGTTCTCAGCCTAGACTTCTCTTTTTAAAACATATAAAATGTAAAATTTTTGTTAGTTATTTCCAGAGGGATATTTATTGCTCAAGTTAATTTAAAAACAAATAACAATGTTTAGGCTTATGTATCTACAACTCTAAAATGCATATTTAAAATACATATAAGTGTGCTTAACAAGTTTTAGATTAGTTACTGTTGTTTACTAGTCATTTTCTGGATCTAACCGGTGCTAAAAAAAGCTATGCAGGTCATTGATATTAGAATAATTAACTTTCTCCACAGCAGGTAGTTCATTCTCTACGATGAGAATGTCATGCTATTATAGGTTTTCCTGCTTACACAGAGGGAAAACATTTTTTTGTTGTTAAAGATTTTATTTATTTGACAGAGAGAAACACAGCGAGAGAGGGAACATAAGCAGAGGGAATGGAAGTGGGAGAAGCAGGCTTCCTGCCGAGCAGGGAGCCGGATGTGGGGCTCAATCCCAGGACCCTGGGATCATGACCTGAGCCAAAGGCAGATGACTGAGCCACCCAGGCGCCCCAACATTTTTAAATACTATATATCACACAGAAATGGATTTCTCACATTAGATTGTCTGGCATAGAAAATCAAGACTTAACGTATTTCTTAAATCTTTAAGTCAAATCGCAACCCAGAAAAAGCACTATACTTTTCCTATGCCTTCATTATGCCTAAAATCTTAGGTTCTTATCAGGCCAATGGGGAGGAGGTGCTGTAATATGTGTCTAAGTTTGAGCAGCAGAGCTACATATAACACTGTCTCCTAACTCACACTTGATTGAATATTTCCACTGTGATAATTCCTTACTAAAATGCAATAGTAAGCATTGACATTGTTAGCTGGATAATCTGCAATGTTCATAAATTACAGCATTATTATGAATTATATTTTTATGGAAGTTTTTACTTTATATCACAAAAATTTTTAGTTTAAATGAGATTTTTTTTTTAAAGATTTTATTTATTTATTTGACAGAGAGGGCTCACAAGTAGGCAGAGAGGCAGGCAGAGAGAGAAGGGGAAGCAGGCCCCCTGCTGAGCAGAGAGCCAGATGAGGGGCTGATCCCAGGACCCTGAGATCATGACCCTAGTGGAAGGCAGAGACTTAAACCTCTGAGCCACCCAGGCGCCACTAAATGAGACTTTTAACAAAGAAGTTATTTAATTTTTATTTTGTATTTTGTTTAAAGAAACAGCCCTGTACTTTTAAAAGTTACGTGTTTTTGAATTTATATTTAGAGTCTGGGGGACTCACATGTCTTGAGTCTAAGAAGGTTGGTACTGCAGACCCAGAACATTTTTCCAGCAATTATGCATTGAAGGATGAGGGCATGTGTGGAACTCTGTATTCATTACCCCAAGGCTCTTGCTGGCTTTCTAAATGAGACTGCCCTAGCAACAACTTGCATGTGTTCCCATTGTGATCCAGAAGCCGGATCTCTACTACTGGCTCTGCTACCAACACAAGGATTACCTGTGATGACAGTTCCTAGCCATTACCTCACCTATAACCCTAAACTGACAGTACCTTGCTTGTCCTGTATATACTCTTGTCCTAACCAGACTTCCTGGTTGCCACTATATTCTTAAATACAGTATCTGCTCTGACCATGTACAATCAGGAAAGTGGAAGGATTTGAAGTTTTTGAGGCAAAACTGTAGTCAATGGGAATGAAATTCTGTGAATAAATTATTTCCTTCATGTTACCTCCTCTATTATTTTTGTATACTGTGTAATAACCTCACAAAATCTCCATAAAGTCTCCATTGAGACCTTAATAGTCAGCCTGCCATGATGCTCTAGCCAGCTTGGTAACATACTTCCTTATGCCTATTATCCCTCCATCCCTCCTTATTTTTTTTCCTGTATATTCTGCTTCCTTGGTAATGTACTCCCTAATAAATTGTTATGACATAAACATTTCTTCAGGCTCTGTTTTCTACTTTATAAGAAACTGAAGCTAAGATAGGCATATGGGAAGCAGAATGAAAAAAATACGGAGGTACTGTTTCTGATCAAACATAATAGAGGACAAGTTGTAGACCCTAGCGGCTTTTATGTATAAAAACTGTATGAGATATTGGCGAGCTTTAAGCAGATAAAATAATTCTGCCAATTTTAAGAATGTCTTTCTTATTTGTGGATGTTGGAAAAGGGATGGTAAGTAATAAACAGACTTTACTACCAAAGCTTTCAAATGTACTCTTCCCTATGAGATGTTATGTAGGTATTGAAAATTTACATGTTAATAAATTTCTAAAGTTTCCAGTCATTCATCTCCAATTATGAATTAATTAATTCACTGACATATTTAATGAGTACCTATTGTGGGCCACCAACGAACAAAAGAGAGAATGTACCATTTGTCCTATCCACCTATGGCTATGTACCATGTGTCCTAGCCACCAATGAACAAAAGAGAGAAATCTTCGTTTTCATATAGTAAATATCCTAAAAAGAAGAGATAAAAAAACCCCAAACAAAGGTGGAATGGGGTAGGTGGTGATAAGTGACAAAATAAAAATAAAAGCAGGATAAGGGTATTGAGAGGATAAGAGAAGACACAGGTAAGGACTTCACTTCATACTACCTCACAGGAGGTAATATTTGAGCACAGAGACCTCAGGATTTCTCTGAGATAACCAGACTGTTAGTAGCCTAATATGTCTGTCATCAGTGGAGACAATGATTTAGATGAATGAAGAAGTTATATAATCATAATAAATTATAATAAAAAGAAGTTAGAAGAAACTAGATAGAGGGAGGAGTGACTTTGTGCTACCTCTGAGTATAATAAAAGTAATGCAATTATTTATAGTTTAATATTATTCTTCATTACCTTGAATAAAAACAGAAAATGAAAATTTACTGAGTGCTTATAAAATATGCCAGGCCCTCTAAGCCCTTCATATCATTTTGGTCATTTAATTTTCACTGGAACCCTCTATGGTAAGGACTCTTTATCACCATTGTGCAGGTGAAAAAGCTGAGGGTTTTCTTTGTTTGTTTTGAAACCTTGAGATACTACTCTAAAACCATAGAGATAGCTGTTACGAAAAAGAACCAGAATTCCTGTTATAAAATAATTAAGTCACAAGGGTTTAAAATATAGCATTGAGAGTATAGTCACTGATATTGTAATAACGTGTGGTGACATATGGTAACTACATTTATTGTGGTAAGCCTTGCATAATGTATAGAAGTGTCAATTCACTATGTTGTACACCTGAAACTAATATAAAACTGTATGTCAACTATACTTAAAAAAAATCCTGAGCGGAGGTTACTTGAGTACAAGGCCCAAAACCTAACCACTATCTTTATACTGTATAATTTTTTTTTCATTTGGAAAACCTCTGATTAAAGTTCTGTTGTAATGTCAAAGGCAAAGGAAAAAGGCAGTAAGTGAGAAATTATTGTCTCATTTTTCTCTCAGACTTTTTTCAAGGCAGATGTAAGAAGGAAAACAAAATAAGTTCCCATATTACAGATTCAATAAAATAAACATTGATCACCTCCAGAATAACTGGTGAGTTTTAAAAGTGTGTTGGCTATTTGAATTCTAATTAATATCTATAGTCCCTTTGCGTTTTCTAAAATTTTTTTAAAAGATTTTATTTATTTATGAGATAGAGAGAGAGCACAAGCAGGGAGAGGGGTTGGGGGAGAGTATGAACGGAAAGAATCTCAAGAAGAGTCTTCACTGAGTGAGGAACCCAATGCAGGGTTCAATCTCATGATCCTGAGATCATGACCCAAGCCAAAATCAAGAGTCGGCGCTTAACTGACTGAGGCACCCAGGCATCCGAGTCCCTTTGCATTTCTGTTTTTGCTCTACCCATCATCTTAAGGTGAGAGATATCTGGAAATATTTTAATGCATCATTAATTAAAGGAAAATTTCATTAAGCAAACATTATCAAAAAAGTTTAATAGTCATATTTAGTTTGTTTAATTATAGAATGCTAATTTCACAGTTGAGAATAATAAAAGTTTGCAACAAATTGTTCTAAATAAAAGTTTTTAGATTGCTTTTAAAACTTATCTTTCAAAGCAAAAAATTTCTTTATTTCAAAAGCTACCAGAATAGTATCTTGAGTAGATTATGAAAACTTTGATGAGTAGTAAGGACAAACTGTTTTCTATGTTTATGTGAAATTTTGTGCAGTGAGCACATTTTTAAGTTTTCTGAAAAACCTAAGTGAATTCTTAAAAGAGAATACTTATTTTTGCCAATTTTTAAACTGAATTGAGGCAGATATACCTTGATTAACCTCTGTGTAGCAGTTTCTTTTAGTTAGCAGGTCAGCTATTTTTCCATTAATGACATTTTAATTCAAATGAAATTTGAATTGAATACACTACTGAAAATATATTGTACATTACAGAGAGAAAAAAAGAGTTCTTCTCTGACTTTCTCTCAACATTTCTCCAGGCAAAGGGAGAATTTATTTTAATCACTCTTCTCTCTCTTTCTCATTCTCTTCCTCCCTCATCTCCCACAATTATGCTTCAGAGAGTTTCCTGAGACATTTTTTAAATGAAATTGCAAAAATTATATTTTATGATTAGGTAAGAAAATGCTGATCTTTTGTTATGTCTATAGGATATAGAACTAACTGGCAGTATTTTAATGGTTTTATGCTTTTCCTAAAGATTTAAATATTTTATTTCCCAGGAATTATATAAAAGTTTATTTATTTGTTCTAAAAGTGAAAACTTTATTTAAATTAAAAGTCATAATTCAAGTGAACCTATGAATTACTGTAACTGAAAATTTTTAAAAATCTGTCTAGGATAGTAATATCCCCATTACTCAAGGGGAAGATTTGCAGAAACTAAAATATTTTCAAATATAGTTTTTGTGTTTAAGTATCATATTTGATATTCTAAGACAATAGCCAGAAATACACATAAACTCTCAGTGAAGCAAATTTACCTTTAGGTTTCATTGGGAAACCTATGTAAAACGGGACAGCCATTTTATAGACATTTGACATTCTCCATCCATTGGTAAATCCACATCACTATAGTGTACTTAAAGAAATTGAAAACTGCTGTTTATAAACCTAAACTCTAGTCAACAATATACATTTAAATTATGTGTAGAATACTAAATATTAACAATAAATGTTTATCAGAAAGTCATGTAAAATACAAAAGTCCATTGTCCAGAAAATCAGTATTTTTTTTTTCAGATGGTGCCAGTTAACTAAAATACCTCTATGTATTTGAGGCTATATTCTAGATCGGATACTTTCTAATGTTTGCAAGTTCATCTAATTTTTATGGAATTTGGTGACATGAGTAGACTTCAGTGCCCCATCGACCTACATGAAGAAGAACTCTAGTTGTTAGTTTTTAACCAAAGCCTTCTCAAACTTGGTGGACATGCATTCATTTTTGGAATGTCCCCTTAGATATGAAGATATCTTATTTGGCTGGCTAGAATTTGTACCTCAGTTCAATCTGATAATAGACATAGACTTAACCAACTTATAATACTTGTTTAATTTTTAAAAATTACCCTCAGACTCTTGTGGTTTTATAGTAAATGAAATAATGAGAATGTAGTAACACCTAAGACAATGTGATTTAAAGTTAAGTCATTTGCACTGTAGAGACAAACAAGTTGTCAGTAAGTTTCATGTGTATTTCCCTTCCCCAGAATTATGTGTGATTTATAATTCATAAAAATTGTTTTAAGGGGGAATAAGAATGCCTATGATGTGATCTCCATGTCTCTCTGGGATAGTTATAGGAGTACTGTACATTTTATTTACTGGGGCTGTATAGTAAGAAGATACTTAGAAATCTCATCTCTCCTTGAAGCTGAAGGAATAATGTATGTGCATAAAACAGTATTTACTACAGTGCTAGGAGGTATATAAATATTACTGCTAGGATGGCTGATTAGGTTGTCTCAGTGCACTTTCTCTGCTTCTATGTATTTGTGTTTGTTGCTATTTTTTTACTTGCTTTGTTTTGGCTTTTGATTCCATCTACTTCAGAGGCTTTCCATAATATGGCCATGTGAACTCAAGGTTGCCTTAGTGATATGAAAGAGTTAATGTGATTGCTTCCATGTTTAAATTGCTTCCAGAAAATAACTTCAGCTATGGAGAGACTAAATCCAGCTTTGGAGACACCAGAACCCAGGGTAAAGTTTTGAAGTCTTAAAAAGTAATGGGCAATTGGATATGACCTTGATAAAAATGAACAAGGAAGATTTTCCAATTCCAGTTCCCCTCACAGTGTCCTATTACTCTAGTTTGAAATGATAACTATTATGGAACTCATTCACCATGAATGAAAGAATTATCCCCTATTAAAATGTAAATGCCCCGGAAAAGACAGTACAAGAATCAATCAATCATTTATACCTTAATAAGAAGTAGTCACTCAGACTCTCCCAACATCATAGTTATCTGAAATTGAACATTGATAGGATGGAGGTGAGACATAGGCACTTTAGGAATCAGGAGTAGGGAGGAAGGAAAAATAAAAGGAAAACAAAGAGTGCTGAATAATGGCACTATTTGCAATGTTATAAAGAGTTCAAATCACCAGTGACAATTATTGGAGGTAGTGTGCTGAGCTCATGAAGGGAGGGCTATTGTAAAGCCTTCCAGTGACATGTGTATAACGGGAAAAATTTTATTCTTTCTGTTTTCTTCCTTTCCTAGAAGATTACCATTCATGATGAAGAGTGCTGATATATCATCCCAATATGGATAGGGATTTGTATTTATTCAGTCAGTTGAGGTGTAATTGATTTAAGAACACAAACATAAATATATGTATTCTGCAATTATCAGAATAACACAGGAGACAATAAATAAAAATAAAGGATTTCATTTTAAAGATTGCCCTGTATATGAGTTACAGAGAAAGATTTTTAGGGGCACCTGAGTGACTCAGTGGTTAACCATCTGCCTTCAACTCAGGTCGTGATCCTGGCATCCTGAAATGGAGTCCAGCATCAGGTTTCCTGCTCAGCAGGAAGCCTGCTTCTCCCTCTCCCACTCTCCCTGCTTGTGTTCCCTCTCTCACTGTCTCTCCTTGTGTCAAATAAATAAATAAAATAATCAAAAAAAAAAAAAAGAAAAATATTTTTAGATCACATAAAATTGTTTATGATTAACAACTATCTAAACTAAACATAACTTTTTGGGAAAAAACTGACTTATTTGGCAAAATGCCTCCAGTTCTTTTGCATTGATTCTCTTTCTTGTGCAAATTGAATAAGGTAATGTGCTTTGTAATATAGTTCACTAACCTATCATTGTCATCTTCTATAGGTTCACTATAGAAGGTTCACCTATAGGAATCTATAGGTTCACTAACCTGTCATTGTCATCTTCATCACCAGCTTTGGGTATGAGAAAGAGAGAGAGAGAGAGAGAGAGAGAGAGAGTGTGTGTGTGTGTGTGTGTGTTTGTGTGTGTGTATTTGCCCAGTTAAACATGAGAGTCACACATGGGCAAATAAGTGGTTTTCTGGCTTCATGGATAATTCTTGAAGTTCCTTTAGGAAGAATTATTTCTCTTCTTTCATGATAATTTGTTGAAAGACAGACAAAGATTATTATATTTTATTTATTAAGTAGATATATATGATACATAGTATCAAATATTGTATATATTATATTATTATATGTGAATTTATATAATAGATATTTTACCTGAACACATATATTATTGAATTGATGCTAGCTATAATAAATTACAATAAAATGAGTATGTGTTTTATGAGAATAGTTTAGTTGTTAAGAAATCTCTCATAGCTGATCTCGGAAGCTAAGCAGGGTCGGGCCTGGTTAGTACTTGGATGGGAGAAATCTCTCATACGTTTGAGTATTCAGTAACATGAATTTAATGTTATAATAATAAAGTCCCTAATAAAATTCATCTATTGATTTAATTTGAGGGAATTCAATTTGTTTTCATTCACAAACTGAAACTGTTACTATAAAAAAAAAATTATGACTAGTATGACTATCAGGACCTCAATGTCTAATATTTGGCTTCTGTACCTGAACATTCAGGAGTAACATCTAATCTCTGTTATTAAGGCTATTTTCAAATATGTTCTTGAATTAAATATAGTCATTAACTCAATTAAGCAATATTCCTAAAGATATTTTTATGTTATGATATTCTGACTAGCCATTTAGTTCCATTTTATATTACATTTACATTTCATTTTCTTTTTGTTTTACTTTTTATTTATTTAACTTATTCTTAGGGTAAAAGTATTAGAAAAAAGTATAAAATAAATATATTATAGGGCTTGTGGGTAAATTAATTATATTTATCTGTTGGTAAAATATTACTTATTATCCTCATGTTATATTTTTCTTTTTAAAGATTTTGTTTATTTGACAGAGAAACACAGTGAGAGAGGGAACACAAGCAGAGGGACTGGTAGCGGGAGAAGCAGGCTTCCCGCAGAGCAGAGAGCCCGATGCGGGGCTCGATCCCAGGCCCCTGGGATCTGACCTGGGCCGAAGGCAGACGCTCAACGACTGAGCCACCCAGGCGCCCCCCTCATGTTATATTTTTCAATAAGCAAGTAAATTTAAAAAAATTATTGGCTAGCTCTGTAATGTCAGGCCCAATTTAAGCTGAGAAAGTAGAAAAAGTAATAAGCTAACTTAAAGTTCATATTCTTTTGTTTCCTTTTTAAATTTGTCAGCTGTTGTTTTACTTATTTACTCAAGAACACAAGCAATAGCATAAATTTACACTTTTTATTAAAAATGATATTTCATTTAACTGGGAATCTGAAGGATTTCACTATAAAAGGTTCTTACTGATGTAATTCGGAGCTTTAATCTTCAGCACAAATTGTAATTGTATTCATTACTAAAAAGAAAAAAAAAATCAAAAGAAAACCTAAAGACAAATCACAACTGTACAAATTTTATAGCATTTTTCTCTTTTCAACAGTCAGCATCAAAACTGTAAAGTAAATTGCTTTTGAATACTTCTGTACCAGATGTCAGCCATCTTGCTTATCAGTGAACAAGCCACATTTGAACTAAACAGCTCACTATCGCATTGAGGGATGTGGTTGCTGATTGAACACAGGTGTAATGGTTGATATACTGTCACACAGTCTGACGTTAACCTAAGATCTCTGTTGAAATAGTTATTACTGATGGCACGAAATGTAATTGCTAATTTTCTGCCTGAGTGGTTACATATTTTCTCCAAATCTTAAGAGTTATTCCTCCTTTTCCCACTGCCCATTCCTCAGAGTTTAAGGCAGATGTGTCAGTGGTCCATGGACCAGTAATTGAACCTGTCACTTGCAATCTACTGATTTCATTCTTCAGAAATGTGACTACTACTTTATTCACTACCCCTTATTTTTCTCTAGGTATCAAATGTCTTACTTGAACCTAAGCTAACCAATATTCATTGTTTACCTTTAAGAGCCTCTTTGGTCACTGAGCAAAGGAATTGTGGGTGATTCAAATCTGATTGCTTTTTAGTATTTCTGGTTTTAGATGCCTGGCTTTCAAATGAATTGGTTCTTTATAAGCCTTATTATAATAAATCAATCAATCAACTGTATTGTAAGCATAGAAAGTGTGGAGGTATCGTAGAGAAAGGGTTGGGAAACTGGGATAGATTTGCCAATCCTGTCTGAATGAATTGCTTCTCAGAATGAGAACATAACATAACTCAGGCTGCTGATACACCTTTTCCAAAATTTTACTGAGTAACTAGTGCTTAGTGCCTGATGATCAGCCAGTGCCTAGTGGTTTTGACAATAAATATGCTGTAATAAATTCAGTTCCAATAAATTTCCCATTTTCATTTTGTTTCTACTAAATTCAGTTAAGTCATGGTCCATAGTAAAATAAAAGGGGAGATAATATATGTCAAATTTATGCTTAAAGAATTTTACATAGATTATTTGATGCCACAAAGGAGAAATGGCATGTCTTGAGATATAATCCATTTTAGCTTTTCATAGTCGCAAGTTTATTAGATATCTAAGTTGAAAAACTATAATTAATTTGCATAGACTTGAGTTTTCTTTATGTGCTATTTATGAGTCATTTTAACCTGGCCCGCAAATGTCCATTTTTAGGTTATAGAAACAAAGGATGCACATTGGATGAGTAAACGTTGAAAATGAATGGACATCAAGGAACTGTGTCTGAGGGATGGAATTTTATAAAATTTGAAATTAAGAAGTCAAAATCATGAACAATTGGAAAAGATAAGTCACAGCATAAGCTGTAGGAACAGGGATGAAATAAAGTTTTGGGGGAAAATGCTATCCTGACCTAGTTTTCCGACCCTGGCTAGAGGCTAGTAAATTCCCTTGCTAGAGCAACTAAATCCACACCCCAGCAACTTCCCTTATCAGACTCATACTCCGGAACCACTATGTCTCAACCATAATCACCCTAAAGGCCAAATATCAGACAAGGAGCGTAAGCCCCTTCTGAATCCCCATTCAAACTAGCCATTCCACAGGGAGCTTGCCAAAAGACTCGAAGCCCCCCAAGTAGCCATACATACACTGCCCCTATAGCTCCAGCTTACTGTTACTCTGTCCTTAGGCACAACCCTTTGTGTGGTCCTGCCTGGCAGCCATCTGTATTTTGGAGCTTTGCCCTTCATCTATCTGAATGTCATTGTGTTGTGTCCTGTCATCAAAAGAATCTTTAAATCTTATAAACTAAGATATGGGAGATAGTAAATATTAAAGGTCAAGATGTTAAGAATCCATCTGTTAAAACAAGAGCAAAGGAAAATAGTTTCCAAAGTATGATTTCAAGTGAAAGGTTATGGACTTACTTAGGTGGTTCATGCCATGAGGTCTTATTTCTATGCCTAGTAAAGTAACTCATGATTCCCACCACCAAAATTTTTTCTATCTCAATTTAGGAACTGCCACCATAATCTCATTTGCTAAAGGCGAAAAATAGGCATTGTGTCTTTTTCCCAAGAGCATGCTTAATATACAATAAACTGGGCCTACATTAAGTGTACATTTGACAGGTTTTCACATATTATTGTAACTTCAAAACCATCATCCCAACCAAGATAATAAACACATACATCACTCAGAAGTCTTCTCACTGCCTGCCCTTCATAATCTTTCTCTCCCGCCCCTTCCCAACCATCTCTCTCAACTCTCATCCTTGTCTCAGGGCAACCACTGATCTGCTCTGTCACTACAAATTGCTTTGCATTTCCTAGAATTTTATGTAGATGTAATCATACAGTATAAGCTCTTATATGTCAGACTCCTTTCACACAGCATTATTTTAAAATTCATCCACATTGCATACCTCAGTGATTCATATTTGCTTTAATAAGTCTTCATACAGTATGTGAACATAGCACAATTTGTTTATCCATTCACCTGTTGATGAATATTTGAGATGTTTAAAGTTTTGGAGTATTACCAAAAAAAAGAAGCTGCTGTGAACACTTGTGTATACATCTTTTTATCAACATAAACTTTCATTCTTTCATTTTCTTGGGAAAATATCTGAGATTGAGAAAGTTGGATCATATGGGAGCTGTATTTTTTATTTGTATTTTTTAAACTTTTAAGAAACTGTTAAACTTTTCCGGAGTGTTTCTAACATTTTATGTTCTCACCAGCAATCCTATGAAAGATCTTGTTCCTCCACATACTCACCAGCACTAGATGTGGTCAGGCTTTTTAATATAAGCCAATTTTATAGGTTTATAGTGATACCTCACCATGGTTTCATTTTGCATTTTTCTAATGACTACTGATGCATACCACTTTAATGTACAGATTTGAGATCCATACATATTGTTTGTTGAAATTATCAAGTTAATTAACAACTGAATTAAATTATGCCCAGTTTTGTTGAGTCGCTTTTTTTCTTATTGAATTTTGATTGTTATAACTATTTCAATGTAAGGTCCTTATCAAGCATATCATTTGCAAGTAGTTTGTCTTTTGATTCTCTTAAAAATATCTGTTGAAAAGCAGACATTTTAAGTATTAATAAAGTATGAGGCAATATTCTTGATTAATAGTTCTACTTCCAAATTTATCTTAAAAATGTCCACTCTTTTTTTTTTTTTAAAGATTTTATTTATTGAACAGAGAGAGATCACAAGTAGGCAGAAAGGCAGGCAGAGAGAGGGGAAGCAGGCTCCCTGCTGAGCTAAAAATGTCCACTCTTTACATTGGATGAGTACCATCCTTCTCCTAGCAGCTGTC
Organism: Procyon lotor; assembly: GCA_028646535.1. Lineage (NCBI taxonomy): Eukaryota > Metazoa > Chordata > Mammalia > Carnivora > Procyonidae > Procyon > Procyon lotor. The sequence goes on from CM053607.1 coordinate 61,500,439, forward strand.
ATCTCATTTCTTTATAATCACAATAATTTCTTAAGTCTGTGCTTCTAAGTTTTATCCCCACCATATCCATAGTACTTTATTCAGCATCTTTAAAAATAAGAAACAGATATTGACATTTTCCTGATTAAAACTTTTCAGTAGTTTCCCATTGGGTTCATTAAATGAACAAGTCTTTTTACATAGCCAATAATGAATGTCCTTCATGGTCTGGCCCCTGTGTGATTCTTATATCTCATTTTGTACCACATTCTCTCTTGATCATTATATTCCATCAATATCATCTTCCTTGCTATTCATCTTACATGTAATTTTCTACGTTAGAGTCTCTCCCTTACACTCTTCTTTGCTTGGATTGTTTGATTGGTCTGCTATCACTTGACTATAGGATGAAAGCTTTCCAGGTACGTGGCTTATGTTTAAATTCTATGCCTTTTTATTCCCCTCTTCATAAACTCAGGAGTGGGATAAAGTAAGCATTCATAAACAGTTGTTAAATAAATATACAAATAAGTGCATTTTCACAATTCTATACATCCGTTAATCCTGACTTGATTTTAATATAATTTAATTTCTATTATCAGTGATCGCCTTAGAGGATGAGGTTATCATTACCACTGGTTAACGGGTACTTATGTAGTAGATGAGACTGTTAGCAACCTCGTAGTTTAAACTAGCAAAGATTGATATGAATACAAAAGCCAAGACACATAAAGATCAGCAATAATGCATCAAAAATATGAATCAGATTCTGTTCCAAATTTTCTTCACTTCACTATTAGAGATCTCCTAATACTAAACACTGACCTAAGCAAAAGATGAGTAGGCTGGTTAGTGTTCTTGGAGCAAACAGAAACATGAAAGCACCAAATGAGAACTCCGAAATGATTGTTGAAGCAATGTCCTAACATTTAGTTTATTCTGGAATGCTGTTCATGTGGCTAATACTTGGAGAGATCATAACTCTGAGTCTAAATTTTCTGATAGGTGTTTGTCATTTCCTATCCTTGACTATCCAGTAGAGAAAAGTCAAGTATTAACATCTGAAAGACCGTTCTCTCTACCCTTTCACTATGCTTTATTCATTCTTGATTTTTAATGAGATAGGCCACTAACTGAAGACACACTAAATACCCTTGTGCTGTGCAACAGAGGTTCTCAAGATGTTTTTTCCTAATAATTTTTTTCAGAATGCTAATTAAGCTACAGAGTGAATTTTCCTCTAAAACAGTATCTTTGCTAACTTTGTGTCACACACTCTTAATATTCATTATATGATTAGTCAACATCCTCATGTGTCCAGGTGATGCTATTCCAGGACAAAGCATGGTGCCAATAGGCATCATGAAATCTTTTTTCCACTCTCATAAAATATCTCAATGACAGTAATGATCTGCTTACATTATTTTGGAGCCCTGATTTGAATTACTATTCTGACTAAACTATTTAAAGCAATAGTAAATATTCTAATTATGTTAAATTTGCTTTATTAAAACGATAGGAGTTTCTAGAATATTCTGAGGGTCCATATATATATATAGCACTCTGTTCTGAGCACTCTTAGATATTTCTGATTGTAGCAGTACCATATTTTATGATTTCAAAACTTCTATAAAAGAAGAAAAAATCAGTATTGTTGATTATTATAAATTATTATTTTTCTGATCACAATGATGATGGGAAGTGAACAACTATCCTTAGGTATCACTTCTTATTCTGTACTTAGGAGTTTAAATATTAGTTGGTCTTCTTGAATATACATGTGCACATACATAAAAATGTAAATTTCTCAATATAAATTCAAAATTCATTACTTGTAATGCTTCAATCATTATTGTTGTCTTTCTATCTGTAATTTAACAAATACACTAGTCAGATATTCCAAAATGTTTCAATGTTTTTCACGAATTACCATTAGTTTTAATTTATATGATAATTTTTGTATGTTCAGAACTCAAACAATAATATATGCTGTTTGCAGCAATTTCAAACAGTGTAGTTGTATATGAAAAAAAATATTTTCCCTCCCTCATTAATTTTTCCAGCCTTAAAATTTAAACAATACTTTAAAGAATATTATTTTTCTTTGTTTCTTTTTCTAATGTTTGTATGAATATACCAGTTAATTCAGCTTGCTTTCTTTCTCTCTTTAATTTTTCATAAAAATTGAGATTACTCTGCTACCTTATTGTCAATACTCCATCATGGATAACTTTTTTTTTTAAAAGATTGTATTTATTTATTTGAAAGATAGTACGTAAGAGAAAGAGGACAAGGTGGGGGAGGTTGCATACGGAGAGGCAGAAGCTGGCTCTCAGTGAGCCAAGGTCAGGCTCCATCCCAGGAACCCAGGACCAGGACCTGAGCCAAGGGCAGACTGAGTCACCCAGGTGCACCTATCATGGGTATCTTTTTAAGTCAGCATGTATAAATCTCACCTTTCTGTATTTCACATAGTTTAGGAATCATGATTTAGTCAATCACTTTTTAATGGACTTTCAGGATGTTGTTAGTATTTTACTTATGCAAATAATGTTGCATCAAACTGACTTGTGAAAGAAATTACCTAGTTAAAATATTACAAAAATGTGTTATATTCTTTTGAATAACACTTTTGCCTTTGTCCTCAGACACCTTAGATTTTCTGAAGCCTAATATAAAAATAAAAGCAACTCTGGCACTGTGTAGTTTCTCGAAATAAATTTTAATTACACAGAACTAAAATAACTTCATCAGGAATACACACCACTTTTTGAAAAGTCATCCTTTTGCATGACTTTTGCTGAGAAAAAATGAAAGCCAGAAAACAGTTTTTTAAGCCACAGATATTAGAAATATAAAATATCACATAAATTATTTGGCAGTTCTCTTCGATTATAGAAATAAGTTTGCTTTACCCAGGACAGTTTTAAATATCTCTGGAAAATTAAATTCCTATAGAATATTATTTTACAGTTGAATTGTTCATTTTATTATTTCTCATGTATCAGTCATCTGGATGTTGCTGTAAAGGTATTTTATAGATACAACTAACATTTAAATCAGTAGCCTTTGAGTAAAACAGATTATAATGTGGGTGGACATTATCCAATTACCTGAAGGCCATAAGAGAAAAACAGAGGGAGGTTCTCTAAGGAAGAGGGAATGTTATCTTCCAACTGTTTTCAGACTGGATTTGTGACATCAACTCTTAACTATATATTCACATTCTATTGATTATTTTTCTCTGGAGTATCCTAATAGAGAAATTTGCTATAGCAGCTATAGGAAATTAATACACCAACCAACACAATTATTGTTTTAGCTACCAATGTAATTCAAATTAAAGATTCAGAAATGGAGAAAATTTGATTTGGAATGATTTTTTTAAAAGACTTTATTTATTTGTCAGAGAGAACACTAGCAGGGAGAGTGGAAGGCAGAGCGAGAAGCAGGCTCCCTGCTGAGCAAGGAGCCTGATACAGGACTTGATCCCAGGACCCTGGGATTATGACCTGAGTTGAAGGCAGTTGTTTAACCAACTGAGCCACTCAGGAGTGCCTGGAATGATTTTTAATGAGTGTCAAATTTGTTAAATATAAATTATAAATATAGCACTAAATGAGTCTGGACATACTATCCAAACTGTATGGTGCAAAAGTAATAACTAAAAAATATGAGAAAGTAAAAAGTGAAAGGTAACGTTACAAATGTACTTTTAAAAAACCTTTTATCATAATAAAACTGTGTCCAGTATCTCACCAAAAGCTAAATATAGTCTCCAAAGCCTTAGAAACAACACAACTAAAAATATATTGTAACACTATTAACTCTATATCCATTTATATATACGCAAATAAATTATACATAAGGGAACGTCAACAAATGCACATATACTCGCATGTACAAAAATGGGAAACACACTTTCATAAAAGTACACATTCACATAAGTACATACATATACAAGACAGCAGACAAAAATAGAATAAAAGGATTGTGAAGAAGATACTTAACATGAAATTTCATGAAGTTAAATATAAACAAGTATTTGTTGTAGAATAAGTGAAATGGATAATTTACCTGTTAAATGTATAACTATTTTACAAATTATATTTAAAAATATTTGAGACACTTTTTCACTGTGTAGAATTCTGAGTGGTTTATATATTTTACAATAAGCATATGTAACTGTCATAATTTAGAAATTGGGTCTCTACCTCTGACCATGTTAAAGAAAATGATATTACATCTGCCCTCCCATTAGAAACAGCTATAAAAAAAATGAACAAAATACATGGGGCAGTTTAATCTTTGGCATCACCCAAGTCCTCAGTCACCTCTAACAAAAATCATCTTTCCTTCAGGTTCTAATCACATGTTCTTCATTTCTGCCTGAGATATCACTAGCCGCACTTTTAATGTTTATATTTCTAGCAAACTTATATTCATTATGAGGTATCTGTTTTCTAAGATGGTAGAAATTTCCTCTTTTTTGTTGAGACTGCTAGAATCATTGTTAACATCCATATTTCTATAAATATCTTTTCAAGGCAATGTAGGCGTTTTCTATGATACATCTCAAAACTCTTCTGGTCACCACCATTACCTAAATCCAATGCCACTTACACATTTCTAGGGATCTGTTATAGTAGTACTCTACTTCCCAGTACCAAAATCTGTATTAGTTTCTTAGGGATACCATAGGGAAGTACCATAAACAGAGCGGCATAATTAAACAGAAGTATACTCTTTAACCTAATTTTAGAGGCTAGAAGATATCAAGAAATTGTCAGGGCCATGCTTTCCTGAGATTTCTAGGGAAAATAATCTCTGACATGTCTTTGTCTTAGCTTCTGGTGTTGCCATAAGTCCTTGACATCCCTTAGCTTGTAATTGTGTAACTTTAATCTGCTTCTGCTGTCACATGGCATTATCTCTGTGACTTCACATTGTCTTCCTAAAGACCATCAATCATATTGGACTAAGGGGTCACCCTGCTCCAGTATAACCTTATTTTAACTACATCTGCAATGACCCTATTTCAAATAACAACCTTCTGATGTACTGGAGATTAAGACTCCAACATACCTTGTTTGGGAATAGAGTGAAACCTGTAAAAAGTACTGACACATGTAACAATGATGAGCTTCAAAAAATTATATTAAATGACAGAAACCAGAAAAAAGTTATATATTTTTTATATTATGTTAAACATTCAGAATAGGTAAACCCATAGAGATAGAATGTCGATTGGAGGTTGCCACAGACTGGGAATGGGGAGCGACTGCTTACTGGGGATGAATGTTTCTTTTTAGAGTGTTGAAAATATTTTGGAACTTATATTAGTCTGCTCAGGCTGCTGTAGCAAAATGCCACCTACTGGGTGGCTTAAACAACAGAACTGTATTTTTCACAATTTTGGAGGCTAGATGTCCAAGACCAGTTAGTCCACAGGTTTGGTTTCTAGTGAGACCTTTCTACGTGGCTTGCAGATGGCTACCTTGTAGGAAGGTCCTCGTATAGCCTTTATTTCTGTGAATGCACACAGAATTGTGAACAATGTGCATAGAATGCACAACAGTCCTTCTGGATTACAACTATACCCTTAGGACCTCCTTTAATCTTGATTCCTTCCTTAAACACTCCATTTCCAAATATAGTCATAATGAGAATTAGAGCTCCAACATATGAATTTAGGGGGACAGTTCAATCCATAACAGAACTAAATAGAGATGGTAGTTGCACACATTGTGAATATACTAAATGACACTTTGTTGTTCACTTTAAAATGGTTAATATTTTTATATGACTTTTACCTCAATAAAAAAATTAAAAAGCATATTTACATCATATCCTCTTCCATGTATTATATATAACCGTATTCACAAATGAAGTTCAAGTATAACAAGGCTTTTCTTGTATACCTTCAACTTCATTAAAATAAATATAATGAATTTTGTTTCTTAAAGTATTTAATGACAACATATAAATTGAATTTACTATATCATATGAGATTTCATTTTACAGACTATAAGAAAGTTTAACCTCAAAATACTGATATAAATGCTAAATCTAATGTTTTTTCATTTAAAAAAAACTACTGTTTTAATTATTTGAAAGTAGTTAGATCCTAATTATATATGTGGCAAACCACCATTACCACCCTGATTTCAACAATTATTTATATTTAAGTATGTATCAGTTGTTTATGTTAAAGTAGGGTTAATTAGAAAATTTCACACAATCCAAGTTGCTAGTTGTCTCTTTTTTTTATGCTAGTTGTCTCTTAATATTTGGTGAAGTTTAGGATCAGTGTTGTAAAATGAGAACAATTTTAAATAGCAATAACTCTGTACTCAGCTTTTAGCTATTATTAAGTGAGGAGTGATAAATGTAATTGATATTACATGCAGGTAAGTAACCACCCCTATCATTCAGAAGTGTTCTCTCTACCATCTCTTATTATATATATGTATATTTAATGCATATCATATATAGCTACTGGTGGTAACTATCCTATTATATTTGAATACTTATATAACTCAAAGGTAAAATAGAGCTAATATTCTTTCTGTTTAAGTCAAATTTTTTTCTGGTGTTAAAAGTGATAAACTCTAAAAGTGACAATTCATACTAAATTGTTGAATTGATTAACAGTACTAATTAAACAAACTGTTATTGTTCCATTTCTAGAAATATTGAGGATATGGCAAATTTCAGCCTCCTTTCTTTGCCTAGAACATTAATTCGAAGTTATGAGAAGATCATAATCAACAGATTAACATTATAGAAAGCATCAAGTTTCTGGGTCATTGATGGACCCTGGACATTCCTATGTGAAATTTCAATCTTCAAAAACATTTCTGGTTCATTCATAACAGCCAAAGATAAAATCAGGAGACACAATCCCCGGGTTCTAACCAGAGGCTTTTCTGTATGTGCTAAATCCCAGATGAGATGGGCAGCAATTGGTCTGCCTTGAATGTGCTATTTCTAATACTTTTTTATTTTTTTATTTTTATTTTTTTAAAGATTTTATTTATTTATTTGAGAGAGAGAAAGTGAAAGGATGAGAGCAGCGAAGATCAGAGGGAGAAGCAGACTCCCCGTGGAGCTGGGAGCCCGATGCGGGACTCGATCCCGAAACTCCAGGATCATGACCTGGGCCGAAGGCAGTTGCTTAACCAACTGAGCCACCCAGGCGCCCCTAATACTTTTTTAAATGCCTGGAAGGCACAATCTCAATGGCAGTGCCCTGAACCAGTTCTGGCAAAAAGGAAACATTTAGTCTTAAACTAGTGTAAAGGAGTCAAGGACAGGAAAGAAGGAGGAGAAAGAAGGAGGGAAACAAGAGAGGATCAAAAAGGGAGGAAGGAGAGAGAGGACAAAAAGGACAAAGGCAGGAAGGATGAAAACTGTCAGACCAGTCTATTAGATCTACTCCCAGAGTTTCTGACTGGTCTTTTGTCATCTTTTAGTCTGTCTTCTCTCATACCTCGGCTGCTGAACTATGAAAATATTTCCATAATTAGGGTAGTACTTTCAGGAACAGAGAACAAATTAATCCTGTAACACTTACCTGATTTTTAAGGAAGTTTAGTTGGAGGTAAGAAGAGAAGATAATAACTAAATCAATTTTACTCACCTCACGATATATTTTGATTTAAAAAGTGATTATTATCTATTCAGTTCTTTTATATGCCTACACTCATTTTTTTTCCACTTTTCTTTATGATCTTAGATAGGACATTTGTTAACATTCCTGAGATTCTCAAAGTCCTACATGACTGGATCATAGACAAGAATAGAGCAGAAAGCTAAGGATTTTAGAGACCTCTAGTCTCAAACTTAAGTAACACAGATAACTCCAGGTACCCAAGTCCATCTTCATGATTTTCCACTGAAGCCAAGAGCAAAGTACTTGTCTGAAACCAGGAGAACCTCCTCAACAAAAGAAAGCAGAGTAGTCTTGGGCAGCTACTCTGGGATCCTCACTGTACAGCATGTTTTATCTTGGCTTCCCTGCAAAAGTCCAGCCTTTTTGAATTTTCTAATAAAAAATTATTTTGCTGTATTTACAAAGAGAAGATCTGTGACTACAGATCTTAGTGCTTTAAAAAAAATCATGGGGATTATCTGCTGCACTGTTTTACAGGTCAAGTGCTGTGAAAAACTTTATTATCTGATATTGTTAAATTATATGAGTCACAAACATATTGCTAGACAATATCATAAGTGAGTGAGTCTGGATAAATACTATCATCGGGATTGCTGAGAACTCTGGTGGACATGAAAGTTTATTCTCCTTATTCTCTCACTAAAACAAGTGGTTAATATTCAGCCCTGTGTGATTGTTGTCATTCTGGATTTGAACTTAATATTGCTAGTCAACTTTTTTTTAAGAGAAAATGAATATTTTAAATGTGTGTGGAATGTCCTAAATATCAAATATTAGCAAATATATAATTAAAAAGCATATCTCTGAGGCATATCCAACTGATTATCACTTTGTGAGCTCTGTTTATTAAGTGCCCAACCAAATAATGATCCCATGATTAAATACACTTTGGAAATTTTAGCATAAATAATGTAAAAATAATTTCTTTGCTCCAAGACTTCTGATTTTATAATATTTAAATGGACTTGTGAATCCTATAAGAATAAGATACGTAGAAGAATTCAAGAGACTAACATTTGTGAGCCCATGTTAGAATCACCAAGCTTTGCTTAACATTTACTGTTTGGATACTCTTATAAAATCATTCATATTTTTTAATTTGACAAATATAATTTAAAAAGTTTCTGAGGAGTTGCAGGCAAATAGGAGGAACATATTGCCTAGTGGTGGGCTCTTAATATAATGTAACAAATCTTAAAAAAGAGGTATATACTCTAAGAAAATAACATTCTTTTCTGGAGCCTAGCTACCTGCTTGTAAGTATTTATCTGTAGGTACGTAATGGCCTAATGCTATTGAACATTCAACTCACAAAGAGAATTCTCCATATTTTGTTTTTAAGTTCGTCAAGTATTATTTTCGTAAAGTTTCTTTTCCAAGAGAGATAGACAACCAGATAAACCAGTTTACTTAGCAGTTATGATTCTCATTATAAATTAATAAGTGGCTAAACTGGTTTTAAACATTGGTCCCTTGTGACATTGATAGCATATGTTAACATACTCAATCCTAATCAAATCTATAATAATGAAATTAAATTTATGTAAATTGTGTAAATAATTAAGGCCTAAGTGACTAATAATTGATCAAAGTAAATTCCACTTATGGGAAACTACCTGTCCAACTAGACAACCAGCAATATCCAGATTTTTTAGGATTCCTTGCATCAGATACTTTTGAAATACATTTTAAAGTGAAATACTAGAAAAAGTACAGATAGGAATTTAGGATATTCTAAATGCATAGTAGTTATTTATTGTGTTAGCATATATGGAAAATTATAAATTCTTAGAAGATTTATAATATTAATACATATTGGAACTTCCAAATAATAAATTTAAAGTGATTGTGTAGTGAAAAAGAAACACATTTTATTTTACTGAACATTTAAGCAATTGTTGTTATACAAGACTAAGATATCCTCAACAGCAATAAAAAAGAAAAATATTTCACAGAAAATGCTGTATTGTTTTTCCAGTTGGTCGTATGAAAATGGAAATAATTATATTTATATATTTATATAATTATATTTGTATAATTATATGATTTATAATTTATATCAATGCCAAGTTTCTCTCAAACATCTTTCCCAATAAAAATTTTAGAAGTATTACAAATGGTTTTAGGTGGTCTGACTGAATTACTGATGATTTTAAATATTATGACTGAACATATTTTTGCATAAAGAAGTTTACTGCGATTAATATAGAGAAATGAAAAATTACATAAGTGTCTTTAGGAACTCCACCTTCCAGTGTCATCCTTAATTAATTGCAAGTATTGTGGCTTAATCTTAATGTGGTTTATATGAGTTTATTAGATCTTACAGCCTTCTAAAAGTTCATCATTTCTATAAAATATGTAACTAAAGTATATTCATTTGCAAATGAATTGTTATCATTATATGATAAGATCGATATTAGGAATTAAGAAACCAAAAACAAAAAATCTAAGAGTGAAAAAATAAACAGAAAAAATAATAAAATTTTTTAAATAATAAAGATCCTTCTTTAATGAAGACAGAGATTCATATAAATAGTCTGTGGACTAGAAAGATTCCCACCACTATTCTAGAGTAGATTAAAATATAAAAATGGCAGCAAGTTAGATCTGAGGGAAGCAGTGACACCTAATTAAGGGCCTGGTGAGCTATGTTCAATGTTTGAGCAGATTGCAAGCTCTGGAAGGCTTTTAAGCAGGAAGAACTAATAAGGTCCCTGCAATCAGCATAGTGAATGAAATAGAAGGTGCTAACTTGAGCCACATTGATCATGTATTCAGTTATTTCAGTAATTCAGTTCTGAAGCTCAGAAAATTTTGTGAATTACAATATAATACTGCACTGGTGTGCAAACTACTACCTATAAGGAAAATCTGGTCTGGCAATTGTTCTGAAAATAAACTTTCATTGGAACACAGCACAGCCATTTGTTTATGTACCGCCTATGGCTGATTTCACACAACAAGAGTAGAGCTGAATCAGTGAGACAGAGATCGTATGGCTCACAAACATAAAATGTTTACTACCTGGCTCTTTATGCAAGATGTTTGTTGACTCTTACTATAGTTAATAACTGCTGTATATATAATTGATGAAATTATATAGGGAGAATGGTGAGATCTGAAGAACACTTAGAATTGGTCTCCAAAGACCAATTAATTTAGTGGCATACGAAAAAGGAGACCAGAAGATAGAATTAAAAAGGGGTCAGATCTCCAGTAAGAAAAATAGGAGCTTGTGATCTTATAGAAGGCAAAGATCTATAGTGACTTACGGAGGAATAGTGGTTAACAGTGCCAAACACTGCCAAAATTCAAATGAGGTATAAAAGTGAGAACTAGTAAAAGTGCCTGACATCTTGGATAAGAATAGTTTCTATGGATTAAGAATAACAAGAGACTAGTGTATGAAGAATAAAAGAAAGGTTGGGAAACAGAGAAGGTCTGTGAAAGTATCTTTATTTGAGAATTATGTAAGATAAAAGAAAGTTTTTGTAGAATTTCTTTATATGCCAGAAACTTAACAAAAAGTCTATGAAGGAGGGGCCCCTGGGTGGCTCAGTCATTAAGCGACTGTCATGATCCCAGGGTCCTGGGATCGAGCCCCGCATCGGGCCCCCGGCTCATCAGGAAGCCTGCTTCTCCCGCTACCATTCCCTCTGCTTGTGTTCCCTCTCTCGCTGTGTTTCTCTTTGTCAAATAAATAAAATCTTAAAAAAAAAAAAAAATTTAAAAAAAGCCTATGAAAGAGAAGAGAGAAAAGAATTGAAGTTTTAATAAAGTTTGACAATGCCTTTCCAATATGTGAAGGAATAGTATCTAGGGCAAAGTCAAAACAAAACAAACACTACTTTATTATAACAGCAAGGAAAGAAAACTATTGGATGGAAATGTAAGTTATGTTTTCATATTTGTGTAAGGCTTTTGATGGTATCTCCTCTGACACTCTCTTCCTCAGAATTAAAAGGAAGTGTTAAGAAGGAAACTCATCATTAAAATTAAGGAATGACGCAGTAGAATTGAAATATACTGACAGAATGTGAACAAGGACAAACCATGAAAATAAAGACAAATTAATTAGCAGCACTGAGGATTCAAATGAAATCAGAGATCCTGGATTTGTAGACTTTGATATACTTTCTTCTATGATTCTTTCATTAGTTTTCTGTAACTCGGTTATAGGCATGGGTATGGCACAGAGTTGGATTAATCTATTATTATGCAGCCAGGACAGGGATAAATTCTCCAATGTCACATGGTCTGGTTTAGAAATAGATACAATTGGGGCAAATCTCAGAATTTCAAGTTAAAAGTGAAAAAAAAAAAAAGAAATAAGGTATATGTCTTCTGATCTTTCCACTAACCCAAGCATAGTGTTCTGGGACCCATTGACTAGACAAACACAACTGATTTGCATGTCAGAGTAGTGAGCATGAATCACTCCCAAGTTTGCTTTCTTAATGATTTTACCATAAGCAGGCCAGACCCTAACATTTGCTGGTACTTAAACAAGAGTACTAACGGAGGCCTATATATATATGACATATATATATATATATATATATGACATATATATATATATATGTCATATTTATATATATGTCAGATATTTAAAATTTACAAATCAATCTAAAATTTTTAAGTGAAATACATGCTATTCTTTTACTGTGCCAAAATACCTTTGTAATTGCATATTGAAAAGTATGTGCAAAAGATAGTGTTTATGACTCAAGTCAGCAAAATGTCAAAGTTGTCTGATAAAAACAATAAATTGAACAAAAAATATTTTCTGATAAAATCCATAACATCAGGTTATCAGTAGTTACTCCTTGCCTTAAATGATTTTTTAAACATATTAACAAATTTGGGGCAATCTTTTACAGACACCTGAGATTATTTCCAGTCTGTAAAATTGTAAGCAGACTATCTCCATGGTTAACTCTATTTTCTTCAGTTTTCATCCAGAGCTCCATGTTTCCATATTTTATTTCTATTTATTTCTATATTCTATTTCTACATATTTATTTCTATCATCTCAATATGTAATTGTTTTCATTGATCATAAGGATTAGAAAATAAAATGTAACCCAATTAAATGTGCACAACCTTTGACTAGATTTTTATTGATAACACAAATTATGTAAATGTAACGATAAAATTACTTTCATATATTTTCATGTAGTTCTTTTTACTAAATTATACAAAATTATTTTGCTAAAAGATGAAACATAAGATTTATTAACAAATATAAAAAATTTAATTTTTGAAAATTGAATTATATTTTATTAAGTATTTTTATTAAAATATAATAGCTCACAATATACAATTTTTTATTCTAGTTGACAATATAAGGAATCAGTATCACGCTTCGTGTATGTTTGACTCGATCTACACATAAGCATATTTTAGGAAAATTATGAATTACTTAACATTGCAAAATATTTAATAAATCAACTGTTATGTGCAAGTGTTGCAGATACTGTTCATTTCATGAGAAACTCTGGAATCAAGAGAAGCAAGCAAATGGATATTCAATTCTACTGGAAAATAATATCTTACTATGCAAGAGTATCTCTTATTTTCAGGCTATCTGAAAGAAGGATTTAACAATGTAATAGACATATCTGTATCTCAGCTAAGCAGTTCTGCTTCTCAACTAGTCTCTATACTCAAGAATAGAGTCCTGAAAGAGCTTCCAACAGCAGCAGCGTCACAACCACATCTGGACACTGTTTCCTTTTTTCTGAAGAGATAAAAAAAGAGATGGGAGACGTGTTTCCTTCAGTCCTGATGGTGAAAGAAGGTGTGATTTCTGCTCTTCTGTGGCTAAACACTGGATCCAAGATCCGGAGTGGCTGAGACACAAGTATGTTCTTTAATAAGCTGTGTGTTTTTGTTTCTGTGTCTGTGTGCATGCACGTGTTTATAACCCAAAGAAAGAGAGGAGGCAGGTAATTGAGCACTATAGTTAGACCATGAAAATAACCTTGTTTGTGGGGAATGAGCAACTTGGGTTTATGACAGACTTGAGTTTGGCGGGCCTTGAGGTGCAAGTCCTGCAACAGGCCTGGTTGCTTTTGCTCACATGCACAAGGTCCATCACCTTTCACCCCCAGGGGTAAGAGAGACTGAAAAAAGAGCTGGCAGGCATTCCTGGGCACCATTGTGCTCTGCCAGCATGTGCTCTGCAGTGAGAAAACCAATGAAGAAACCGAAAATAATGAAAAACAGCAGAGAGAGAAACTAAATGTGGACCTAGCCCTTCATGTTGAGAGGAGAATCCCCAGAAAAAGCCATCTCTGTCCAGGTATTAAAAAGCAGCTTTCCTGGTCACTTTCAGCCAGAATTGCACTTCTGAGCACAGCCAAGATAGGAATTTATCCTATAAGAGGCACAAGAAGAAAAAGATGAAGAAGAATCCATGTTAAAAGGCAAAGAAGAGGACTTTGAACATGATGGGAAGTGACTGAAAGAACCAAAGAGAGAGCAGATGGTAGCGTGAGTGGGGTGGACAAGAGGCTTCAATAAGGTAGGTGGAGAAGTGCATTTGGGGTTCCTGTGGGAGAGCTAATGGCTAATGAACATGCACAATGAGAAATCTTGAGTATGTCTGAAGAAGGGCATGTTACTTGTTTGTTTCTGTCAGCCACTTTCTATCTTCAGTTCTTTATTGACCCAAGTTATGGATAAGGCTAAGAGGTGAAGAGAGAAATGGGTCATAAGGCTGAGGATGTAAAGCAGTAACTTATAAGGGAGTGGAAATGAAACTAGAGCAGGGAATTGAGGCTGGGGAGGTTTACCTCTTGGGCAGTGGCCAAGGGTAGCAAACTTACGAGCTATGTCAAGTTTAACTGACAGGAAGTCTTTGGTAGTTTATTCTCAGTAAAACTTGCATCTCAAAGACCATCAGGCCTCCGAAGGAAGAGGACACAGGGCAAGGAAATCTATATTGCTGGCTACACGTTACATTGGAATCACTGGTTCATTTATTTTGTTTTAAGATTTTATTTATATATATGACACAGAGAGAGAGATCACAAGTAGGCAGAGAGGCAGGCGGGGGGTGGGGGGGGGGTGGAAGCAGGATCTCTGCTGATCAAAGAGCCCGATGCGGGGCTTGATCCCAGGACCTGAGCCAAAAGCAGAGGCTTTAATCCACGGAACCACCCAGGCACCCCACACTGATTCATTTATTAAAAATGCTGTTTGTAGGCCACAGCTACTGAAGCAGAACCATTAGTGTTGAAACCAGGAAATGCATTTTATTTTTTTATTTTTTTTTAATTTGAAAATGGACACTACACCCCTGATAGCAAAGCACCCTCTTATACATCAGATTTGAAAAATTCTCCTCTAGATTCTCTGTGCTTTAGGCCAAGATGTTCAGACCAGACTTTAGACACAGACTAGAGCAAATTACCAGAGGACACTGACTTATTTACGTTTAGTTTCCTAGACACATGCACAATTCAACAATTCTCAGATATAACTAGGATTTATTTTGTTGTGTGTGCTTCTGGTGCTTTGAGGGAAAATGAAGCATTAAAAAGAAACAAAGATTACATAAAACGTTTTTTTCTCATTAAGGCAATTAGATCATTGCCATGACTACTGAAGGATAGAAAGCTGAAGCTATGTCATTTTGAAACACATTATTTTAATATACATTTTGAATGCAACCTATGTATAAGCATTACATATATAGAATCTTTAAGGAAATTATATATCCATGCTATTAATTTCAGCCTGATTTGCTCTCCCAAATGATGTTTTTAATGAAAATGAACCATAGGGTCAAGTTGCCTAGAGTTTGCCTTAGTTAGCGGTCATAGGGTCAGTAGTTATTTGTGAAACTGGTCATCAGCAACAAAATAAAATTCAGTGAATATATTTAGAACACCGAGAAGTAAAACATTCAAACAGGAGAATGTTTTCCTTAAAATCCTAATTGTTTATTTTAGATTCAAACATATAGTCTATGCTTTTCCCAATTTTGACCTAGGTGGGTAACTGCAATTTATATTTATTTTAAGATCATTTTTCAATGAAATTCTGATATTGTATTATATATTTGCTGATATATCTAGATAATATTAACCTCCCCTCCATCAATCCTCCATCTTTTATTAGTCATCATACTGTTGCCATAATAAGAAATGGTAGTTTATTGACAGATGAATGGATAAAAAGGAGGTGGTACATATATATATAGATATACACATACATGCATAAACACACAATGAAATATTACTCAGCCAACAAAAAGAATGAAATTCTGTCATTTGCAATGATGTGGATGGGACTAGAAGGTATTATGCTAAGTGAAATAAATCAGCCAGAGAAAGACAAATACCATGTGATTTCACTCATATGTGGAATTTAAGAAACAAAGAAATGAACAGCGGGGAAGAGAAGGAAAAGAGACTCTTAACTACAGGGCACAAACTGAGGGTTGCTGGAGAGGAGGTGGGGGAATGGGTAATTCGGTGATGGGCATTTAAGGAGGCGCTTGATGTAATGAGCACTGGGTATTACATGCAACTGATGAAACAATAAATTCTAACCCTGACACTCATATACTATCTGTTAACTAAATTGAATTTAAATTTAAAAAATCTTTAAAAATAAAATAAAATTGCATGATAAAGCAAAGAAATAAACAAAAAGAACCAATAAGGTTAAATTGACAGCTCAAGACCGAGATAAAAATATTAGTAAAACTCACCTTTTCATATCCTGTTCTAGGATCCTATATCATACCTCATGCTCTAGATTCTCTGTGGATCAACAGACATTATATCTAATCATTTGAAATCATTCCAGTTTGCTGTTAAGGGATGCAGAAGTACCCGCAAACATTTTCATCACTATTCTGAACAACACAAACACTGATGGATAAGCAACCAAGTAATGTTATAAAACATACTGATTTTTAAAAACGTGATATTATGACATAATATGTATATTAAGAAATATATGTTTTAGAAATAATTTTGTGTTGTATTTTAGACTATCCCTGTAATTCAGTAGTGAAATCCAGAAAACCTGCGAGTGGAAACATTTTTCAAATGAACATAGACCTTCTATATGAGTGTTCAAATTTTACCTAATATGTGACAGAAAAATCAGATGTTGTAATCACATCACCATGTAGATTACACCTAAGTTTTAAAAAGTAAGTTAGGAAGTTATTATAAATGACATCTAAGTTAAAGTTTTTAAAATTATTATTTATAGAACAAATGTATATCAGAGTTGGATAATATGATTCTTTAAAAAAAAAACTAATTGTCATAGTTTTGCTTTTTATTTCAGTACTTGGTTGTATTTTTTGGACTCATTCAGAGGAATTGAGTTTCTTAGTCCAAGATAAATAGATGGACAAAAAGTATCTTCAACAAATACTGAGGATAGTGGGTGTTATATACTGGAAGTATCTCCAGGGGTATTGTTAATAGTCACTATTCTAAATGCCCTGAGTGTCTTTCCCCAGCCAAATTTTTCCATGACCCCCTGGACCTTCCCATTATCCATTAGATAGAGGGATCATAGAGGACTCTGACGCTGGACTTGTAAGATAATATACAATATTGTGTTCCTCATCCCTCTGGTCCATCTCCCTGTCCTATCATTACAAAAATCCCCTACTGTGAGATTGGGGGCTAAATGGTAATTGATGTTGTGTGTCGAAAAGGGGTAGAGTAAATCCCTGGTTGAGAAATAAAAGTTTAGCTTCTCTGAGACTAAGATGAAAAGTTTTGGATTTGGGAAATTTGAGCCTTATTCTATGGTACAACTGGGCGTTTTGTTTAAGGCTAGGTATATGGCAAAGTCCTTCGCAGTCCAAGTTTAGAATGAGAGAGTGGAACTACCCTTCTTCAAAAGGGAACACAGAATTTTAGACAAAGAATCTTAGTAGTTAACAAGAAAAACCAAATACCAGAGTAACCTTCCCTAATTTTTTCCAGTTTTTGCTAGTCTTCAGGGTCCAAATATTAGCTGATATTAAACATATTTCCATTATTAAACATATTTCCATTATGTGAATGAGAAATGGAGTAGATTTAATTTGATTTGGGACATATCCATTTTTTTTTTTTTACATCAAGTGCTATTGGACAAATTTATACTTACTGGATTGTTTTTATTATTTTTTTTTAAAAAAAGACTTTTTTTTTTTTAAAAAGACTATTTTTTTGTCAAAGAGAGAGAGAGAGAGCAAGCACAAGCAGGGGGAGCAGCAGGAAGAGGGAGAAGCAGGCTCTCCACTGAGCAAGGAGCCCAAAGCAAGCCAAGACTCAATCTCAGGACCCTGGGAGCTGAAGGCAAACACTTAACTGACTGAGCCACCCAGACATCCCTATTTTGTTCTTTTATGGTAAAATTTTGTTGTTTATTTATTTTTGTTTTCTTTTTAAAATTTAATTTAAATTAATTTAAATTCGAGTTAGTTAATACATAGTGTAATATTGGTTTTGGGAGTAGAATTTAGTGATTCATCACTTACATATAACAGTGCCAACACAACAAGTGCCCTCCTTCATACCCATCACCCATTTAGCCCATCCTCCACCCACCTCCCCTCCATCAATCCTCCATTTGCTCTCCATAGTTAAGAGTCTCTTATGGTTTGCTTCTTTCCCTCTCTTATTTTTTTCCCTTCCCCTTTGTTCATCTGTTTTGTTCCTCAAATTCCACATATGAATGAAATCATATCATAATTTCTCTGATTGACCTATTTCACTTAGCATCATAAACTCTAGTTCCATCCATGTTGCTGCAAATGGCAAAATTTCATTCTTTCTGATGGCTGAATAATATTCCATTGTGTTGGGGGGGTGTGCACATGTGCACGCCTGTATGTGGCTACGCGCAGGCATATACCACTTCTTTATCCATTCATCAGTTGATGGACATTTGGGCTCTTTCCATAATTTGGCTATTGTTGATAATGCTGCTATAAACATGGGGGTGCATGTGCCCCTTTGAATCTGTTTTGTATCCTTTGGGTAAATACCTAGTCGTGCAATTGCTGGGTTGTAGGTAGTTCTATCTTTAACTTTTTGAGCAACTTCCAGACTGTTTTCTACTGTAGCTGTACTAGTTTGCATTCCCACAAACAGTATAAGAAATTTCCCCTTTCTCCGCATCCTCACCACATCTATTGTTTCCTGTTTTGTTAATTTTAGTCATTCTGACAGGTGGGGGTGATTTCTCATTGTGGTTTTCATTAACTGTTTTGTTCTGATTTAAAAAGCGGCAAATGTTTTTTACTAAAAATGTGGAAAATCCCGAAATTAAGACCAGAACAACAACAAAAAAATAGACTGGTGTGTTACTTTCTTGCAAGTAGTCAAGTGTTATTATTAACACCTAATTGTAATTCCTAATTGTGCCCCAATAAGACATGTGATTAGTTATTCAGCATACTCCCACATCTGCCATTTAATTTTTCCAAGTCTTTATTTTGATATTGGTAGGATCTTCACATGTCTCTTTTCTTTGATATTTTAGTTATGAGTAGAACAAAGATACTGACTTATGAGTAATCAGTTAGCTTTTCAATGTGAAGTGCTTTTAAATATATATTTATCGTATTAACTGATACATTTTAATTTCTGATACCTTGTCTTATGATTCCTCTTCTTCATACTTCCATTGTTTCTCTCTGTGTCTCTTCCTCTCATGTTTGCTGTCATCTTTTTTAGGGATTGGGAAGTATGAATCCTGTGGATTTTTGGGGGGGGTTGAAATACGCCTTAATATGTCTTTAGTTTTCAATGTCAAGAGTAAAAGTGAGGATGCCTGGGTGGCTCAGTTGGTTAAGCAGCTGCCTTCGGCTCAGGTCATGATCCCAGGGTCTGGGATTGAGTCCCATATCAGGCTCCTTGCTCACCTGGGAGCCTACTTCTCCCTCTGCCTCTGCCTGCTGCTTCCCCTGCTTGTGCACGCTCTCTCTCTCTCTGGCAAATAAATAAATAAAATCTTCCAAAAAAAAAAAAAGAGTAAAAGTGTGTCCAAACTACATATATAAAAGGTACTATTATATTTTAATTCCTACCAATCTTATCTAGTAAGTTTCTCAGTTTTATTTATATCACTAACCAAAGTAAATAATTTATTATCACTAAAGTGATTTTAATACATTCTTTTGTAATCATATTTATAAAACACATTTTTGGACTTTATTATAATTAACAGACTTTAATATTCATGGCTATTTCACTGTTTCCAAAACTGTTATATCATTAATTTCATTAACTTTTTATACTAAACTATATAAATACTTGTTTTAGTAAATTTAATAAATGTCAAAATAAAACTGCTTATAAATTAAAATTACAGTATTTCACTAGAAATGTTATCATATTTTTGAGAGCTTACTAAATGTCAGGCACTACTTTATTGACTTTTATTAACATCCATTACCATGCATAGTTGAGAGTTTGTTCTTCACGTGATGAGAACTTTCAACATCAGCAATATTCACATATACAATACAGTATTATTAACTGCAATCACTATGCTGCGCATTATAGTCACATGACTTATTCATTTTATAATGGGAGGTGTATATCTTTTGATCCCTTTCATCCATTTCACCCAATCCCTACTCTGCCTCTGGCAACCACGAATCTTCTCTGTGTATCTATAAATTTGCTTGTTTTGTTTTTCAGTTTCCACATGTAGGTGAGATCATATGGTATTTGTCTTTCTTTGACTTATTCCACTTAGCATAATGTTCTCAAGGTTCAACCATGTTGTCGTAGGTGGCAAGACTTTACTCTTCTCTATGGGCAGATATAATTCCATTTTTCATTCACACACACACACACACACACACACACACACACACACACATTTTTTCCATCCATCCACCACATCCACCATCACTGGACACAGGTTATTACCATATCTTGGCAATTATGAATAATGCTGCAGTGAACATGGAGGATTATTTTCAAATACTGTTTTTGTTTTCTGCGGATACATACCCAGAAGTGCAACTGTTGAATCATATGGTAATCCTATTTTTAATTTTTTGAGGAAACTTTACATATACTATTTTCCATAGTGGTTATACTAGTTTACATTCCCACCAACAATGCATAAGGGTTCCTTTTCTCCACATTTGCTATACTTGTAAGTTTTTCTATTTAACTGAATTCTGTAACACTTATTGGGCAACAACTTGGTTTTTCTTTTGAACACATCACATGTTTTACATCATTAAAACATGATAATTTGTTAACTTCTAATACTATTTTCTGGCTCACATATATGTTATTCTTCATAATTTAATTAACTGACAGGGGAAATCACTTCCCCCATGGACTCAATTGTTTAAGTTTGAATTTTTACTCTAGCTACATATCAGGAAACTTACATTATCTGCTAACCATGTTTAAGGCCCTAGTTATGTCATTTATAAAATGACGATAATAATGATACCTTTCTTAAAGTGGCATAAAACAAATATTATAATGTCAAAAATTATTTTTTGGTTATTTCTGACTTATAATTTTTAGTAAATATTGACTTTTTATTAGTAAATGATTACCAAAATAAAGACATTTCAAAATTAATTAACTGAATGTTTATTTATACTGTCAGGCAATTTCATAAAGTATTATTTAGTCCTGGGAAAATAAAGGATCTCCTTTGGCTTGTATATATGCCACGAAGACAGTGAGATATCTTTATAAGTGACTTCTTACCAGCAGCAGTTTCAGTGAAGCTTTTCTTGACTCTAATTTGCTCTGAAAGATTCATGTGGCTTTTTAAAGTTCCTGTGAGCAACTTTGCAACTGAAATTGAAAACTCGACTGACCATATGTCATTTCAGATTTAGTTCCAAAGGACGATAAAATAATCAGGATGAATAAGGAGTTGGCTACTGAAATGACAATAAACAAATGTGAAAATGTAACAAATGTAAAGAGCTGCATTAAAGTGCATGACTAGCTTTGTAGCAAAATTTAGCCTCTCCTGAAATGAACACTAATTTCATTAGTTCACTTAGTTAACTTGAAGATATTTTTAGCAGTAAAAATTTCAGCTTCCCAACTGACCTAAACATTTATTGCAAAAAAGAGAACTCTGGCTCAAGGCAAGATTATACCTCTAATCTCACCAGCGTTTTTTGTGTAGGATGCAATTGGCCTCAAACTATACGTTGAAAAAACACTGATGCAATCTTTACTGCATCTAGCACATTCTGTCTTGTATTATCATAGTCATTTTTGTGTATGCATTATTTCTCCAACAACCTAACAAGCATTTTAACTATATTAATTTTTATTATCTAAATATTTTATATTCTTCTGATGTGTATAAAAATGTGTAAATAGGAAAGTGACATAATGAATAAGTCCTACGTTTGGAAGAAAAAGAAAAAGACTCAAAATACATGTCATCATTATTTGATAGAACAACTCTTGGTTCAAATTCGTACCTAAACATTGGTCAATTTAATCCACTTATATTTGTATTTACATTGATCATCTTATAATAGACTTTTCATTTGACATATGTGTCCCAAGATTATTTTTTCCCTTTCTTTGGAATCAGTTAATTTTTATTTGTTTCTCTCTATGTTTTCCACTTTGTTTTAGTGGTTAACTTACAGGTTATATATGCATTCTCCCATTATGACAGTAATACAAATTTTGAGAGCAATGAAAATATCATGGAAGAATTTATTTTGCCTCTCTCCAACAATGCTGGAAGTTTAAAACTTTTTCCCCTCTATGGACTCTACTAATTCTTTTTGTTTCATTCCTATAATGCATTTTAATTTCCATATAGTTGAGATCAACACAGAACATTACTATTAACATTTTACAAAGTTAGTATTTATTTAAATTTATCCATATTGGGGCGCCTGGGTGGCTCAGTGGGTTAGAGCCTCTGCCTTTGGCTCATCATGATCTCAGGGTCCTGGGATCAACCCCTGCATTGGGCTATCTGCTCAGCAGGGAGCCTGCTTCCCCCTCTCTTTCTGGCTGCCTCTCTGCCTACTTGTGATCTCTCTCTCTGTGTCAAATAAATAAATAAAATCTTTTAAAGAAATTCACAAAGAAAGCATTTTGAGGACTTAAATATTTTGAGAATGTAAAATCCTATAAGAAATGTTCTTTTTGATGTGCCTACATGTGTTCTTTGTATTTATCTCACTCAGGATCGAGATCTTCTTGAATGTTGGGATCCACTGAGCTCCTTTCTATTGCTCATTTATTTTGGAAACACCTCACACATTATTCTGTTATTATTCTGCAGAGTTCTCTTTCATCTTTTTCTGTGATTCCTGTTAAACATATGTTAGACTTTTAACTCCGTTCTGCATGTCTCCCGTTTTCTTTTCTACATATTCTACTCTTTTCTGTCTCTGTTTCAGTTTGTATTTTTTTCTGTTGACTTGATTTCCACTTCAATAATCCTATTATTGGCAGTCTGTTTTATTTTCATATCCATCTACTGAGTTGTTAATCTTGCATGTTACATCACTTCTATAATTTCCATTTGAATTTCTTTATATGCAGACATTCCTCATATTAGACAGTATTGGTACCTAAAACTCTTGCATATCAGAACTGTGTCTTTGCTTTGCACAGCTCTCTAGTCAATGGAACCACGCAGAGCAGGAAAACGGTATCAACAACTGAAACTATTTCCGTTAGTACCATGTCATGCAAAGTGAGGGCTTGAGTATTGCAGTTATATATAATACTTCTTTGCACTTCTTTATTTTCTTAAACATGTTAATTATGTTTATTTAGAAGTCCTTCTTTCTTAACTCTATTAATTACAACAGTAATACTAAGAATGCTAGTACATGATTAGATAAGGAGTGGCTCTGTAATGTAAATTTCCTACATCACTGCCTAATTCAGTTCATTTTGTAACATCAAACCTAAATTACCTGTATTTATATTATGCTAGATGTTTAAAGAAGGAAAAATGGAGAATTATTAGCTATAACTTCCTCTGGGATAATTTTTAAAAATAGAATAATTTAAAAAATGTTAAATATGGAAAGGTTAAAGATAATCTTCATGTTTAATTCAATATATTTTTAAAAATAATAGAATACAATTTGCGTTAGCAAAAATGATTTATCTGAAAAGGAAAGATGTATGAAAAATTTTAAAGGTAAGTATAATACAAAGTTTGAGAAATTAATAAATATATTATGAGGGTAAAAGAGAAAGTATGAAGTCTAACAGGTTTATTTCAAACATCTTATGTAGTAGACATTAGAGTGGGCCTTGAAGATAATACTTTTATTCATTCATTCATTCATTCATTAAGATTTTATTTATTTATTTGACAGAGAGAGAGATCACAAGTAGGCAGAGAGAGCGGGGAAGCAGGCTCCCTGCTGAGCAGAGAGCCCGATGTGGGGCTTAATCCCAGGACCCCGAGATCATGATCTGAGCCAAAGACAGAGGCTTAACCCACTGAGCCACCCAGGCGCCCCAAGACAATGCTTTTAGATTCCACATCACCTCTTCATTTTTCATGTCCTACTTTTTCTCTTTCCATCTTGTACCTCTTTATATGATTCCCCAGAGCCTTGTTCTGAGTGAAGGTGGAAAAAAAAATAGGAACACTCAGACCATACAATATTGGAATGACTAACAGATCGTTCTCGAATAAGCCAGTGTTACTTCTTCCAGTCAACTAATTCATTCTAATCTCTTAGACGATATAGAATACAGCTATAATACAGCTATGTCTGTTTTTTCCCGAAAATAATAAAGCTTTTAATGCTATCTTTTCTGAAAATGGCCTTAGTTGGCATCCTAATCTTAGCAAATTTATACCCTGGGATTGATTTGTCAATCTAACTACTTTAGATGCAACATACTTAAAGTATATAAACATAGACCGATGCTCAGGTATGTAATTCTCCAACTAGTATTTTATCATAGAAAGAAAATAGAGTAAGAGATAATAATATACAAGAATGAACAGAAGGAGAGAAATTTTTTTATTCTCTTTCCTGACATTTTTAATTTGAGTCAATTATGAAGTTTCCAGGAACTGTATTCCCTGGCTTAAAATCAGTACTCCAAAGAAACTCTTTCTTTTTAAAAAATTCTTACCATTAAAGAGCAATTTTATATGATTGGTATCAACATGTTTTTTTCCACATCTCCAAAGCAACTACTGTCAACCTTTCAACATTTACTGAAAATAACCCTTCATCAGAGCTCCTAGATTCATACACAATACTATTTCACCATTAAGTTTGAAGACTTGATTCATGTGCCCGTGCAACTCTGAAATTTCCTACTATTTTCCAACCTTTTAGTGATGTAGGAGAAAGTGAAGAAAGTAGAGTAGCAACTAAAAAGTCACACTCAAAATGAACACTTTTCTTTCTTTTTCTTTTAAGAGGTGAGGAGAATGCCACATTAAAAAAAAAGTGAGCAGCATTTCTCCTTTGCTTCATAAAGATAGCAGAGAACCCACAGATTCTCCAATAAAAACATTTTATAAGATTTCCGGGGAAAAAAGATATCGCTGGGATGATTTTAAGATGATCTTAAGAAAATGAAACTGTGCAAGTATGCATAGATTTTCCTTCCCAGCTATGTATAGAATATTGCTCTTTGGGATATATAAAAATGTATTTGAAGATGGCCTCATCTTTATATGGTATGTACTTTGCTATTGCCCAACAAAGCTTGAACTCAGGCTTGATGAACCCTATTAAAATATGGCAGTAGGGTTGCAAACATGTTAAATTGTATAGAAAATAATTGAGAAAATCACATTTAAAAAATAATACTGGGAATAGGAGAGAAAAGTATATATAACACACAAGTCTCAAAATTGAAGTGTTTAAAAATGAAAAGTCTTTATATATAAAAGTTCTACACAAGAAAAAAAAGTTTATTTGAGTCATTCATCATTATTCACTAGACTCTCTTAATAAAGTAAACTAAGATACTCTAAGCTTATTTTCTAGAAATGGGGATTAATATATTAATGTTTATAAATTAACTTTTATTCTAGTTTTTTTATATTGGAAAGATCTACTTAGTGATAAAATTATATGGGGGTTGGCCGAGCCTGGTGGTGGGTATTGAGGAGGGCACGTATTGCATGGAGCACTGGGTGTGGTGCAAAACAATAAATCTTGTAACGCTGAAAAAAATAAATAAATAAAATTTTAAAAAATTTAAAAAAAAGGAAAGAAAACAACAACAAACAAAACAAAAATAAATAAATAAAATAAAATTATATGAGAAATCACAGATTTGAATTTGGGAAGTTAAAATCATATACTTCTTTGTTTCTTGGAAATTAATTTCTTAGATTGCAAAGATAAGAGTATAAAATTATCAAGTAGTACCCTGTTATATTATTTGTTTTAAGAGGTAAATTACCCATGAAACTTCAGAGAAGGCCCATATTTTGCCCTGATCCATCTACTGCCTCTATTCTAAATCTAAAGAAAATGATTTCTTCTTTATGGACTAATGAGATCTTTATTGTCCTAGTTCTACTGTTCTGATGCAATTAACTGGCATTATGGTACACAAAGAGTTATACTGATTTGAAAAATACTTTTTTAAAAGATAAAACACAAGGGACATTATGCAAACATTAGTAAGTTAAATGTAAAGTATGTCCTTAGAATCTATAATCCTTCCTTAAGTCAACCCTGCCTCCTTCCTGAAAAGTGAGATTTCTTCAACCAAGGTCTAATGTTTATTGATCTTTCTTGTTCTGGATGATGCACAGCATTTATTTGATTCCCTTGGAAGAATCTATTATGTTTGCAATTAAGCACAACATCAAGTAAACATTTACCACATCAAGTATCTGACGTTCTCTAAATTTTATGTGGTTTTCTCATAAAAATGTTTATAAAATTTCCTTAGGACTCCCCATACACTTTCTCTTGTAATTACTCAACCTAATTTTTAGTTTAAAATTGTTTTAAATATCTTCTCCCTCTTAAAGTGTCTGAGACAAAGGCTTCCCTTTGTTCAATAGGTGTCTCACATTATTCCTTAGCTTCATCATATAGGACTGTGTATAAGATCTCTGAATATATTGAGAATAACTTTTTAACAAGACAGAACATGGAAAATATAATTTCCATTTTGTTGCAAGATGTGGTTTTGTCACATGGTATTACAATAAAAAATGCACAATATAAGGATTTAATTCTTAAAACATATATATTTCAGATTGATAAACTGATTCAGACCCTTTTTCATGTTCAGAAATGGTTTACAGGAAAGACACTTATGTTATGAATGCTTTATATTTCATGACCAAAACTTTATTATATACATTTAAGACACACACCCAGAGCTTTATACTCCAATAAATTTGCACCAGAAAATAGAAACACTTGATGCTAATTAACTATGTAAAGAGGATTAAAGTGCTAAGAAATAACCTTTGCCTTAATCAGTGGTAAATTTATTTAAAATGTTAAAGAAATGGAAGGAAGACGATAAAATCATTTTTGCTCAAAGGGGTATTAAGGAAAACATTCTGATTCTCTAAATTCTATGGGCAATATGCTTACTGGTGGTCATTTAATGTTGGAGAGGAAGCTGTGAAAATGGCCCCTAGCAGGAGTGCAGATTTATCATTATCATTATGCATATAGAATAGAAAACTTAGCCTAGGTTTTTAAGATATATTCCTGCATTGAAAAAATAGAAAAAGAAAAATCCCAGTAAGCTATGTGAGTGTGGTTTAGATTGCTCTGGTCTGTGGTCAAAAGCTAGTAGAAACATTACTTATTGCAAGCATTGGAAACATGTTTTGTCCAGGCGAGAAGGAGGCAAACGGCTGTAGATAATGCCACGTGAAAGGAAATTTCTTGAGTATTTTATGAGTGATAAAAAGCACATTGGATAACTCCCCATATTTATTTTTGAGAAGTCCAAAAGATTCATTGGTAAACACTCTTCCACAGAAACCTTACATTGCCACAGGGCATGTCACCCTGACATTGTTTCTGTGGAAGCTAGCAGCATAGACTGAGCTACTACAGAAACAGCAAGTATTCTAATATAACCTTAGTCCATCTGGACTTATGAGATAGTTTCATTCAGCTTTTATTAGTAGTAGGACAACCATCCCAGTCTATTTTCAGAAGCTTGTCTATCCAGTTGTCCATAAATTTTATCAGGGGAAAAGTGCTGATAGTGTTCAAAATTACCAAAGGATATCATTATGGAGACGATTGTAGGTACTAAAAGTGACAGTTTTCTACCATGCCCGTTGAGCTAAACTTCATTATCTTCTAACAGTGGAATGCAGTGTGCTCCACAATACATTGTACCTCATTTACACATTTTTATGTATTTTTCAAAATTATTCTTACTGTTCTTAGGATACTCTCACCTCCATATCCCCCACAATTTTTAAGTTTTCCATACTCTCCCCATAATCGATGATTTTGACCATGAGTTTAATCAACACCAAAATCCTTACACCTGATATCTTCTAATCTAAGCATCACAAAAAAATTTCTGCATCATCAAAAGAAATAATGGTTTTGTCTTAATGGCTAACAAACAGTTTAGAATGTATTCTTTAAAATAGGTTCAGTAACTGAGTTTGATTTTTGAAAAATTATTGAATATTAATGGACCAGTTTCTTCACATATAAAATCAGAAAAGATTGTTGGTAAATGACTTTTAACTGGTGTTGAACTGGATGAAAAGTAAAGGAAAAATTTCTGGTGAGCCAGATGGTAAATATCTTATTTTCAAAGAAAATATTCATGGCCATGAACAATAATAGCATCATTTTCTGACAATATTGCTCTGCTTAATTTTTTAACATTAAAAGCAAAAACTGGTGCTCTGAGTTTTGACGTATTCTGAAATAATTTAACAAAATTTTCTAAGGTTTAACATTTAGTCCTTAAATTGTCAAGATATAATAAATGCAAATTTAAAGTTTTCGCAGTTCAAAAATCAAGCAGAAGTATCAAGCCATTTCTAGAATAAGAAAAAAATGCATTTCAGTATGATAAAGGCAATACTGTGATTTAGGTCTAAACTTGGATTATACAGATAGGAAACATAATTACATCAGTAATATTGCTGCCTAAATTGTAAAACAAAAGGAAACACTGCAATGTTATAACACTCTAGCAGCATTATATAAACTTCTGATACTCATTTGTGATATTTTAGTAGACATTCTAATATTCTGTTATTGAATTGCTTTAATAGCATCACAGTCTGTGTCCTATTACTGACTTCCATGAACAGCATGAGACAATTGGGTTTTGGTAATGCAGTTGTAAAACAAAGTGGTTTATCATATAAATTGGTATCCATAGGAGTAAATAGTTCTGATGAGACGTCCCTCATTTATTTTAAGAAATAAAAAAGTATCACTAGATTTCACAAAGCATAATTAAAATCCTAATTGAAAGGGCCGTGTGCTACACGTGTACTGTCTGTCATCTCACTTTTTTAAAGTTCTGCCAGCATTTTAAAATACATCTTGCAAGGACACTGTAATAGCAAGATAATGCCTTTGTGATCTTTGTGCCTAGCATTGTAGCTCAAATGTTTGGAAATTTGCTTCTTTGTATTATAAAAATAATTGTAAGTGAATATAGAATTAGGTTATTATGAAAATTGATAAAGGCATCATCCAAAAGTTGACAGAGATATTAGAGTAAATAATTAAGCTTTTCTACTTGGTTTTATAGGTAGAATTAACACTACATCTTAACTTTCTCTCTGGCACTATTCACCTTGTTAATCTTATGATAAAAACAATAGTTTCTGATTGTCTGGATTAATGCAACTTCACATGAACTAGAGATTCGCTTGAACAAACAATAATGTTTATTATCATTTTTGTTTTTATACCTTTCTGTCAGAAAAAAATAAAGAAAATAAATCTAAGCTGTAATGTTTTTAGTCAGAAACTGAAACCAGCCAAAATTGATAAACTAAAGTATATAAAATTACTCATACTTAATAAAAAACCATAATACTGCTAGTCCCTTTTTATGACTGTATTCAATAATGTGACTTTAGATTCTACTTATTATAATAATAGAGCATTGCAATTTTATATTAGAATTATAAATCAAAGGGAAATGTTTTGCCTATAGCACAAAAAGAAAAACAGAGTTGTTTGGACTGTAAAAGACTCTCCCCAATTTGCTATCCACTAAATATGTGATGTTTTATTAGAAAAGCCATCAAGATAGAGGGAGAAGAAAGTTATCAGTCCAATACCTAAGGAAATGTTTTATCCTTATTTAAAACTGTTACATTAATCGGGACATTATGCATTACAAAATGTGTATTCATTTTTCAGGTTTACAATAAAGAATAGAAAAAAAAACTGCACAGAATATAAAGTATGGAAATACTCACAGGATCAACTATGGCCTTATTACTGTTTTCCACACCATATTTTTGTTTGTTTTATTTTCTTTTCATAACAAGATATGAAAGGGTTATACTTTTGTATTCTCTAGGCTGATGCTAACACACATCTTTTCCCCTAAAAATTCCCTCACAGAAAATAATGTGTTTTTTATCAGACCAGTTGTGGACTTGTAGCTTTTAGAAAACCTAGATTAATTTTAATGTGTATATATATGTAATTTATACATGAACCTTTCATATATATCAAGTATGAACCTAACATAAACCACATTACCAGTTGTTAGTGTTTTAACATTCTGATATATTGCTAAAATACAGATAATACAAATAGTAAATCTTAATGTGTTACCTTCAAAACGTTTCATTGTTGCGTTTGAATTCATTTTCAGGGGACTTATTTGAAAGCAAATGTTAAAGCTCACTGAGAAGATGACTGTGATCTTCAGCAGCTCTTCATTCCTTCCTTACACCCGCTGAAAGCTGGATGGAAGAAATGAGCTGAATCTGATAGAGTCCGGCTGAAGCTGACTTTTCTTTTGCCAAGTCTTTTGGAGAACAACAACAGAAAATTTTTTTCTTTAAACTCAGGGGCTTAAGACAACCTTGAAAAGCTAATTAGTGATTATGTACAATGGGTTAGTTTGGATAAACATGAAAGAAAATGTACCCAAATGACTCATCATTAATAATAATAAAAATTTGAATAAATAAAATATTCAAGACATTTTCATTAAAATCTTTTGGCAAGTATATCTCATTTTAAGATCAGATGAAAGAGGGGCACCTGTGTGGCTCAGTTGGTTAAGTGTCTGCCTTCCCCTCAGGTTATGATCCCAGAGTCCTGGGATCAAGCCCCACATCAGACAGCATGCTCAGTGGGGAGCCTGCTTCTCCCTCTCACCCCTGCTCGTGCTCTCTCTCTCTCTTTTTTCTCTCAAATAAATTATTAAATCTTTTAAAAAATGAGATGGAAGATACTTCCAAGCCTCTTGATTAATTTTGACTTTTTTAGTGAATAATCTTACACTTTTACCTTTATGTAACATTCAAAATAAAACGTATTAAATATACGGGACACTGTTTCTTACTTCATGAATCAAATATTTCCTTAAAATGTGGTGATCAATCTCATTCAAAATAAGACAATTGGAGATTTTTTTGTGGTGCCTTGGCTGCGTTTGGGTACTTTAAGGGTGAAGCTAAACATCATCTTCCCAGCTACTGGCTGCTAGAAACTCACTGAAGTATATGATGAAGGCAAACTTCGTACCTTTTATGAGAAGTGTGCAGCCAGAGAAGTTACTGTTGATATTCGAGGTGAAGAATGGACAGGTTATGTGGTTGGAATCAGTAGTGGGAATGATAGGCAAGGCTTTCCCATGAAGCAAGGAGTCTTAATTCATGATTGTCTGCTGCT
>CM053607.1:61532013-61550654 GCA_028646535.1 Procyon lotor
AATGCCAGGAACAGATTGCCAAGAGATAGAAGTTGCCCTCTCTGGGAATTTCTACCTGTAAGTCCAAATCCACTCAAAAATGAGACTTTCTAAGAATAACAAATAAGATAAGGTATCAAAAATAAAATAAGGTAAAATAAGATAAATGGAAATTAAAGCAATTATATATGTGGTAAGCAGAATAATGTCCCTTATCACAAAGATGTCCCCAGAACCTGTGAATATATTTAGTTTTATGACAAAGGGGAACGAAGATTGAATATAGAATTCAAGTTGCTACTTAGCTCACCTTAAAACAGGCAGAGTACTCAGGATAATCCAGATGAATCTAATTTAAGTTCCAGAGTACCTATAAGTAGGAGAGAGAGGCAAATGCAGGAGTTGAAAGAAGGTGTGACGAGGGAAGTGCATAGTGAGGTGTAACATTGCTATTACCCAGGATGGGGGAAGGTTGTGAATGTCGGCGTCATCCAGCAACTAGAAAAGATAAGGAAATATTATGCCTTGAAGACCCCAAAAGGAGAGTCACACTGCTGACATCCTGACTTTCTTTTGGTTCAGTGAGACCCCGGTTGGATTTCTGAACTACAAAACTGTAAGTGCGATAACTTTTTTTTGTTTGAAGCTACTACATGTGTGGAGATTTGTCAAAGTATCAATAGGTAACTAGTGAAATATGTCGTATTTTTTGTATCATGGAGAAAACCTTGACTAAAACCTTGAAAATCTGTATAAATACTTATTGCATAATGTGAATTGAAAAATACTTTAGTTGAGTCAATGTGACAATACTGTTGACAAGTTAAAATATGCCATTGGTCTCTATAATTCCATTTCTGGGAGTTTATCCTGAAGTTACTTTTACATACACAGGAAATAATACATGCGCAAAGTACTGATTTGAGTAATTTTTTAAACTTAAAATATTTGAACTTCAATATAAATCAAGAGATAATAGCTTTATGTTCACTGTTGTTTGAGTGTATTGCTTTTATAGACTAACAGTTATCACTTCAAAGAAAGATACATTGGCACATGGAGACATGAGGGTTAATTACTTTCAAAAGTACAAATTTTTGAAAAATTGTGTATTGTAGCATGTGTACAAACAACTTACTAGAAATGAGTTTAAAATTAATATCCTGCACTTCAAAGCTAATGAATGGTAATTTTTTTTAAAGGCTACAGAGCTGAGGGTGACAGAAACTTTAGTTGGTTTTCCAGCTAAAGGCTACTTTTCGTTGAGGATAAAGTTAGGTTTTGCTGACCTAGTCTTATATTTTACTTAAATCATGAGCGAGAAAACTGTAATAACAGTTTCCGTTGTCACAAGATTAGTGAAAAAACATGAGAAACTGAGTAAACATATTGCCGAACAGCTGATGATTATCCTGTTTGGAACAGACGTTAAATGCACTTTAATTGCCTTTCTAATGGGCCAGTCTTCAGGTGTATCAGCATAAACAATAATGAAAACAAAGCTCCCATCCTAGGAAGGGTTTGGGCTGAAGGTGAATTGTAATTTTTCACTTGGGAGCTCCAAAGGAGAGGACTGTATGGGTAGATCTCTTTGAATTGTGCTGTAGGTGTGGTAAAATAAATAAAAATAAATCATCTCTTTACACCTAGTTTTAAAAGTAGGAGGAAGGAATGGAAACTCTCCCAGCGAAACAGTTAACACTGTTCACAGGGCTACATTTGACTACTCTGGCGTTTAGCCCAGTGACAAAGTTGTAATAAAGAACTCAGATAATGCCTCCAGTCAGCAATTGGAAGAATATTTATCAGTTTGAAATCTTGAAGCAGCCAATTTAATCTCTGTTCCAAATTCTCCACAAAAATACTGTGGTGGATGGCTGTATGAACCACCTAGGAAATGCTTGTGCTTCACGTGTTGCAGAACAACCCTAAGGGTCCTAGCCCTGTGGCTATACACTGGCTAGACAGGTAACAGTGGGCCTGACAAACTGATAATACACGGTAGCTGGGCACTTGGTGGGGTAGAGCTTGGAGGAACAGCTTTATTTTCTCTAAAATGAAAATGAGTCTACTGTTGTGAGACTTAAACAAAAAAAAATCATAATAGGAACTAGGGTGCATGATGGTGAATTATACTAATGAATGTACCCAATATTTTAATAGACTGAAGATAGTGACCTGTGGTAAGATTCCATGAATTTTGTGGGCACCTGGGTGGCTCAGATGGTTAAGCATCTGACTCTTGATTTTGGCTCAGGTCATGATCTCAGGATCATGGGACTGAGCCCCGCTTTGGGCTCTGTCCTCAATGCGGAGTCTGAGATTCTCTGTCTGTCTCTCTAATAAATAAATACATATAAAAAAGATGCCATGATTTATGAAAAGTTATCAGTTTAAATTTAGTATTTTGTCTTAATTTTTTCAAAAAGGTACAATATAGATTGAAGTACTTTGCAATGTTTAGAAAATGCATAAACATCTCTTTACACTCCAATTAGTAAGGATTGAGATTCATGAATATAAATCTATGTTAAAGTACTCTTAGAGCTTTTGAAATTCTTGGCATATGATTACAAATGCTGTGATTAAATACTGCTCTGAAAAAAAGATGACAACAAACTATGTAAAATTTTATGTATTATATATGAACTTATCTCTAAACCTGATTCTGGTAAAATTTAGTTTGTTAAAGCACTAAAATTTTTCACGTAAAGAGCTAGATTTACGAAAGCTGACCCCCTTCCTAGTCTATGCAGCCTCTGTGCTTTCAGAGAAAGCAATTTTAAGTGTGCCACAAGGTCAACTGTGGACTATGAAGTAGTAAATCCACATTTTTTCCAGTTTAGTTTCATTGCAGAATTACATACTTTCATTGGAGTAAAGGAGATGAAAAGGAGGAAAAGTATCTGCTCAGCTTAGGTTCAATAAAGGGAAATTAGTTCCATCAACATATGTAAATGCCCATTTCCTACCACTAGACCTAACAAACTCTTAGAGTGAGAAGGAGGCCTACATGTCAATTTGCACAAGCTTGTCTTTTCATTGTGGGTTGGATACTATCCTCTTAGGTGGTTTACTCAAAAACAACTACAGACCAAACTGGAACCTGAATACTTGTTTCTTTATTTCCTAACAGACTAAGTACCTCATACTTGCCTCCTAAATCAATTTGCTTGAGAAACTGTCACTGTTCTATTAGACATTGATTTTCTACCAATTTCAGAGTCTCAGATATGAAGAACTGGTTTCTTCGAGGTCCTCACTCAAGCAGTTTTTTTGGGGGGAAATTTTACTTATTGTAAAGTTATGTGTTGACTTACTGGGACCATATTAAGGCAGGATGTTGCAGAAACTTCTCATGAGTACAGCTATTGAAATTGCTATCCTTTCGTATTAGTACTGAAATACTTAAGTTTCATCATAGGTTACCCTAAAACATGAGGCCTCAGAGAATTTAACTTTGGGGGGCAAGAAATAGTGGTTAGAAATCATATTAAAGGAAAATAATAAAATCTGGCGATGTGGTGGTTGTTAAGGACAGTACTGTGATAGATGAGGGATAAATGGATGAACAGATGGAAAATAAATAAATGTAAAGATGACAGATGAGTTGTTGCCACATATTTCACCTTTTAACCTCAAATCATGAATAAAATCTCAACGTTTTATCATGGACTAAATATTCTTGTATAATAATAAAGGATAAAATCCAGAGATTAACACTATAAATCACAACCATCTAGAATCTTCTAAGTGATGTTAAAATTTTGAGCAGGAAAGACAACATTAACAATTGGAATGCCTTATGCAACCTTCTGAAACAGTCCTTAGTTTACCTGCTGAAGAAGGTCTCTACCTTTCCTTGAGATAAGGCAAAAATCCCCTTGTAACAAAGCATGTACTCTTCCTCTGCTGATAATAAAGGCAAAACAAAATGCAGAATCAGGAGAAAGAAGAGAATGATGACACAAGGAATTACAGGAATTTGATTTTATCAAATATAAGCGGATTTATGTGTACTTGATTTTCAGGGTGCTCAAAGAAAACCATCATACCTTTAGTTCTAGCTTATGGTGTTTGGTGTGTTTTTTGTTTTTGTGATTCTTTTACTAATTCCTCCTTTGAACTCAGAAGCACAGAGTCAGATGCTACATTAGTAGTATGCTGGTTTGGCAAGCACAGAGGTAATCTAGAATCAGTCCATTTAATAAAAAACATATTGGGGCGCCTGGGTGGCTCAGTGGGTTGGAGCCTCTGCCTTCGGCTCAGGTCATGGTCTCAGGGTCCTGGGATCGAGCCCCACATCGGGCTCTCTGCTCAGCAGGGAGCCTGCTTCCCCCTCTCTCTGCCTGCCTCTCTGCCTACTTGTGATCTCTTTCTGTCAAATAAATAAATAAAATCTTTAAAAAAAAAAAATAAAAATAAAAACATATTAATGTAAAACATTTTGCTTGATGGGAGTGTGGAAGTCCAGGAGTTTGGGGGCAGAAATTCAGAATTTAGTCTACTAGGTATTATCTGCCCATCCAAAGCATTACCATAGCCTTTGAAATGACCTGGAAGAAATTCTCAACTTTTCCAGAAGAAATAGACCAGTGTGATAAAGGCCTAAATGTTTCAATGTGAATATAACAACTGTAGTGTAAAAGCACCGTATTCCATTCATTACAATATAGATGCTTGTGAAGTCCGAACTTAGGATGTTTATTATTGCCCACATCTAATAACGCTGGTTATCTTGTACATCAGTCTGATTTATCCACTACTTTCTACTTGGAGGAAATGTCTGTTTTATTAAGGTAATCCTTTCTACTTTTTTTTTTTATCAGTTCTGTTTTTTTGACCTAATTATACATCCCTCCGGACCATAAGCTAGTTTGTTTGTAAACTTTGAATAAGTGAATCACACAACATGTATTACTTTGTGTCTAGCTTCTTTCACTCAATTATATTTACTTTTTTGAAATCTGTTTAACATAGAGTTTCAAAATTTCCCTTAGTGCACCGCATTCCTTTATAAGCATATACACAATATTACTTTGACCACTTGGGTTGTGTCAAAGTTTTGGTTAATAACGATGCTACGACAGGAATAGTTTAGCCGGTTGCTCTATTCCTTGCCAGCACTGAGTGTCATCAGACTTTGGAATTTCAGTCTTCTTAAAAGATGTGAAGCTATGTTTCATTTTTAAATGAATGATGATTTCCATAATTACTAAGGGGGATATATTTATTTGGATATTTTATTATAATGTTAACCAATTCTTTCTAAATAAGGCATTATGGGTACCAGTGTTGTTTCAGATCTGTTGGGTAGAAATATCTTCACCCACTCCAAAGGTTATATTTCTAGTAAATCAGTCTTACCTGGTGGTGAATAGATTTCCTTAATTTGAATAGTGTCACATTTCTCCTCTATTCTTATAGCTTGTGCTTTTGATAGCTTAACAAGCTCTTTCTATTCCAAGTTCATGAACATAATCGCCTCTCCTAACCTCTAGAAGTTGAATAGATAACTTTGTTTTATAAATTTAGTTCTATATTCCATTTGGGTTTTTATAAGTTATATTCAGTGAATACATACTTGGAGTGTACAATTTCAGTTTTATAGGTTAAGACAACTTTATTTTAAAATTCATATGGAAACTTAAACATATGTATCTAAATAACCTGTTAAACACACTGTTTTTCAAGAGAGAGCATGGTCTCTATCTCTCCATTGATTTGTCCTTTAAAAATCTGCTTGTAGCAGTGTCTTACAGATTTTAGGGACTAGGTTTTCTGTATTGTTTAACAAATTTACTGCTTACTACATCATTATCGATACTATTTAAATCATCTAATTTTCAATTTTTAAGTTATGAACACGTAAAATAGCAATTCTACTTTACTAACTTTATCTTATAACATTGTTAAATCAATTATTTTAATCTTTTTTGTAGATTCTTTGAAATTATGTAAGGAATTAGGTTTTCTGATAATAAAGACAATGTTACCATTTCTTTTCTTTTCTTTTTTTTTTTTTTTTAAAGATATTTTTATCTATTTGCAGAGAGAAACACAGCGAGAGAGGGAACACAAGCAGAGGGGATGGTAGCAGGAGAAGCAGGCCTCCTGCCGAGCAAGGAGCCCGATGCGGGGCTCGATCCCAGACCCCTGGGATCTGACCTGGGCCGAAGGCAGACGCCTAACGACTGAGCCACCCAGGCGCCCCTACCATTTATTTTCTAACTTGTACTTATTTTTTCCTGACCTCTGGTGTAATGTTTGAATAGAAGATAAGAAAGTGATGACTTTGCCTTTTTCTTGGTCTTTGGTTGAAAGCAGTGCTTTATCATTAAGTTTGACACCAGGTACTATAGATTTTTTTCATAAATGATTCTGTCAGATGGAGGAAGTTGTCTTTGTTGTTTTGTCTCATGGTTTTTTATCATTATTAGATGTTGAATTTTGTGGGGCGCCTGGGTGGCTCAGTTGGTTAAGTGGCTGATTCTTGATTTTTGGCTCAGGTCATGATCTCAGGGCCCTGGGATCAAGCTGTGTCTACCTCTGGCACTCAGTGGAACATCTGGTCGCGCGCTCGCTCTCTCTCTCTCTCTCTCTGCCCTTCCCCTTGTTCTCCCCCAAATAAGTCAATAAATCTTTATAAAAAAATGTTGAATTTTGCTAAAACATTTTTCTATATATATTGGTGTGATTCTGTGGATTTTTTTTTTTTGGTACTTCTATTTGGCATGGCAAATGATAAATAAGATATATGTGTTGCATCAAGTTCGCATATCCAGGATAAAAACCAGCTGGTCATGATCTATTTATATATTTTTAAATTCAATTTAATATTTTTTAGGAATTTTTATGTATGTTCATGTAGGATATTGGTCTACAGCTGAGGTGTAATGCTTTTTGCTGGTCTTGGTATCAGGATAATTCTGGTTTCAGAGAAGTGTTAGAAAATGTTGGCTTTCTTATATTTCCTGAAGGAGTTAGTTTTGAACTTTCTCCTCTCTAAAAGTTCTGTAGAATTTCCCCCATGAAATCATCTAGATCTGGAATATCCTTTATGGGAAGTTTTAAACTATGAATCAGTCTGTGTAATGTACTTATGACTATTCAAGCTATCCTTGAGAATTTTGGTGATTTGTCTTTAAGTAATTTATCCATTTAACTATGGAATGTATTTCTACATAATTCTTTATAATAATCCTTTATTATACTTTAAATATCCTTAAGATATGTAGTGATAACTTCTATCATTCTTGATAGTATCTGCTTATTTCTCTAATTTTCCTTTTTTGATAATTCTGGCAAAAGACTTATCAAATATATTGATCTTTTCAAATAATGAGCTTTAGGATTTCTGTTGTGATTATCTTTTCTATTTGATTTTCTTAAAAATGACTGCCTTTATCTGCTAGCATAGTGCTTAGCCTGCTCTTAGTAGGAAATGTAGGTCATACATTTGAAATTGTTCTTGTAAAAAAATATATGGATATTTAGAAGCTGTACCTGTGTCCCACTGTTTTGAACATACCATATTTTCTTTTCATTTTGTCCAAAGTATCTTGTAATTTGCCTTGTTATACTTTGACCCATAGAGGAATCAGAAATTGTTTAATTTTCAAATATTTTGATATGAGTTACTTTCTCTGTTATCAATGGATATGCTTTGCATTTTAATTATTTTAAATTTATTGTGACTGGGTTTTGTTGCTTCGTGCTAGGTTTGTAGACATTTACACATTGAGTTTTATTGGGTTTTATTGGTGAATTGACCCCTTTATTACTTGAAATTATCCTCTTCATATTTGGCTAAATTTTATACTCTAAAATCTATTTTGTTTTGTCTTAATGTACTAGTCCACATTTATCTTCATTAGTGTTTGCATGGTATATATATATATATATTTTTTTTTTTCCATTTTCTGTTACTTAACCTGAGTTTGTTATATTTAAATGATTTTCTTGAAGACTTCATTTTCTGGGATTTCTAGAAACCTAGACTCCCTCCACCCTCCCCCAACTTTACTGTAAAATCAGGTTGCTAGCCCAGCTCTGTTGAACTCCTTGCTGCTTGGCCTAAAACTCTTTCTAGGAAAGGGGGTTCATTAATTAGGTTGTACCCATTTATTCTCTTTTGTTCATGGATCACTATCTTAGGCTTCCTATTGATCCATGTTTTCATGTTTTGTCTGGTCTTTTGGCTGCTTAAGGTAGGTTAAGTATGTTTTCTGTTATTTCATCACAAAAAGAGAGGAATTATAATTTGCTACATACTGACCTTGAGATATTTCGAAGATGTAGATTTTCAGTGAGATTCAAACAACCCAAAGATCTTACCCTGAATCAAGCATTACTGTTTGTTTCAAGGATATAAGTAATTGCAATACATAGGAGAAGAGGTACAGGAACAGCAATACAACTTAATTTTTCATTTTGGGCTGCACTGAGAACAGCCTAAACCTTGTCCAGGTTAAAATATGCAATTACATAATTTTCACAGTAGAGTCTATTTGGACATAAAGCATCTAAATTTATTCTAGTTTACATGAGGAGTTTACAAATTACGGTCCATTGCCCAAATTTCACCTACAGTGTGTTTTTCTATAGCCTAGGAGCTAAAAGTACCATTTATATTTGTAAATTACTGTTAAACATTGTTCATTTAAGAGATCACATGTGGCCTAAAAAGCTTAGTATATTTATTATCTGACCTTTTTACAGAAAGAAGTTTGAGTCCTGGCTTATGTGATAATCTATAGATTCCATAAGCAATATGAATAAGCTACACGTGTATTGCCCAAACATTGTCATATTAGAAAATATCATTTATTTGCTAAGAGATCTGTCATTATTCTTACGAGGAGATTTGAGTAGGTTACCTTATTTCCTGGAGGACAATCTCTGTATTGTAAGCAGATGCAACGGATAGATTGAAAACTTGCTAACTACATCCTTCTTGTAAATATGACAGTACTAATTTGTTAATTTATTTTGGATTCTATTTACATAAGCATATAAATTATGAATACTTCTAATCTTGATGTTTTGTTTCCATTTCTCATCTTACTGTACTGGTAAGGACCTCCAATAGAGCATTGAATAGAAATGCAGTAAAAGAAAAATTCTTACTTCCTAAAATACTTGCCAAGAGTTAATTTTTAATCAAAGAAACAAATTTCTCTTTTGGTCCCAGAAATATAGAAAACTACACTGAAAGTCTTATATTTACATAAGTCTTATATTTACATAAACCTTTAGTTTATCTGTTTTTCTGCATTTAAAATACTGGGAGGGAAAATTAAGACATTATTTTCAGCCTTTGTCTTCTTTTAAAAGACATGTATTAAAGGATACAAATTTCTTTTTAATTATAACTTTGCAGTCCTCAAATTATGTGTAATATGGTTGCTATTAAGTCAATATACTTAAATCATAATAGCTGTTTTGGAAATTCATTAGGATTCTATATAAATAATCATGTTCCCTGCAAATAAAAATGGTCTGACTTTATACATTATAATTTTTTTACTTTTTTTGATCTTTGTTTTTTCCTCCCTCCCTCTTTGTTAATGGCATTCTCTAGAATCTATAGACAATGCTACATAGAACTCAATGGAGTTGAAACCAATTTCCAATGGTAGGGAAATACAGATAGCATTTCAATATTTAAATTGGGCTCTAGTCCTTTATTAGTATTGGTAATTTCTGCTACATTGATTTTTTTTTTTAATCTTTACTTTTAATAGTTTATCAATCTTAATTATCTTTTTAAAGAACCTACTTTGGTTTCATTGATTTTTTTTTTTTTTTGTAACTTTTTTTTTAATTCTACTTAATTTGGATCTCTGTCTTATGGTGGAAGTTTGGATTTTTTAAAAACATTGATATTTAAGTTTTTTCAAATGAGTTTAATACTATGAATATCCCCTCAAAGCACTGCTTTAGTTATATTGAACACAGTTCAATATATTATATTTTCCTCTTAATTCATTTTAATACACTATTTTCTTTGTGATTTCTTCTTTGATCTGTGGGTGTTAATTGATGCACTTAAACCTCCTGATGTTTGGTAATCTAGTTGTGACCAAAAAACTTACTCGCGATTCAATTACTTTAAGTTTATTGAAACTTTAAAGAAGATTTGAATAAAATCCACTCTGTTAATTTCTTTAGCAATTAAAAGGCAACCTATTATATAATGGTGTTGAGGAAAGCATTCTATATGTCTGCACTATCCTCTTAGGGTCTGTTAATATTGATCAAGGTTACTATATATTTTTCTTTGGTCGGCTAGATAGATTCAAGAGAAGTTTTGAAATCTTTGAACTATATTGGATTTTTTTCTTTCCCCTATAATTCTATTAGATTTCATGCATATAACATGGTGCTTTGTACATAATTTTGATATATATTATTGATAATTTTTCCATTTTATTGTAAAATACTTCTTTCCATTTAGTATTTTGATCAGCACTGGCATGGTATGTGCTTTTCCCCCCCACATTCTTGTACTTTGTACATTTCCATGACTTTATAGTTCATGAGGGTTGGTAATATGCAGTGTACATTGGGTATCACTTTATAATCCTACTTAGGTAGCATGTCTTCAGTTGAAATGTTTATACCATTTAGCTCTCCAGCAATTTATAAAAGGTATGTTTAAGTATATTGCTGGTTATTTTCTATTTGTTCAATTTGGTGTCTGGTTTTGGTTACTTTTTTATTCCTTCTATTAATTTACTGTTCTTAAAAATCTCTTTATCTCTACTATTGAGTTATGAAATGCACCTTTGTGTGTATGTGTATAAATGAGGTTGCTCTAGGATTTTCATGATAATTAAAATTATAATAATCTGCCTTAAAATATTGTACCGCGTCATATATATGTTAGTAACTTACAATAAAATAATTCACCAATTTATTCATATTTTTGTGCAATTGCCGTATTTTCACTTCTGAATACTTAAGAATCAGTTTAATCTGTGTTTTTGTGTGTGTTTTCATGTGCAAACATGCCTCTGTGTGTCCATGCATGTGTGTATGTCTGCCTGTGTGTATATGTCTCTGCATGTTTCTGCGTCTTTGTGTCTCTGCACACATCTGTGTGCACGTGTGCATCTATGCACGTGTTGGTCTCTGTGCACATGTGTCTGTATCTGTGTGCATGTGTCTGTGCATGCATGTGCAAGTGTGTTTCTCTGCGCATGCGCGTGTATCTGTGTTCCTGTCTTTGTGTGCATGTGTCTCTGTGTGTGTGTGTCTTTTTCTCTGTGTGCCGTACCTGCCGTGCGACCTCTCTGTGCGTGGGTGTATCTGTCTCTGTGCATATCCCTGTTTGTATCTGACTCTGTGCATCATCTGTCTCTCACCCTAATTCAACTAACAGTATAATTTATTTTCTATGAAAAACTGCCTTTAACATTTTCTGGAGTTCATCCTGTTGCCAGTGATTCTCTCAGCCTTTTTTGTGCCTGGAAAAGACTTGATTCCTCTTTAATTTTTGTATTTTTGTCAAGAATTCTGCTAAGAATTCTGGGTTGACAGGTTTTTTTTTATTTTTATTTTTTTAGTACTTTAAACTCCTTTTTAATTGTCTTCTGGATCACATACTTTTTAATGAGAAGTCTGTTGTAATGATACATAGTCCTTT
This sequence comes from Procyon lotor, assembly GCA_028646535.1. Lineage (NCBI taxonomy): Eukaryota > Metazoa > Chordata > Mammalia > Carnivora > Procyonidae > Procyon > Procyon lotor. The sequence continues at coordinate 61,543,643 of CM053607.1, forward strand.
ATATGCAACTTTTTCTGCCTACTCTTAAAAATAATTTTAATACTGTTTCTCAGCAATTCATTTATTATATGCATTAGTGGATTTTTTTTTATAATTCTGGTTAGGATTTGATTCTGTCTAGAAATTTTCTCTAAGATGTATGTATTAATTTTTTTATAACCTATTTTACTATTTCTTCAGATGACATTCTGATATTTATATTCTAATAAGTTGCCCCCTTCTCAATCCAGCATCCCATGTCCTCTCTGCATGAGACTTTAGTTAAATATATATTATACTGTTTATAGCTTCATTTCTTAATTTTATTTCCTGCCACTGATCTTCTGTTCATTTATTTTTCAAGATTTTCTTTATTTGGGATTTCTATTGCTCTTAGATCAAAGATCACTAATCATCTCTTCTATCGGCTGTAACTCCATCCATTGGAGATAGGGGGTTTTTTGGCTATATTGTATTTTTAATCTTCATAATTTGATTTTGGATCTTGTTACTTATTTGTATTAAGGCTTAGATTTTTATACATAAGGAACACATCTAAAATTGCTTTCACTTTCTTCTGATTGCATTATCTATTTCATTCCTTATTCTGTATTTTTTCTTTTGATTTTTGTTCTTTATAAGTGTAGTAATTATTAGATTTTGAATAATGAGTGCTGTAATTTGTTTCATATCTTTAGGGAGTGTTTGACTTTTTCTTGCAGATAGGTTGTATAATAACCAGTTTGACCATTTCAGCTTGTTTTAACATTTTTTTGTGTGGTTCTATGGTTGCCTTTATTCTAGAGCTAAGTGAGTTCTAATTCTAAGGCAGAACATTTTGTTTTCTGCTCATTGTTTATTGATCATCACTTGGGCTGGTAAAAACTCACAATCCCCAGTCCTATTTTTACATGGGTAGTTGTTAGTCTTACAATTATGAGGTACTGATGACTTCTTTTTCTAAACTTTGTCTTACCTACCTTTGGTTTGTTTCACCCTGTGCTTGCAGATTGGTATTCAGCCAAAGACTCAGTGGGACCTCCATGCAGATTTCTACGATTCTTTCTTTGTGTAGCTCTAGCAATTTGGCTAATTTGCCCTATGAGTTCTAGCTGTTTTGTTTTCTCTGGACTCCATTTTGTGTATTTTTTTCCAAGAAAGAGGTCTGTAACCTCTTGGGATTCCACTGAGGATTGTGTCCAAAACGTCTATATAATGCTAGGGCTTACCAAATTTGTTTCCCTATTCTCAGGTATCAGTTTTTTGTTACCTGTTATCTGAGTAAAAAAAAAAAAAAATTAGTCCTATATTTTGTCCATATTTCTATTTGTTTATGGTAGGAGAGTAATAGTGGGCCATTTCAGTCCTTCATGATTGCTTATATAAATCTCATACATTGATGAAAAATGCATATTTTCTACACTGTTTGAGTCTTACCAGGCTGCCATAACAAAATACCACAGAGTAGATGGCTTAAAAAAATTTGAGTATTGCCAGGGAAGATGATGGAGTGAGAGGATCTTAAACTCAACTCATTCCATGAATACAGTTAGATAACTCTCAGTGTTATTTACATATCAGTGTAAATAAACTAGAAAATGACAGACTCTCCACAGCTAGATGTACAGAAGAGGCAATGTGGAAAATGGTAATGAGGGTGGAGATGTTGACCTATTAGGAACCAAGTTGATCTGTGAGAACTGTCCGGGGGAGGGGGAGGGCTACTGCAGGCACAGAGAAGGGAGAGAGATAAACCCCACATCAGTACCCCAGACATGGGGAACCAGAGAGCTATAGGGAAAGAAGACACTGAGTCCCTACCTTAAGAGAGATGTCACAACCAATACCCCTACTGACATACAGCATAAAAGAAACAATTTGAAAAACCTGTGGGGTATATGGAGGGAAGATAAGATTCTTAATCTCAGAGTGTGTGCTGAAAGGGCAGGGATCTCTGGGAGACTTCTCTAAGAACAAAGGAACTGTGGCACCATTTAGCCACACACATCAATTTTACTGTGGCCCCAGTGGTGGGCTGGGGGCAGACATCCTGGCTGACTACAGGTCCTGCCCACTAACAAAAGCCTCCAGGGATCAACACAGGGAGAGAGCCCTGGAATTCTTCGTGACCTTTGGTCTGACCCAAATCTAGCCCAGGGCAGCCCCAGGCCGGCCCATTAACAACACAGGGGCCAAACCCTGCCCACAAAAGGCAAAGAGAGTCCTTGTGGATGACTGGAGTGAATGTAAAGATGGCTCAGCCGCAAAAGTAAGCGTACACAACACAGGTAGGAGACATGCCTGAAGTGCCTGGTGAATGGGAACATTGACCTAGGAGGCACCAGGGGATTTCTGTGCACTCACTCTGTGAAGAGTGAGGCAGAAATGCATACTACCTTCCAAGTTTTACCCTTAAACATATATATCTAATTTTCTGGATAACTCTCCATTAAAGGAGAGATGCTCAAAACATTCAAGGGCTTTAGTGTCCGAAGTAATACAGATTAAAAAAATGCACAATATCAGAGACCTTTTATCAGTTTGAAAACATAGAGACCATTAAATAAATCTTGCCCTCTGTTTGCCCCTGGTTTCCTATCGTAACCCTGATCTTATCTTTTTCCCCCCTTCATGCTTATATCATTCTTATTCCATATACTGTTGCTATACAGGAAATCATGGTGCTATAAAACTTTTTATAACACTCATGGATTTTTTTTTAAGCTCTTCATTTACATAAGGTATACAGTATGGTTTTTTGTTTTGTTTTGTTTTGTTTTTTTTACAATGTTTGGAGTTTCAACTGGAAAGAATCAATCGCCAGCTTATTCTACTCCTCTCAACCTACTGAAAAACCTGCTTGCATGAAAATGAAAACTGGGCTCTCGTTTGTCCCAGAGAAGTTGATGCAAATATATATTAAGGAATTATAGCCAGTTCAAGGCCATGAAAAGTCATGACCTTGTGATTAGGCAAAGATATGCAGAAGGCTAATACAATGATTTGCTTATCCAAACTCTTTCCTTTAAATGGTACTTGACTCTTAAGTTTTCAAGTTTTATATCACAGATTAATTGTATTTTCCTTTAAGGGAGAGAGAGAGACTACCCAAAAGCCCAATTTTGTAGTATTGTGAAAAAATAGTATCCTTGGTGGACTATTGGTTATGCTATCTCATTATTACCATGTAGACATTAAACCAACTATTTCCAAAGTAATCGAACATAGTCAATGTAGCTTTGAAGACTGAACGTTAAAAATTTTTAAAAACTCTCAAGCAACTCAATTGCTTATGCAAAGAAGTACTCTGTGATTATAGAGCCTTTTATAGTTTACTGGGAGTTTATATCACTTTAAGTTACAGTTTATTTGAATGCATTAATATTTGTTGGTGTGGTTTTTTTTTGTCATTGTTTTTTAGGAGTATTCATTAGTCAATCCAAATTTTTCCCTGAGAAAAATATAGCCATACTCAGTAAAAAATATTTGTGTTTTTCTGCATTTGAAACAGAATAATTTTCTGATAAATATGCTCCTGCTCATGGATACTTTATTAGTTCTAAACCTTGCACAAGTGAGTACTTGCCAGATTTTTAAATTTTCATAGGCATATTTCATTCTTATATATCAAATTGCTATTAAAATACCTGTAATCTAAGTCTAGATACTGTTCAGAGAATACACCTTTAAATATTTTATTTTATTTTATACTTCTAAAAATGTCAAGATACTGAGATCAAGATAACCCTTCAAGATATTGGAGGAATCATAAAATTTCCATTTGGAAGTGATTCACAGTACAATTGAGAAAAACCATGTACTTGATGATGATTGTTCTGATAGGACTGAATAGAGAAAGAAGAAATTTGATAGAGAAGATCTATAGATTTGATTACCTGAAATGAAAGAATATTTTAGTTTATGTATTTTAACATTTGGTATGAGTTTGCTATTGAAAATTTTAATCATTCTTTTTCAGTTTCTAATGTTACATTTACCTTATAAACTTCTATGCAATTATTGGCTATAATTGGAGACAGGTAGTAAATCAGAGTAATTATAGACTTAATTGTTGACCTTGGCGTATTTGCAACCATTTTATATGCTTCTAGAAGCTACATTGAAACTATCTAAGTCTTTGTCTGAAAGTTTCTAAAACTGTAGTAAAAATACCTAGAAAATGGCTGGCCCACAATTTACACACATCTTTCCTACTATGCAGTTCATCTCCTCTTTCACAAAAGACCTCTTTTGGATCATTCATAGATTGAACTATTAAGCTCAAAGTGGCCTAGGAAGGATCAACTTTCTTAGCTCTCAGCTATCCTCTTAACAGTTGGTTTCATGTAGTCAGCAGGATGTATAAAACAAATCAAAACCAAAAGAAGAATCCTAGGTTGGGTATTAAATTTAAGGGACAAAGCAATATGAATGTCTTGCTAGGGACTTTAATTAGCAAAAATACAGGTTTTACATGTCTATCCTGCTTCAGTGGAGATGTCAACTGTTGACTGTGAGGTCACAGCATAGTTCCCAAAGTTTTATTTGGTTTTATGCCATTAATCCTTGTGAGTACTTAGAATCCTTAGGAATCTAAAGTCAGGGGCACCTGGGTGGCTCAGTTGTTAAGCGGCTTCCTTCCCAGGGTACTGGGGTCGAGCCCCTCATTGGGCTCCCTGCTGAGCAGGAAGCCTACTTCTCCCTCTCACATTCTCCCTGCTTGTGTTCTCTCACTGTCTCTCTCTCTCTCTCTCTCTCTCTCTCTCTCTCTCTCAAATAAATAAACAAAATCTTAAGAAAAAGGAAACTAAAGTCAGTGCATGGGGGGTATCATTAGAGGCAAGATTTGGGCATTCATGGCTCGTTAAATAAGTTAATGTTTAACATTTCATTTATCTGTATGTGTATGTCTAGGTTAGTGTGGTTCTTATTTTCTACTTCCTAAGAATTGCAAAGTGAAATGAACACTGAACAGATTTTCTCAACTTCAAATTTTTTCACAGACCAGATAGACTAAAATTTATATCTGTATTATAAATCCAGGGGGAAAAGAGGATCCTGAAACATTATTAGAGGAAAGGGCAAAGATTTGGAATTAGCCATCCTGTGAATCCAAAATGCAAACCCTAACACGTTGCATAGAAAGACTTGAAAGGAACATATCTAAATGGTTATCAATTGATACACCACATGTTCTTGATCCATTCATCTGTTGATGGGCATCTGAGTTCTTTCCATACTTTAAAATCTACTAAACTCAAGGATTTAAGATCAAGGGTTTATGATAGGATCTGGTTTTGATTTTTATCTTTATTCTCTGAATACTTTTACACTGAAGATATATTTATGTATTCCTCCCGAGTTTAAAAAATGTAAAATATGACATGAGTGTCTAGGAAAATAACAGCAATAATAACTATGAAAAGGATAGTGATCAGGGCATATTGCATACATAGAGCTACTTTTGTGTTTAATCTTCTTTACATTTAGAATGTATTCATGTTGACAGCACTTAATTTTTTTATTAACATATAATGTATTATTTGCTTCAGGGGTATAGGTCTGTAAATCATCAGGCTTCCACAATTCACAGCACTCACCATAGCACATACCCTCCCCGATGTCCATTACCCAGTCGCCCTATCCCTACCCCAACTGCAAGCAACCCTCAGTTTGTTTTCTAAGATTAAGAGTCTCTTAGGGTTTGTCTCCCTCCCTGGTCCTATCTTGTTTAATTTTTTTCCCTCCCTACACTCCACAACCCCTTGCCATGCCTCTCAAATTCCTCATATCAGAGAGATCATATGATAATTGTTTTTCTCTGACTAATTTCACTTAGCACGATACCCTCTAGTTCCATCCACATCATTGCAAATGTAAGATTTCGTCGTTGTTGGGGTGTTTTTTGTTGTTTTTTTTTTTTTATGACAGCACTTAATTTTTAATATTTACCAACTTGGCAAGTTAAGTTTCTTTCCTTCTCTTTCTGTTTTTTTGTTTTTTGTTTTTAAGAATGCCTCAATTTTGTCTCAGACAAGTCTTCCACTATTACCTATTTGACATATTAGTGATGTTGTTTGACTCTTGAGATGTGAGCTCTATCTTCAGAGTATGGTAGAAAATAATTCAGTAAGATATGAAGCTATAAAAATGGGGTCAATACATCAGCCCTATGGGAAGTTCCCATATGATTATTTATTCCATTTGTGGATTGGCTGATATTCTTCCTGAAAATTGCCAATAAATTGGAACTTTATCATACAGATACATATTTTAATGAGGAAATTGTAGGTGTTAATCTGCTTTGAAATATAAAATTTTATATTTTTATGTAGACATTTTTATTATGCTAATAGACATTATATAGGCCTCAAAATATCCACATCTTTTGCTAAGATAAGATGTTTTTAGCATTTAGGGCACAAGATTAGCAAAAATAAACACCTTACTGTACAGTTACACATTAGGTGATGATAGCTGGGTGCAACTTTATAGCTTTCTCAGGTATAATTTAGGAATTCTCATATCTAAAAATATATCTCAGGGACTAATACAGAGATGAGTTCATCTTTGTCAAATTTTCACTGTAATTACTATCTATTTTTGTATTTGCCTAATAAAACACATTCTGAGTGTAAATATAATTACCATTTTGGTTTTCGGAATTTTTTACTTCTTATTTCTCCTTAAAAATATCTCTCCGCATATGATTTCATTGATAGGCCATTCTTCTTCTATGGATCTCAGCTAAATTATCAATGCTTGAGAGAATTCTTCCCCTGACAAATTGCGGAAAACATCCCTGTCTTAAACTCACAGCTGTTCTGTTGTCTCCCTGGCACCTTTGTTTACTTGTTTTGTAAAAACAAGTGTATCGAGTATTGTTTGTCTTTTAAAAGGTTCTGGAGGGGCATCTGGGTGGCTCAGTCATTAAGCATCTGCCTTCAGCTCAGGTCATGATCCCAGGGTCCTGGGATCGAGCCCCACATCGGGCTCCTTGCTTGGCAGGAAGTCTGCTTCTCCCGCTACCATT
>CM053607.1:61550754-61571379 GCA_028646535.1 Procyon lotor
TCTCTCGCTGTGTTTCTTGCTGTCAAATAAATAAAATCTTTAAAAAAAAAAAAAAAAAGGTTCTGGAAAAGAGGGTGGAGTTTCCTCAAAAAGTTGAAAATAGAGCTACCCCACAACCCAGCAATTGCACTACTGGGTATTTAACCCAAAGATACAAATGTAGTGATTCAAAAGGGCATGTGTACCCAAATGTTTTATAGCAGCGAAGTCCACAGTAGCCAAACTATGAAAAGAGCCAAGATGTCCCTCAACAGATGAATGGATAAAGAAGGTGTCACACACACACACACACACACACACACACACACTGGAATATTATGCAGCCATCAAAAGAAAAACAACAGTCTTGCCATTTGCAATGACATGGATGGAACTAGAGGGTACTATGCTAAGCAAAATAAGCCAATCAGAGTAAGAGAATTATCATATGATTTCACTGATATGAGGAATTTGAGAAACAAGACAAAGTATCAAAGGGGAAGGGAGAGAAAATGAAACTGGCTGACACTAGAGAGACAAATCATAAGAGACTCTTAATCTCAGTAAATTGAGGGTTGCTAGAGTGGAGGGAGGGTGAGGAATGGCATGGCTGGGTGATGGACATTTGGAAGGGTGTGTGTTGTAGTGAGCACTGTGAATTGTGTAAGACCAATGAATCAGAGACCTGTACCTCTGAAACAAATAATACATTATATGTTATAAAAAAAATAATACATAGGCATCATAGTAGAGGAATGAACATTTCTTTCTATCTCCATTATCTAAAGCCATATGTAATATCCAGTAGCCACCCTATCAATATTTTTGAATAAATATATTTTAATTATTGAATAAAAACTGGAAATATGTAACAAATCCAACCAGTCATTCTACTGGGGTATTCCACTCTCCCCTTGTGTCAAATGTATTGGATCAGAAGCAAAAGGTGAGGCATTTTTCTAACGCCGATAGAGATGATCTATGCCACAACCATCATTGTGAGTTTTCTCAGTTGTATAGGTGACAAATGCTGGCTTTCACAATCTCTGAAATATTGCTGCTCTGTGTTGTACTGAAATTATGCTCATCTAACTCCTGCCTGGTCTACTATAATCCTTCGGGGAGGACATTTTCTGAATACACTTCCCCCACGCTGATTAAACACTGAAAACAAGTAAGAAAATATTATCTCAAACAGCCACCATTTATTTTAAGCAATGAAACTTCAATCTTATAAACTCTAGATTCCAAACAAATTTTCTGTTCTGAATATTATTAGATATGACAAGTTTCTTTATTCCACACTGAGAAGGGTTTGGGGCCAGCAAGTTACCTAAACATTTATTTTCACACTGAGGTACTTCCCATCAAGATTGTATAACAAATACTATAAAGCACTTACATACACAGAAAAAGATACAGACAGGATACTAATTTTTAAGAACGATAAAACAGCTGGTTTTAAAAACCATATTCTTATGGAAAGAAACAGAAACTCAAACATAAGAGTGAAAACATGGACTTGCTATGGTCTAGGTGCGAAAGTAGGCAGTGGCAGCTAAATGTTTACTTCCTTACAAATAAAGAAGCTAGAGGTACTGCACATGAGACAGGAAACCAAATCAGATGTTAATGTTTGAACTCCATGTGCAATTAGTCTGTACCAATCCTTGTAAAACTACAATTGGCTTTTCTCTTAAAAATTTGAGATAATTATAGGGGCACCTGGGTGGCTCAGTCGTTAAGCGTCTGCCTTCCGCTCAGGTCATGATCCCAGGGTCCTGGGATTGAGCCCCACATCGGGCTCTCTGCTTGGCAGGAAGCCTGCTCCCCCCGCTACCATTCCCTCTGCTTATGTTCCCTCTCTTGCTGTGTTTCTCTCTGTCAAAATAAATAAAATCTTTAAAAAAAAAAAAAAAATTTGAGATAATTATAGATTCACATAAAATCGTAAGAAATAATACAAACATCCCATGCATTCTTCATCCCAACGACAACGTGTAACAAAACTATAATATCACAACCAGGAGATGGACATTAATCTAGTTAGAATCCCATAGATTTCCATCACTCCTCCAAAGATCCCTCATGTTGCTCTTTTATAGTCACGTCAGGCAACTACTAAATGATTCTCCATCTCTGCAACTTGGTCGTTTCAACAATGTTAAAAAATGAAAGCTTAGGCTGTATGACTTTTCAGGATATTCCATAATTCTGTAATTCTCTGGAGATTCATCCCCAGTGTGTTACAGATAACAATGACCCATTCCTTTTTATTGCTCTGAAGTATTTCATGATATGGATGTACCAGTTTGCTTAACCATTCATCTATTGAAAGATGTCTCTGTTTCCCATCTTTTGACATTATAAATCCGTTAAAAAATATTTGGTACAGGTTTCAATGCTAACGTAATGCTTCATTTCTCTGGGACAAATACCCAAGAGTGCAATCACTACTTGTACGGTCATTGTATATTTAGATTTAAGAAACAGCCAAACCCTTTTCCAGAGTTGAGCTACCATTTTACCTTTCTAATAGCAGTGTAGAGAGTTCTGTTCTTTTCTACACCTTCATCAGCACTTGGCGTTGTCACTTTTTTTTTTTAAATTTCAGCCATTTAGATAGGTGTGTATTGATATCTCATTGTAGTATTAATTTGCATTTCCCTAATGACTATGATATTGCACATCTTTACATGTTTTGGTCATTTGTATACCGTCTTTGAAAAGTTTCTTATGTATGTTGCCCTTTTTCTAATTGAAGTTTTTTGTTCTTAATACTGTGTTTTGTCGGGGCACCTGGGTGGCTCAGTCATTAAACGTCTGCCTTTGGCTCAGGTCATGATCCCAGGGTCGTGGGATAGAGCCCCACATCAAGCTCCCTGCTCGGCAGGAAAGCCTGCCTCTCCTGCTACCATTCCCTCTGCTTGTGTTCCCTCTCTCTCGCTCTCTCTCTCTCTCTCTGCCAAATAAATCTTAAAAAACAAAACAAAACTGTGTTTTGTCAATACATTACTGACCTAATCTAGTTATTAGTGTTTGTCAAATACGCAGTTTGAAATGTTTTCTCCTACTAGGGAACTTTTTTTTTTTCTTCCATCTTCTTAATAGCATCTTGCACTGAGCCAAGCTTTTTCATTTTTGATCTCTAATATTTCCTTTATGTACTGTACTTTGGTGCCAAATCTAAGAAATTCTGCCCATCCCAGGATTTAAAATGTTTTCTCCTACGTTTTTTTCTGAAAAGTGTAGTCTATATTTAAGACTTTTCTCTCATTAGTTTTAAATATTTTTTGTAAGATGTGAAACTTAAGTCAAAGTTCATTTCTATTTAGCCTCTGGGGGTCCAGTTGCTCACCATTTAAAAAAAAAAAAAAAAAAGCCATTATTCCTCCATTGGTCTACTTTTACTCGGTTGGGCCTATTTGTTTCAGTGTATTTCTGGACTCTTTGTTCCATTGGTCTGTATGCCTATACCTCCACCATTATCATACAGGATTGATTATTGTGGCCATAAAAGTCTTGAATTTGTATATGCTTGTATGAGCTATTCTAGTCCTATTTGCTATTCCATATAATTCTAGAATAATTTTGTCTACGTCTATAAAAAATGTGATTTTTTTTGAGAGCAATTAGGTTAAAACTTCTTGGAGAGAATTAATATTTTGAGTTTTCCTATCCATGAAGAGTGTGACTCTTTATTCATATCTTTGAACTTGTTCATCAGTGTTGTGATTTTTCAGCACATAAGTCCTGCACATGTTTTGTTAGATTTATACCAGTGTATTTCTGAAGCAACTGAAAATGGCATTATATTTTTAATTTTGGTATACTTGAGGTTTTTGCTAATATATCAAATTAAAATTTTTCATCATGTCTTTTGTGACCTGAATGGACTTGCTAATTAGTTGTGCATGTACATGAAATTTTTTGAGATATTCTGAACAATTATGTCATCTGCAAATGGAGACAATTTTATCTTTTCTAATCTGTTTGTATCTCCTTTATTTCTCTTATTAGAGTGATGAGAAATTCCAGCACAGTGTTGAATAAGTGCTGACAGAGGACGTCTTTGAGTATTAATACATCACATTACACTGATTTTTCAAATATTTCACCAATCATATTTATAGACGAAGCCACACTTGGTCATGTTGTATAATACTTTTTAACTGTCCTGATAGTTTTAATTCCTGTCATTTTTTTCTGGGGTTGTTGAAAACCAGACATTTTAATACTATAATATGGTAAATCTGAAAATAAAAAATTCCCCATTCTAATTATTAAATTTAGTAAGATCACTAGTTACAAGGTCAATATAGAGAAAATAATTATAACTCTTGAATCAGAAGTAAACAACTAGAAAATTACATTTAACAAAAGAATGTCATTTCCTGTAGCATCAAGGTATTTAAATAACTATGAATAAAGCTAACAAATGATATGTAAAATATAAAACTACAAAACAGTTTTGAAAAAATTTATATATATAATATATATGATATTTACAATATAAATGAATAGAACCATTTTATAATATTCAAGGCAATCCTAATTACAACCAAGTATTTTCTGTATGCTCATTTAAAAAAAACAAAAACAAAACCACATCCCCAAATTTTCTTAAGTAGTCCTATCTTTTACATAAAATAGCTATCTAATTTTCAGTTTCCACAGGAATAAAATTTCCTGAATTTGACCTTTTGACATTAACCTCAATAAAAAAATTTTGTTACACTTCAATAAGTAGGATAAGGTGATTGAGACACAAATAGCAACAGAACAGAGTCCAATAACAAACTCATATGCGCATACAAACTCACTTGAAGTATAAACAAAGTAACATAATAGTGCAGTGAGATAGGGTGCCTTTTCCCAAAAATGATACTTGGTGAGTTATGTTTTTATGTGGGGAAACATACAAACCTCGACCTCTGCATTTATACCACATTTTCCATACTACCTTCTAAAAAGAGAAAGTTTTCATTTATATTTATGAAATAACAATATTCTAGTTTGCTTGTCTGATTAGCTGAAAAAGAAAGGGAAAACTATTACATTTCCTTTATTAGGATTTTTCCATAACTATTACCAAATGGAACTAAAAAATAGAGGAATAATAAATAGATGAATAAATAGATCAGTATTCAAAACTATAGCATTAGTTTAAGCTTCCCTTTTAAAAATGACCTTTATGCACTGAGTTTCAGAAGCATGTATGCAGAAGTAATCTTAGTACTCTGCTGGCATCTTAGATATGAATTAGACTGAACAATTTGTTGAACTTTCAAGACTTAAGATGAATTTCATAATACTACTTCTAATGTGGCTCAAAAACAAAGCTTCAAAAAGTACCAGTCATATCCTCTATACAAAATTGTTTTACTTTAGATGTGCATATTCAGGATTAGAGAGGACTAAAAGAAAGGGGCATCTTGATTCCTTTTGCTTTCCATGGATGAGTCCTGGAAGATGACTTACTAATCATCTAGGTTCCCCTTGTGGCATGTTCCCCGGCCTTCCTGCAGTGATTACCTATGATATGAAAAAGAACCTACTGGGGCCCCTGGGTGGCCTGTGCCTGCACACATGCTCTATTTCTTGCTTTCAAAAAAAAAAAAAAACTAACCTACTGCTTCAGGAAGATCTACACGAGAAATAATCCATGTCACCTAATTGCTTTGTTTGGTATGGGGTTTATTTGCCTTTGGGCTTCTCAATGAAGCTGGTTTTCAACCTTGTGGGGGAAAAAATGTAATAGGAGACTATATCTTTCTCATCACCTACCTGGATCTCCAACCATGATATCTTCAATTTAGAGTATATGGAAATATTCCACTAATACCTCTTTTAATTCTAATATTTTTTCCAGGAACATAATATGTGATTTCTTTCTATCCTAATGAAAATATACTGAATATCTAACCAATTTAGCAGAAAGAGACTAGGCTTGTTAGATATCGGTAACACTCTCCTGTGGTTCTAAATACCAAAGCACATTCTAAGTGTCTTGTCCTTTGGTCATTAGGAGGGGGATTATATCAATGGAGGAGAGGAGGGGGAACACATTTTAGAAACTAGTACTTACCTGGATGGAAAAAACACTAATGAAACACTGATAGACTTAAAATGTAAACAGATTGTATGTTTTAATGCAATTATTTAAACTTTGATTATAATACAGTTGATGACGGTTTTTCTTATAATAATGCTACAAGTGTACATGGAATATAATTGCCAACAAATTCAGAATATTTAATATCTTATAAATAAAAGTTCTAGAGTTTTGGTGGACACAGCATCTAAGTTTGAAGCTAAAATTTTCTTTTGTATTATCAGCATCATAATTTCATATTCCATTGTCAGATATATTTGGAAATTACATATTTATCCACTTCAGCTATAAAAATCATATTCTCATATAAAAATAATACTGTAATATCCTGTAGTTTCAATTTGGTCATGTTATTCAGTAAACAGAACTTAATTCAGACTTGTATACTTAGTAAATTGTTAAGTTATTTACATTTTATGCAGCATTTCAAGGCTATGAATGGTGATCTCTGGAAGCAGAGTTAGCATATGATTTGGATCTAATGAAAACACTTTCTTGTCCACTGTTTGGCAAGCTTTACAGAATATAATCTGTATTATATTACAGAATGTAATCATTATGTACATTATATACATGTATGTGTAAATATATGTACACACACATAATATATACATATATACTACATATATATGTATATATACATAATATATACATTATATACTATGTATATATACCTTACTATATAACAGATAATCTTTCCTTTGCTATAATGCCATGCTAATAATGTCATGCTAATAATAATAGGGCCATGCTAAGGCTAATATATTGCTCAGGAACGAAAGGAGGGCACTTGATCTGTTTATCAAAGTGATAACTGATTAGTAAGAGCAACTTTTTCCCCAACACTAATTTTTATGAATAAAAAAGTCTAAAAAGTATCTGTAGGAAAAATGAGTTAGTGTTCAGTCACTAGAGATGATGCTCACCACAATCCTGGATAGGTAACTAAGCTGTGGTCCAAATAAGGAAATTCAGGCCAAAAAGCCTCAAGGAGAATTCCCTTCAACTTACCCAGGCAAAATTGTGCTTACTACACATCTATTATGTTTTCTCTTTTTAATGACATTTTTAAATAAAAAAAAAATCATGTGTTTTTTTATTCCTTGCTTTGATGGCAAAAATGTGTACACATTTCTTCTTAGAATTAAGGCAGTTTTAAGGTTAGCTACTCATGTTTGTCTTTATTACACTCTTTTATGAGTGCAGCATGCATTAGTGCTTGCGGAGCTAATGATCTCAAAGTCATTTTGAGGAATTTTAAAACCCAGAATGAAGCCCATTAAAGCTCAGTAGCTGTTCATTTTACACAACAATATAAGTACTGATGTTCCTAAGTGTGGAGACTATACAGCATGGAAGAGAAGCATTTCATCAAACCAGAAGGAACAAGTTCATAATTACACTACCTAATTATATTTTTTCATTCTACCTGGATGTGGACTGTCTGTATTCCCTTTAAGGTGTATAATATGAGTGTAACTGAATTATTAGAAAAATATGAAATAATATTCCAGTCAGACTTACTTGTTTTCTTTCTGTTGGGACAGTGATTAATTAAATGTGGTTAGAAATACCTTCAAAAGTAGTCGATTAAATGAATGATCGATTTTTATGTTAGGGGTTCTTTGATGGTCAATGACATTTTTCTTTTTAAGCTTTGCCACAATAGAGAAATTTTCATGGGGGGCGTGTTTGAGAATCAATGAAGTGTTACTCTTAACACTTTTTCCCCAAAGTGCCAGTTTGTTAGTTACACACCGAGTCAGTAACTTGACACCCACATGTTCACTTCCTACTTCCAAGTAGAATTATTTTTATATTGCATAAAATGAAGAGACTAGTGGAAGAATTACTTTGTTTTCCTTAAATGTTGGATTAAAATCATTTTCTTAGGGCACCTGCGTGGCTCAGTTGTTAAGGGTCTGCCTTTGGCTCAGGTCATCATCCCAGGGTCCTGGGATCGAGCCCCATACGGGCCTCTCTGCTCAGCAGGAAGCCCGCTTGTCCCTCTCCCACTCCCCCTGCTTGTATTCCCTCTCTCGCTGTCTCTCACTCTGTCAAATAGATAAATAAAATATTGAGAAAAAAACGTTTTCTTGAATTGATATTAGGGAAATAAATACCTTGATAATGTTAACCCTCAAAACAAAAATCATCAATCTGCGTCTAATTTAAAACATTCAAGTTTAACTTAGCATATATTTAAAATCCTTTCAGGTCTTGGATATCGTTCATCTACGTTATGCTTTCTGGAATTTATGGAAAATCTTTTATTTGAAATGTTAAGTTTAGGACGTGGAACATGTAACACAAGGACCCGTGTGCATAAGCACTAGTAAAATCATTAGTAGTATTTTTTTAAGTCTCTATCCTAAAGAGAAAATCATCAAGTACTTGATGAAATAGTTTATTTGTTTGTTACTTTAGGTTTTCTGAGGCATATATCCCTTGGTTCAGTGTCAAGGAAGGATGTTCATTTTCAGCTTTTGCAGAACTCTTTATGGTGCTACTGATACTAGATATGCTCAACGATGAAATCATTTTTCAGTGCTCAATGAGAGTATAATGTCCCTTCATATCTGAATTATACTTAGATTCATCAGTGTATCTAACTTAATAAACAATCAACTACATCTTGGTAAAATAAGGTTTTTAGCCAACCGCCATTCTTAAAGATGAAAAGAAACTCTCCGACAATGATAATAAATATAGCACCAAATCTTGATTTTTACCAAAAAGGTTAGCTTAAGATGTACCTATATAGGCTATAAACTTCTGAAATACAACAAATAAGTTAAATTTAGAATAAATTAGAAGACAGAATTACCAAATGACTATTGAGGTTTTAACCCAGTGGCTAATACATAGGGAGAGCAAGAACTCATACCTCAGAGAATTTTTTTTCTATAAGTCTTCAGAACTATAGAGGATAAAGTATAGAATTTGTATATATGTGAACTTTTCATGGTACATGGTGACATTAATACATTTGTGATTTTTATACTTTTTTGTGATTTTTATACTTTTAATTTCTATAATATTTAAATCAAAATCTTTTTAATTTTTTTAAAAGATTTTATTTATTTATTTGAAGAGAGAGAGAGAGAGAGAGAGAGGTCATGGAGGGGGGGAGGAGCAGAAGGAGAGGGAGCAGGGAGCCAGATGCCAGGCAGGATCCCAGGACCCTGGGATCATGACCTGAGCTGAGGGCAGACGATTAATGGACTAAGCCACCCAGGTGTTCCAAAATGCATCATTATCTTATTTGTTACCAAGGAAGAAAAGGACATATTTGCTGCTCAAACTAGAATATGATGATTTCTTGCCATATCAACCGTGTGTGTGTGTGTGTGTGTGTGTGTGTGTGTGTGTGTGTGTATGTGTGTGTGTGTTTACTGTTCAAAGTCTCTTTTCAGGTATTTAACAGCTACCTTGTGTGTAGTACAAGGGAAAAATGCAGGTGCCCTACTTTGTAGCTCATCCAGTCTTCCAAGCTGAAATACTGAAGTGTGATGCTCAATTCCTTCTTCATTACCACTTAAATGCATTTATAGTGGATTTTATTTAATAACTTTTAAAAACCTGTCCCTTACTCTAAATTGCCAATACAACTTAATGTTAAAATCCTGTTTTTTTTCTTCACCTTCACAAAAATACTTTTCTACTCATTCATCACAGAGCTCATTTTTGTTGTGTAAAAAAATATCTTCTGCATTTTCCATCTCTTTTTTTCCTCTTTCCTACACGTTCTCACAAACTTCTGACATATTCTAGATCACAAAATGTCTTGCACTCTGCCTCTTCTGACCTTAAACTCATTTTTTATTTCAACATATTTTGGTATTGTATAAATTCTCTTTCCAAAATTGTTAGAAATTATGTCTCTAGTGTTTTGCCTAGCTCTTAGTTTTTGTGTCTAGTTTCCTCCTATATTTTGTTTTTAGCCATTGGCTGTACAAATTATTTGAAAAAATATATAGATCGTTTGAAGAATACAGTAAAGTTACTTTGAGGGAATATAAATCCTCTTTGAATGGGAGTAACAATTGGCTTCCATAAGGCAACTGGTGGCTTTCCCAATTAAAGATCACATTAAGCCAATTTTAAGACTAAATTTTTGGGGGAATTGAAATTGGCTTATGATTTTTGCATGGGTTGCCTCTACCCTGAAGTTGCTATAATTTGACCTTGTTTGTTTGAGGGCAAAATATGTTCCCTTTTCTTCATCTCCTTGCATGTTAATCTGAACTTTTATATTCTTCTTGTCATGAAAATCCACCAAACAGGTTTTCAAAGTATGGAGGGAAAAAAAATACCCTTATGGCAAGAGTGGTTCTCATGTTTGGCTGCATATCTAAACTCTTGTTTCATTAAATATTAGGACTAGAAAACATTTTGATGCTTTCATGATTAAAACAAACAAAAACCATCACATTTTATCACTGTGTAGTATATTCAGCACGAGGATTAATACAAGTAAACTAGCTCACCAGAGAACAGAAACTGCTCAAAGTGTACTCATTAAGACACTTATTTTTTTTCCTAGAATGTGACTTGTTGGGCAAATGCTTTTTTTCCTGCTTGCTTAGCTCACTGAACCCACTTTAATGCCTCTAATATAGCAATAGCTTATTTGCTATTTGAATTAATATTTCTTTCATGTCATCAGTGTTCCTAGATAGTAGATAAAATATTCCACCTATATTATCTAGGGAAATGGGTCATGATTAAATGAAAGAAGTATTAATGCCCAAGTTTAGTTAAAGAGCTCTGGAGATGGTACTTGGGAAAAAAATACCAGTTGGTCATTAGATTTGCTTTGATAAATACTACATGTTGTGTTGGTATAATGCTTAATCTGTCAACCTGTCAGATTATTGATCTGTAAATGTCACAATAGTTACAATTTGTAGTAAAGTGACACCCCACAAGTGGTTAGTATTAGAAAGATGAAAAATAGATACAACATTCATTGAAGACTTGGAATATGTCAGAGATTAGGCTAAATGCTTTACCTGCATTATCAAATTTAATTAAACACATGCTTAAGGTGGGCATAATTATTTTTCCATTGTAGACAAGAGGACATGGATTCCACATAAAGTAATATATATTTTAAAATACATGCATGTATTACTGAGATTTAATATTTCTGTTTTACTAAATTTTGTTTCATGGATTTGTAATCCTTTGAAAAATAATTCACAACATTTTATATTGAGTTCTCTAGTCCAAAACACTTAAGATTTTTTCAGGAGGTAATAATAACATAATGTTACATTAGTTTCAGTACAATATAATTCAACAATTCTGTGCATTACTGACTTCTTATCACTGTAAGTATATGCTTAATTCCCTTTATTTTATCCATCTCCCCAACCCACTTCTCCTATGGCAACCATCAGTTTAAGAGTCCATTTGTCTTTTTTTCCTCTGTGTGTTCATTTATTTTCTGTATTAAATTTCATGTATGACTGAAATCTTACGGTATTTGTATTCTTCTGGCTTATTTTACTTAACATTATACTCTCTAGGTCCATCCATGTTGTTGCAAATGGCAAGATTGCATTCTTTTTTTATAGCTAATATTCTGTTATACACACACACTACACAATGGATAAACAAGTATTGGTGTGTGTGTGTGTGTGTGTGTGTGTATATGTATATATACACATATACGTACATACATACACACACATATATAGTATATATACATACTATATATACACTATATATCTATATATATACTATATATAGATATACACTATATATACATATAATACTGTATATATGTGTATATGTACATATGTATATACATATGTATAGTGTATATAGATATACACTATATACATATAATATATATGTACATATATGTATTATACATACATATGTATTATACATATATGTGTTATACATATATGTACATATATATTACATGTATATACACGCACCTAAACACACACATAGTATGTATACATATGTGTACACATATGTATATACCTATAGTATATGTACTATACATACACATACATATGTATATGTATATATACTATACATATGTGTACACATATGTATATACATATAGTATATGTATATACATACACACATATATATACTATATATGTATAGTATACATATATATACACATATGTATATATACTATGTGTGTGTGTGTGTGTGTGTGTGTGTGCGTGTGTGTGTGTGTATCCATTCATTTATGGATAAGCACTTGGGTTGCTTCCATATCTTGGCTATTGTAAATAATGCTGTACTAAACATAGGGGTACATACATCTTTTCAAATTAGTGTTTTTATTTTCTTTGGTTAAATGCTCAGTAGTGGAATTTTACTCTTTTTTAATATTTTGAGGAACCCACATACGCTTTCCATAGTGGCTGCACCAGTTTCCATTCTCACCAATAGTGCCTGAGGGTTCCTTCCCTCCCTCCACTTTTCCTCCCCTTATCCTCATCGGCATGTGTTATTTCTTGTTTTTTTGATTCTAGCCTTTTTGACATGTGTAAGGTGATATTTCATTGTAGTTTAGACTGGCATTTCCCTGATGTTTAATGATACTAAACATCTTTTCGTGTGTCTGGCCATCTGTATGTCTTTGGAAAAACATCTATTCCGGTCTTCTGCCCATTTTTTAATTGGATTTTTTGTGGGGTTTTTTTTGTCTTTTTGTTTTTTGGTTTTGAGTTGTATAAATTCTTTATCTATTTTGAATATTAACCCCTTATAAGACGAATCATTTACAAATATCTTCTCCCATCAGTCAGCTGCCTTGTCATTTTGTTGATGGTTTCTTTCTCTGTGCAAAAGCTCTTCATTTTGGTGTAGTCTCAATAGTTTATTCTTGGTTTTGTTTCTTTGTCGAAGGAGACGTATTTAGAAGAAAATTTCTACAGATGATGTCAAAGAGATTACTGCCTGTGCTCTGTTTTATGAGTTTTGTGGTTTTAGGCCTCACTTTTATTTCTTTAATCCATTTTGCGTTTATTGTTATGTATAGTTAAGAAAGGGATTCAGTTTAAACTTCGGCATTCAGTTGTCCAGTTGACCCAATACCATTTGTTGAAGAGATGGTCTTTTCTCCATTACATATTATTCCCTCCTTTGTCCCAGATTAATTGACTACATAAGCAAGGATTTATTCTGCTCTCTCTATTCTAATCCATTGATCAATGTGTCACTTTTACCTCTCTTTATTAAGTAAATCAAGTAACATGAACATTACTAAATTTATTCCCCATTCTCATTTCCTGACTACATGTACATTTTCTAATATATATGCCCTCATTATTTGGAAATAAAAATGTCTGATATTATCTTCTCTTGACTCTTTGTAATTCCCTTGGTGATCTCGCTTACTAAGTGTGTTCCTTAGCGGTTTTCATATTCCTAAAAATTAAAAAGAAATTACAATACATATTTCAGATATGTTTGTGTATAAAACATAGCAATTGTCAATTTATTTTCTAGGTTTTTCACCTGAAATCAACTTTTTCCATCATGGAATAACCACCAAATAGTGAACATCATTAAAATAGGGATGATTCATCTGTTTCAAAGACGAACAAAAAAAAATTATCTAAAAGACCATACCATTTCTGTTTGCTGTAAGGGGAAAAAACTCAATTACATAAGAATATCATTGATCTATAAGAAAAACAGGAATCTAGATCAATCTATAATAAAAAAAAATTGTGTTTGTGGAGCTATTTAAAAATAACATTTTTTTCTAACTAGTAACAAATTCATTATTTTTTTCAAAATAGCTTCTTCCTAGAAATTAAGAAACTAGAATGTATCAGTAACAGACTATAGAGGGGTTCCATAGATGATTATTTTTCCTTCCCAAATCTACTGAAAGTACATTTTTCCATATATATAAGGATACATTCAATAAAGCATTGAGAAGTACGATATATTAGCATTAATAACAGAAATATTAAAAGAGAATTCTATTTCACATTACACTACAAGAAAGAAATATAAGCACTAGGAAGCATCGTAGAACCCTGGAAATCATCAGTTGTTAAAAGCAGAAGTGAGGAAAAAGACTAAAAATAAGATGGCAGATTAAAATAGTATCAGCAGCTCAGTGGGTTAAGGCCTCTGCCTTCGGCTCAAGTCATGATCTCAGGGTCCTGGGATCAAGCCCTGCATTGGGCTCTCTGCTTGACAAGGAGCCTGCTTCTCCCTCTATTTCTGCCTGCCTCTCTGTCCACTTGTGATCTCTCTCTCTCTCTCTCTCAAATAAATAAATAAACCTTTAAAAAAAATAGTATCAGTCAGATTGTAGCTCAGGTTTGCATACCTCCTTTTCATCCCTCTATCACATTTTTGGCTGAGGTCTTTACCACCAATTTGAATCTGGAGAACTAGTGTTGAAAAAGATTGCACTTGGTGAGATGGTTCTGAGTCTTCCTGAGCAAGGGTTGTTGGACTAGAACAGAGCGTTCTTTTTGTGGGTATTTCTGATGGTAGTTGAGAGGGGAGTTGGCATCACTTCGAGTGTTAAGCAACAAAAGGGAAAGTTGCCAGCAGATAGATCCATCCCTAAAAGGAAGTAGACATTTCTGTATCTTTATGTATTAGAGAGGAAAAAAATTATTAGTAATTTATCTTGATTGGGAACAATAAACAATCAAGGATCTCAAGGCAAATGAGAAAAACTATCAATACTTAGAAAGAGGTGCATGAATGATGACAGAAAAAGTCATCATAGGGGAAACGCACAATTCAGAGAATAGAACTTAAATGACATATTTAGTGTGCCGTGATATTAGGAAGATAGGATATTCATAAAAGTGGAAGAAGCTTTTATGATAAGGATAATTGGAAAAATTTTGCCTATGGAAAAACTTAGTAGAAAGGCAGTAAGAAAATAGTGTGATGGGCTTAAGGACTATGAGGAAAATAAGATTTGATAAAAATCTTGCACATGCTATGTCAATCCATATAGACCAAAGTGTATTTCCTAATATCAAAAAGGAAGACTACAGGAAAGAAAAAGAACCAATTAAAGAAATAATACAACATAACTCAGTCAAGGAAAATCAGTTGAATGGTACTGTTGTGAGAAAATAATTAAACAATATCACCCTGACATTTAGAGAAATTTTTGTGAGATTTTTGGATACCAAAGTTAAATAAAAGCTTCTGTAAATTTCCATGGAGAAAACTTTGTTTATGTTAATTTCAATCTTACTTTATTATTAATGGGAGTATTTTCAGTATCACTGGTACTGGAAGATGATAAAGTAAAGTTTTAAATTTTAAGGACAAATGATTTTGAAACTAAGAATATGTAATCAGTCAATTATCAAACAAATATTAGAGTAGAAATCAGAATAAAAAGATTTATAGAATATTAAAGATTGAGGTAATTTTTCCACCAAATCATTAAGGCACATATTTGAGGATGTCAGAAAAAGGGCATGGTATCCAAGACAAATGGCAGTGTAGTAAAATATATCCTAAAATGATAGCTTAGCAGGAAAGTTAAATATGAATTAGAATATTTAACAGGGAGACAGACAGAATATAAATATTCCTACTGTCATCAAGGGAAAGGAAAAGCAATGAAAAATACGTTAACAAAAAAAGACCTTATGAGAAGTATATTATCAAACTATGAAAGAAACCCTAAATCTCTCACGTGTGAAGCATAAGGAAAAACATGGAGGGCACTGTGAGAAGGAAAGGAAGGGGGATTGGGGGGAAATCGGAGGGGGTGATGAACCATGAGAAACTGTGGACTCTGAGCAACAAACTGAGGAGAGGGGGGGGCAGGGGGTTAGGCAAGTCTGGTGCTGAGTATTGAGAGCACATATTACATGGAGTACTGGGTGTGGTGCATGAACAATTAATCTTGGAACACTGAAAAAATAAACATTTGGGGAAAAAAATGCAAAAAAACCCTTAAATCTGACGTGAAGCCTTGATATAAGGAAAACAAGAAAATTCTCAACTATGGTGTCTGTCTTTGACCATTTATAGGATAGTTATTTTATAATTTTGAGACATTATAAACTTCATAATTTATAATAAAATATATAAAGCCAAGTCATTTATTCACCAAGTATATTCACCAAGTATTTCTAAAAATTGGGGTAAAAAGATTGTAGTAAATTTTAGAGGGCTGTTGAACTAGAACACGATGGCAGTACCATTCTTATGATGGTTCGGTGCCTGTGATATTGGCATTTTTAAATATTGTCAGTATTACCCAAGGACACAAACATAACATTTAGAGCTCTGATGGTAAACACCAGAAGGAAAAATTACAGGAAGAGTCCAAAATTGATACGCGAGGAATCAGTTTTTTGAAGAGGGCAGAATAAGAGATGGCTTACTAAATCTCCCTGAGGGCCTGATTGTCCTGTGTCTAGCAATGTACCCTCCTGAATTTGAAATTTGCCATTTTGTAACCATAAGGCAATTATTCTGAAAAACAAGTGAAAGGTTCCACACTGAGGTTGAAGGAACAGATGCAGAGTCTTCTAAAAAGCTTATAGTGATACCTTGGAATCCAAGGCTTTTGACAATTTCTGTACTTGATTATATTTCTGGATTGAGTAGGAACAGCTAAGTATGCTGGACTGTGGGTTATTTTGTTTTAGTGCCTGTTAATGATGGTACTGGCCAAATCCATCATATACAAGAACCTAACACAGGCTTGTTTTCTATTTTTCACAGAGAATAACACAGTAAGTAGGTTTCTGGTAAGTCCATTCAATACACATTCATGATTCAATATGAACTAACATCATTAACAAAATTAGTAAAGATTAGACATTGGCTCATGTTTTTTAATGATACTCTTGAAATAACTCTTGGGGTAGGGATAATTTTCTTATTGCTCTTTTTTATTGTATTCAGCCCTTGATTCACTTAGGCTAATTTGTTTCAGTGAAGTTTATGTTTACTGCATGACCAAATTGTGGGCCCCAAACTGTGTAACATTAAATATGTTGAATAAGAATCTTGTAAAGGTCTATGAAAGCTATGATTAATTCTCACAGATATTGTGGCAAAATGAAGTATCAAAAACTGTACTTCTATCCTGAAAAGTGTTTTTCTTTGGGGCCAAAAGGAGGGAAAAAAGAATATGAATAAATGTAAAATTGCAATGAATTATTAGGTGGTATACATTAAACATAGAACACTAACAAAATGATTTTATGGGAGGGGTCACTCTGCTTTAATTATGCGTAGTCAGACTTCATAATAAAAAGATCTTATAGAAGTGAAGGGAAAAACATTTCCAATAAATTAAACTATCGATGTACTTAATGCATTTGGGAATTCTATAAGTAAATCTGATTTTCATTTGAGATAAACTATGTACTATTAAGCTAATGATGAAAATCATCTAAAAACTCAAAAATAAACTAAATCTTTTTTCACCACTAAGCCTTTATATTTTTGTAGTGCCTAAATATTTTGTAAATGAATAAGTCAGTAGTAATTAATTTTAGTAAAAAAATAAATTTTGTAGCCCAGCAATCTAAAACTGTTTCTGATTTCTTTCCTTTTCTCTTGTTTTTTTTTTTCTTTTTTTTCTTTTTTAATAAAAGTGTTTTTGGGGTACCTGGGTGGCTCAGTCAGCTAAGCGTCTGACCCTTGATTTTTGGCTCAACTCATGATCTCAGGGTTGTGAGATCAAGCCCGAGGTCAGGTTCCTTGCTGGGTGCAGAGCCTGTTTAAGATTCTTTCTCTCCCTCCCCCCAACTTCTCTCTCTCTCCCTCCCTCCCTTTCTCCAAGAAAAAAAGAATGCAGAATCTGCAAAGTGCTATAATACATACCTGTGTACTATTGTAGGAAGTAAGGAGGATACAATAAAAGGTAAGACCCTTACTCCTGCATCCATTTTTTTTTTCTAAAAAAAAAAAAATTATTTTGAGAGAGAGAGAGCATGTGGGATGCAGAGGGAGAGGGAGAAAGAGTCTCAAGCGGACTCCTGGCTGAGCAGGGAGCCCATGAGGAGCTCTAGCTCCTTGACCATGAGATGATGACCTGAGCAGAAACCAAGAGTCTAATGCTTAACTAACTGTGCCACCCAGGCACCCCTCTCCTGCATCAATTTTTTATGAGTTCTATATTTCTTAGATGGTGCAAAACACAAAAACAATTATATTGTAGTTTTGTAAGTTTTGAAATGAGTAAGAATAACTTCTCCAGCTCTTTCTTTTTTAAATCAAGATTGTTTTGATTTTTAGGGTCCCTCGAGGTTCTGTATGAATTCTAGATGGATTTTCTGCCAGAAAAAATAAATCATTGGGATTTTGATAGGGTTCACATCGAATCTGTACTATTTAAGTAGTATTGACATTTTAAGAATACTAAGCTTACCAATCCATGGACCTGGAATGTGTTTCCAGGTCTTAACTTCTTTCAGCATTGTTTCATAGATTACATGTTACAAATCTTTTATTCCCTTGGTTAATACTTAAGTATTTTATTCTTTTTGATGCTATTATAAATTAAATGGTTTCCTTAATTTTATTCCCAGATTGTCATAATATATAGAAATGCAACAGACTTTATTGTTAACTCTATATTCTGCAACTTTGCTGAATACATTTACTTCTAACTTTTTTTGTTGGAATCTTTAGGATTTTCTACATGTAAGATCACATGATTTATGAACAGAGATAATTGGTCTGGCTAGAATATCCAGTACTATTTTCAAAAGAAGTGGCAAAAGCAGGTATTCTTGCCTTACTCTTGATCTTAGAGAAAATGTTTTTAGTTTTTCACCATTGAGTTTGATGTAATCGAAATAATGGGGTACTGTCATAAAGGCAGCTACGTAGACAATGGAATAGAGCCTGAAAAGAAATGCTCACATTTTTGGTCAAGTGACTTTTAACAAGGGTGCCACAATTGGTAAAGGACAGTCTTGTCCTTTGTAGAGAAACTGGATACCACATGTGAAAGATTGGAGTTAAGCCCTCAACACCAAATATAAAATTTAACTCAGAATGGATTAAAAATTAAGCATACAGCTAATACTATAAGACTCTGAAAGGAAAGCAGAGAAGTAAATCTTCATGATGAAAATTCAGAAATCTGGTTATTCAATCTGGAAACATCTATAATTTAACTACATTTTCACATATTGACATCAACTAAATTGACTAAAGTCTTAATTTGCGGGGGACAATGAAAACTAATAAGAATACTAGAATAAAAAGATGTGTGTTTTTTCTGGTTCCTTTGGTCAAGTTATTTGCACTAAGAGGATGCCAAAAGATACTTTCCCATTGTTTTAGTTTGTACTTTGATAATGCAGTTAATGTTTGCTTGCAAGTACAACTTTATAAAAACTCTTTGACATTAGAGCACATTAGAATCCTGAAACTATTTTATACAGATTTTGAAAATAAGAAATTAAATCCACTTTTTGCTTTCTCTTTTTTCAACACCTTTATTTACTAATACACCAAAGACTTTGTCATTTTGTCTGGTCTACCACATTCCTCTGCCCTTGATTTTCCACTCCACTGTCCTTAGGCAGACTTTCCTGTTCCACTGTGGTGAACACATCTCATTTACACTTTTCCTCACAATGCATAATCTGGACAGTGTCATGTCAGGGATGGAAAAATGCTTTAACCACATTAACACTTGATTCCCTACTGACATATAATGAAACTTGCTTTGACAGTTTTCTCTATATTTTTAAGCTCTTGCTTTGGTAGATTCATTAAACTTTTATAATTTAATAGAATAAACAGTTGAGATATAAAAAGGGAATTAATTTAGAGATCTTTTCTAAACATAGATGAAATGTGCATTTTTCAAAATTATTTAATGTATTCTACAGGGAATATTAAATACAATTTTATTTTAGATAAATTGTAAAATCACAATTGATGAAACATAGGCTTAGAAATATTTTCGAAGATTTACAAAAACAACTGCTTATTTTATAGAAGGAAAAACAAAGATCCAGGTATATCAAGAAGCAGGTCTAGAATGAGGTCTGTCCCCTACTCCTGTCACCACCCCCCTCCACCAGTTTGCCAAGTGAAGCACTTTACAATGTAAATTGACTTATCTCCATATAAAATGTCTCTCATTGACCTGCGTATTCACAGTTTGAATATATTTTCTGATATATGCAAATGCATTTCAGCTAATTACAGAAGTATACAGCAGGCCTAGACGATGTTGTTAATCATGTGTTTCATTATGTAGTTGTCCAAGGATGCTCAAAAAGTGTGCAAAATTCCTGCTTCAGTAAGATACCAGAAAGTAACTTAAAATTGTGACGTTTCAAAGGTTGTTTATACACACACACACACACACACACACACACACACACGAAGTATTACATGAATTACAGTTTATTTACTAGGTTTCTCTCTCAGAAAGAGTGTAAGATTGAGAGAGCAGAACAAGGCCAACTTCATTTGTGCTACATCTGCCATCTTGTGAATAACCCCTACACGACCTGCTCCTGAGAAAGGTCACAGAATGTCAGAACATTGCCTAGCCAGTCCTTGAACCAGTT
>CM053607.1:61571879-61635011 GCA_028646535.1 Procyon lotor
GAGCAATCTATACTTTCAACGCCATCTCAATCAAAATAACCAATAGTATTTTTCAAAGTGCTGAAACAAACAATCCTAAAATTTGAATGGAACCAGAAAAGACCCTGAATCACCAAGGCAATGCTGAAAAAGAAAAAGCTAGAGGGAAAAAAAAAAGCTGGGGGCATCAGGTTGCCTGATTTCAAGCTATATTACAAAGCTGTGATCACCAAGACAGCATGGTACTGGCACAAAAACAGACACATAGATCAATGGAACAGAATAGAGACCCCAGATAGGGACCCTCAACTCTATAGTCAACTAATCTTCAACAAAGCAGGAAAAAATATCCAGTGGAGAAAAGACAGTCTCTTCAATAAATAGTGCTAGGAAAATTGGACAGCTATGTATAGAAGAATGAAACTAGACCATTCTCTCACACCATACACAAAGATAAACTCAAAATGAATAAAAGACCCCAACATGAGGCAGGAATCTATCAAAATTCTAGAGGAGAACATAGGCAGTAACCTATGCCTATGACTTCGGCCACAGCAACTTCTTTCAAGACATGTCTCCAAAGGCAAAGGAAAAAAAGAAAAAATAAACTTTTGGGACTTCATCAAGATAAAAAGCTTCTGAAAAGCAAAGGAAACAGTCAACAAAACAAAGAGGCAACCCAAGGGAAAGGAAGAAGATACTTGCAAATGACACTACAAAGGGCTGATACCCAAGATCTATAAAGAACTCCTCAAACTTAACACCCAAAAAACAAATAATCACATCAAAAATTAGGCTGAAGACCTGAACAGACACTTCTCCAAAGAAGTGTTAACAGACACATAAAAAAACATTCATCATCATTAGCACCACCAGGGAGATTCTAATCAAAACCACATTGAGATACCACCTTACACAAGTTAGAATGGCCAAAATTAACAGGACAGGAAACAGCAAGTGTTGGAGAGAATGTAGAGAAAGGGGAACCCTCTTACACTGTTGGTGGAAATGCAAGTTGGTGTCACTTTAGAAAACAGCATAGGGATTCTTCAAAAAATTAAAAATAGAACTAGCCTATGAGCCAGGAATTGCACTACTGGGTATTTACCCCAAAGTTACTGTAGTGAAAAGAAGGGCCACATGCACCCCAATGTTCATAGCAGTGATGTTCACAATAGCTAAACTGTGGAAAGAGCTGAGATGCCCTTCAACAGATGAATGAATAAAGAAGATGTGGTTCATATATACAATGGAATATTACTCAGCTATCAGAAAGGATGAATACCCAACTTTTGCATCAACATGGATGGAACTGGAGGAGATTATGCTGAATGAAATAAGTCAAGCAGAGAAAGTCATTATATTATTTCACTTACTGTGGAACATAAGGAATAGAATGGAGGACTTTAGAAGGGAAAAATGAAGGAGGGTGTGTGGGGGGGTGAACCATGAGCAACTATGGACTCTGGGAAACAAACTGAGGGGTTTAGAGGGGTAGAGGTATGGGTTAGCTCACTGATGGGTATTTAGGAGGGCACATATTGCATGGAGCACTGGGTATTATACACAAACAGTGAATCATGGAACACTACATCAAAAACTAATGATACACTGTCTGGTGACTAACATAACATAAAAAGATACTGTTCTCGTATCAGGTTGCTTATTATTACTGGCTAAGTTTGATAACATTACTTTCAACTTTTTGTATCCTTCCAAGTTTTTTCACTTCAATTTAAAAATACTTAAAATTTATCTTGTCTTTAAAACCACTTTGTGCTCCTGAGAGGTTTTGAAAAGCTTAGTGGTTTCCTATTCTTTATTGCTTAAAATGTAGAGAAATGAGTAAAATAAGCGTCTATTTCCCTTGGAGATGAGTGTCTTTTCAGTTAGAGATCTTTGCAGAATTTATGGCATTTTTCTATCTATTTATATAATTGAATTTATTGTCACTTAGTTTCAAGTGACCACTTAGACGATACCAAACTAACGAACTATAATCCAAGAATAAAACTACTCCATTTGCTTCAGAGCAAAACACATAGGCATATGTATATGTGTCCACATAAATACATATACATACATCGTATAAAATAATAAACACTTTCATGTATAGTATCAATCAAAATTACTGTTTTTTTCACAGACTATTTTCACAATACAATGGGCTTTGTATTATTCTTTCATATAGACAACACAATCAGGACTCCTGGCATGGACTCTCAACCCTAGAAACCTTTGCAAAAATTTCTCTATTACTTTGAAGGAGTGGACAGCTATTGGATTACAATTAAATTTAGGTAGAAAATGAAAGATGATATTTCAAGTTCTCAATATCAAACTGTAGAGCCTAAATATGATAATCAAACCCTGAATTAGATTATGTGTTAGATTGGTAGATATATTAGAAAGTAGAAAATCAGGTTGACATTTTATCAGTAGCTGCTCTTCTCATCAGAACTATTTTACTCTACATTGCTCACATTCATCTTGCTCTTCTACCCAGGGAGATCACACTATAGAAAACTAACATTTGTTAAAATTGACAACATATTTATGGTAAAGAAAAATGCATGAATGCTAGCAAAACTTGCCTGGTGAAAGAATATTCTTTCAAAAAATATCTTAAGTTATCAGAGCAATATCCTGTGACTGTATATTAAATTATTGGAATACATTGATACTAATACTCTCCTTTACAAAAATTTCTTAATTTTGACACTTCAATATTCTTCCCATTAGTGTATAAATTTTTTTAGTCTTCATTTGATCTGGAAATGCTTACATTTCTTCAATATACCAAAATATCTGTGACATTTTGTGAATTAATACATTTTATCAAGATAAAGGTATAGATACATAAAAATCAGCATTCTGCAAATGTAACTCAAAAATTGGCTTATCACTAATTTAAATTCAGACAGCACCATGTATCAGTAAATAAAACCATAATTATTTTTTGGATATTTATATTAGATTTACTATATTGTACTTTGCACCTTTATAATATGTTTCTTGTTCTTGATTTAATTGTAAGTATTTTCTCCTTTCAGATTGTAGTGGAATAGACAAATCAGTAACTTACCTAGGATATTTTGTTGAACTGAAATGATTTACTACAGTGCTAGATTCTTGGAAAGACGTTACTGCTTAATACCTTAATCTATTTAGGTATTTCAAAATTGATAATAGCCATCAAGACTGACATTATCATCAGGCTGATTTTTGGATTGTCCTCTTTTATCAAAGGCTTTTATTTATTTATTTTTTTGCAGGTCGTCGCTTAAAACTATACTGCTAGTTTCTTAATTTGTGGACCCTATTTAGTCTCCATTTGTCTTGTAAAGTCAATTCTTTTTTCTTTTCCTTTCCATTCCCCTTCCCTCCCTCCTTCCACCGTCTCCTTCCCTCTTTTCCCTTCCTTTTCTCTCCTTTATCCTTTTATTTCACCACCTCTCCAACAAACACAGGTAGATGTAACAGATCCATGGTATTGATAATCTGTTTTCCAGCCGGTTTACCTTGGGCTGCACGATTATTAAGTTTACAGCCTCTCTTCAGTGTTATCACAGTCAACATTTCACTGAAATCTGTCATTCTGTAATGTTGATCACCTTCTTTCAAAGCTCCAATATCAGTTTCTCCAGAGCTTATCAACTATCCCTAAGCCAGTGCCATGATTAAATAAAATCAGCACTTAAAAATAAAATATTATGTTTATAATCCATATTTGGAGCTAGCCATCAATGTTCTTTTTCTTAATCCTTGAAATCCATATTTAGTAACAATAAATAAAACCATAGGAGAGGGGCACCTGTGTGGCTCAGTGGGTTAAAGCCTCTGCCTTCGTCTCAGGTCATGATCTCAGGGTCCTGGGATCGAGCCCTGCATCGGGCTCTCTGCTCAGCGGGGAGCCTGCTTCCCTGTCTCTTTCTCCCTGCCTCTCTGCCTACTTGTGATCTCTCTGTCAAATAAATAAAATATTAAAAAAAAAAAAAAAAGCATAGGAGACTAAGAATACTTCCCTCATTATGGAATATTAAGCTAAAATCTGGTAGTCAATGACAAGGGCTGAGAACATTGAGAATATTATTTCAATATTTCTAAAAAGGAGTGTTTTCACTGCTATCCACACTTTACAAAATACCAGCTGCCTGCAATTCAGTGCTTCAAAATCCTGGAAACAGCATGTTCTGAATGTGTGGGAGTTAATGAAAAGACTAACAGGAAGTGTAATACATGTATGTAGGATATATGTGTATGTGTATATACACATTGTATGCATGTGAAAGAAAATTTTGGGCTTTATAATCTCAGTATAATTTTAATTATATGTGGAAGGTATAAATTGAAATCTAAATCTCAAGTCATAAAAAATGCTAGGCTTTTTAGTTTAGCCCATAACTGAAGGATTTTTAGAGAACTTAGTTTTCTGAGTTCTCAGAATTATGCCCAAAATCAAATTGATAATGTACAATGAAAAATTAAAAGGAAACAGTTTAAATTATGTATTGCTAACTAGTAAATTCATAAATTTTCTTATCTGTTAATATCAACTCTGTCCTTCAGAAAATTCTGGTGGGAAAGTAGTATAGGTTTTTTCCAACACTATGTGAAATATCTAGTTGTGGGAAAATTTTTAAAAAATTAAGATATTGACGGAATTTATATTTGTAGGTATATCTTTTTCATTAACTTACATGCCAAAAAGTTTTGGGGTAAGCTTCAGTACTGACTGTAGCTTTCAAATTATTTTTAAAAAAGTATTTGATGCTTAAATGTAATTCCTTATTACTGAACAAGTCAGACAATGAAGAATAGAACTAAATACATTTTAGTAATTTGTTTTTATAGGACAATAAATTATTAAAGGTAGTACTTTAGGTGATAGAGAATAAATAGCACAAGAAAGTATTTTGTGGTTTCTTCAAGTTTACGATGGATAACATTTACTTTTTAGTTCTTGTCTAAGAACTAAATTCTGAGGCCCCTTTCTATTACCAAAGGACATTGAATTTGATTAAGAAAAAAGATGCACCAAAAGTAGACATAAATGAGCTAAGAGTGTCATTGATGACAGGTGTTTTACGATCGTCTCTTACTATTACGCTGCCATCAGTGCTCCAGGTGACATGGACAAGTGTTACCAGAATTGGCTTGATGAAGACCTCAGTGAAATTAAGCAATACAGTTAAAACATTGTGCTAAAAAGCAGAAATGTGCATCATAAAAGGACAAGTAGTAAAATGAAAATAACCATAATTGTTCATGGCATTGGAATTACAAGTATTCTAAGTAGGAGACATGGTTAAAAGATTATATTGAGAAGCTCTCCTTGTATTCATAAGGAAGCTTATGTAGCTTGTGAATTTTTTATGTGTGCTAAATTATTGCATAAATTCAAGAAAATTTATTAAAGCTATCCTATAATTCATATTTTTTTAAAGATTTTATTTATTTTTTTAAACTTTTTTTTTTTAAGATCTTTTTTTTATTTGACAGAGATCTCAAGTAGACAGAGATGCAGGGAGAGGGAGGGGGGAAGCAGGCTCTCCGCCGAGTAGAGAGCCCGATGTGGGGCTCGATCCCAGGACCCTGAGATCTTAACCTGAGTCTAAGGCAGAGGCTTTGACCCACTGAGCCACCCAGGTGCCCCCTATAATTCATATTTGGAAAAAGACCATGGCATTAATAGAATATCAAAATTGACATTAACTTCATTGCTACCTATACTAGTATACAGTTTCAAGTTTAAATCTGTAATGAAGGTTCTGAACCAGTTCATCAGGATACCCATAGGTAACATTAAATCAATACATATAATCAATAGGTGTGAGACAAAGATCAGTAGCCAGTTTGCATTTCCATCCAAGGTCTACCTTTAGCTTATCTTGTGAAAAAGATGTTTAATGGCAAGTTACCCAATTGCTAAGAGACTAATTAATTTAGTAAAATACATTGTGGGTAAAAACAAAACAAAACAAAACAAAACACCACCATAATCAGATGTTGAAGTTCACCAGAAGCCAGTCAGTATGCCTAGGTTCAGGTCCCAGCTTTGTTACTTAGAAGCTGTGTGACCTTTGACTACCTATCTAACCTCTCTATGCCAGAGTTTCCTGATTTGTGAATGGGAATAGGGCCATTCCTAGCTCATAATGTGGTTAAGTAGATTGAGTTCATAGTTGTAAAGCCCTTAAAGTAGTTTTTGATATAAGTGCTATGTAACTACTAAGTCAAAATACAACAGAACTGGTCTTAGACGTTAAGGAATGAACATCATCTGTAATAGAAGTATGACCAAATTTTTAATAGAAGGAAGTACAAAGGCAAAAACTGTTAAACACAGCATACAAAGTAGCCTAGAAGTTGTAGATTTCCTGGGTGTTGTCCCTTGACCTGCCAGTGAGGAACTGAAGCACTTTTTAATGAGTTGATACGTCTTATGATGACTGAAAATGCTCTCTTGCCTTTCTTTTGCATAAATGTGGTCAGAAAGGTTTGTAGGTTTTGCTTGCTAATTTGCTTAGGGCACCTTCTTTGGAAAAATTAAGAACCAACTGACATCCATCACCAGAGGGAACTAAGACTTTGAGACCACCTGCTACTTACTTTGACACATCAATGCCAACCTTTTGGAAAATGTGTAAGCCACAGGGGGTAATGACCAGGTGTGCTGGCATATTTTGCCACTTCATTTCAGTGTTCAATCTGATTAAAGTGCAAGCAGACTATTTTAGGAATTTTTAGTTTTTGCTGAACACATTTCTGATATGTTAGACTGGTTATTCTTGCAGAAAAGTCTTTGAAAATGGATTCATTGGAGAACAGTTTAAGAAATCCTTGCCTTTATTTTAATTTTAAAACTTTGCTTTTAAATACTAACTTCCATTCTTTCCTCAGCACTCCCTTAACACTTTGCTGTATTAATCTATTTACCACATATTATTTTCACTATTTGTTTCTATCATTTTAAATTCAACTCCTTAAAGGTAAGGACACTATGATTCTTTGTTTTTGAGTAGCCCCACAAACGAGGCAGAGGTGAAATACATCTCCACAAGCCTAATAAAGGAAAGGAAAATTAATTATTCCACCTATATCATGAATTGGATCTATTGACGACTGTTAATATATTAACAGAAATTTATTCCTACAGTGACCTAATAATAAAAGGGCCTAATATCCAAATGGAATAAATTTAGACTGACAAGCAAGAATACTCTACATAGGGGCGCCTGGGTGGCTCGGTCGTTAAGCATCTGCCTTGGGCCCAGGTCATGATCCCAGAGTCCTGGGATCGAGCTCCGCATCGGGCCCCTTGCTCAGCAGGAGGCCTGCTTCTCCAGCTACCATTCCCTCTGCTTTTGTTCCCTCTCTCGCTGTGTCTCTGTCAAATAAATAAAAAAATCTAAAAAAAAAAAAACAAAAAAAAAAAACCTCTACATAATGTTTCCTTACCCCCCAATTAAGAATTAGGTACTATGTTTTTAGGAGAACACTAGAAAGACAATGTGATTTAGGGATAAAAATCTTTTTGCAGTTTTCTCTGAAAATTGTGTTTTTAAAGAGGTATTTCTTGTTTTTCATGGGTGATTGAGACCATAGGCAAATGAAATCAGAAAGACTTCTGCCTTCCAAAAGGAACAAAGCTACTCAGTTGAACTTTGATCCTAGTAACAAAGCTGGGTAATCTCTCCTACTTCTGCTTTATGTTTTATTTTTGAACTGATTTTATTTAAAAAGGAACATGCAATTATAACTTCTCCATGCTCCACTGTAATTAATTTGGCCTGTTAAATATAATACCAAAACTCCAAATATCATTAAAAGTCCTCTCCCCAAGTCCAGAGTGCTTCGAACATGAAAACCTGAGTGGGAGAGAAAGGGTCTGTGTTCACTATCTTCCTTTTTTTCCACCTCACTTGTTGTCACTTCTTTTGAAAGAATGATTTAGAAGGTATGGGTGGAGGGTAGGAAAGGAGCAGAAAAGGTTTTGCTTGATTGGCATCTCTTGGCTAAAAAGCTTTTTCTATATTCTCTTTTTCTATTTATTTTTGGTGAGTAATAAATAGATCAGCCCCTCATATCTGGGAAGGAGTTTAACAGTCGCAGCCAGGCCTTAATCTTTTTAGGAGCTGGTCTAACACAAAGCTGAGGCCTTGGTGTTATTTCACACTGGCCTGAAACACAGGCCATGTTTTTCCCTGATGGACATAAATATTCTCCCAGAACATCAACATCAGGTAGTCACCCTAAAAACATAAAGTGGGACAAAAACAAGATGACTGTGCAATCACAAAATAGCAAATATACCCTCTCTGTTAAAAATACTAACTTCTACTAATTTACTAGTAGTAGCTGTATTTTTCGTTCTGTGTGCTCATTCCATAGATAGGATTTATTGAGGTATCCATTCATTAAATTGTTCCCCTTTGTGATAACATCCAGTATAGAGTAAATCCCTGCTTTCTTACACTCTCCCCAATATTGTCTAACCAAAGAACAAACTGAATAAATTCTAATACCTTCTTGGTGAAATATTCCATGGTTCTTCATAGTAAGTAGCCTTATTCTGTGTTATGATCATACATCAGATATATAACATTTTATAAATTTCATGTATTTTTAAATTCTCTTGTGAATTTAAATAACGTTGCTACCAAGTTTAGAAATTAGAAATCAGGGTGCCTGGCTAGCTCAGTTAAGAATCCAACTCTTGATTTTAGCTTAGGTCATGATCTCAGGGTCATGAGATCCAGCACTGTGTCTGGCTTGTGTTCAGCCCAGTCTGTTCCAGATTCTCTCTCCCCCTTTCTCTCTGCCCCTCTCATACTGTGTATGCATGTACATTTTTTAAAAAATCTTAAAAAAATTAGAAATTCAGAATTTAGCAGAGATAGTATTTCATATTGTGATATAATGCCAAATATTCATATTCCTTACATGAAGAAATCCTATATAACGCTTAAGAAATTTGTAGAGATAAACAATCTTAATGTGAAAAACTAGTGATTATGCATAGTGAAAAAAATGGCAAAAAAAATCTATTCAAGATCTAATTTTATTCCAATTTCATTTTACGTTTTTTTCTAACCATGAGGAATTTTTTATTTTTATTTTTCAGCAGTTTTAAAAATTTTGCTAGTTGTGATTTTGTGCTCTTTAGAATGTGGGGAGTTCTCTGAATTTATTTTATCTCTGGTTTGGAATGTCATTAATTTGGGAAAATTTTTAGACATCATTTCTTCATATATTTCTTAAAGGTATCCACAATCTCGTTCCATTCGGGAGTTTCAATTGCATGGATTCAGACAACTTTATGTTGTCTTCTATTTCTTGGATGATATCCTTTGTTTTTCCTCATTCTTTTCTCTCTTTGCATTTCAATTTGATTAATTTCTGTGACTTCCAGCACATTGATACTTTACTTCAGTTGTATATATGTACTGATAAAGGTATCAAAGACCTTTATCTCTGTTATTGTAATTCTGATTTGTAGCATTTCTTTGATTCCTACAGTTTCTATATCCCTTCTGAAAATGCATATTTGATCTTGTACATTGTGAAATTTCCCATTAGAATTTTTAATGTATATCAGTTATTTTAAATTCCTTGTCTAATATTTCCAACACCTCTGTCATATCTGAGCCTGGTTTCGATCATTGTTTTATCTTTTCAAAGAGGTGGTGGTGGTGTTTGTTTTTTTTGTTGTTTTTTTTTTAAGATTTTTATTTATTTATTTGAGAGAGAGAGAGAGAAAGTGAGAGCATGAGAGGAGCAAAGGTCAGAGAGAGAAGCAGACTCCCTGTGGAGCTGGGAGCCCGATGTGGGACTCCATCCCGGGACTCCAGGATCATGACCTGGGCCAAAGGCAGTTGCTTAACCAACTGAGCCACCCAGGTGCCCTGGTGGTGGTGTTTTAAACTTTTGTGTGCCATGTAGTTTTATGTAAAAACAGACATTGATTAGGAAAATCTATTTTGAAGCTTAGTGCTTAGATATGAGTCTGCCTTTCTTTCCACTGGGCCTTTAACGACGAGATTTGTGTTAATGTCAAAGTTTGGGTTGCTTTTTTTTTTTTTTTTTTAAGTTGTTGCTATCATTGACTACAGTGGGGTTTATTATACCATGGGCACCAATTATTTCAGATCCACTGATGATGTCTGTTTGAGTCTCTATGTGGCATTGGATCGTCTTTTATGTGCTGCTCCCCAGAAAGACTATCTATTACTATATTGCTAGCTATAAATCCCTGTTATCTTTACTCAAGTCTTGTTAGTGTGATATGGTATATGGTGATGGGCTTACCATGTGTAAGGTTGTTATTTACTTGACAATATTAGCATAAAAGATAGGGGCAAGAACCATATTGGAGCAAAAGTTAATTATATTGAGTTAGATAAGTATTTCTCTACATCTGAATATTTTGAGGTAACATGCCAAGTTTAATACCCTTGGCAAAAAATAAGAAAATAGCTCAAAAAATGGAGTTAAAAAAAAGGAAGGCATTAAAATGGTATACTGTAAAATATTTAACAAGAAGGCAATAATGGAAGAATAGAGGAACAAAAGAACATAATGCATATTAAAAAGCAAAATGGCATATATAATTTTTACTTAATAATGGCATTTAGTGTAAATGAACTGAATGTTCCAATCAAAAGAAGGAATGGACAAAACATTTGATCCAACTATGTACAAAATCTTACACCTTATATTCAAAGACAAAAATAGCTTGAAATTAAAGGTGTGAAAAACAAATGAAGGCTGAAAATAGATTAGGAATGGCTATACTGCTATCGAGCAAAATAAACGTAGGGAAAAAGTGTTACTAGAGAAAAAAGGACATTTCACAATTTGAGTCAGTCCATCAGAAGGGTATTATAATTGAAAAGACTTGTATCATAAAATAGAGCTTCAAAACACATGAAGCAAAATGGATGGATTTAAAGGAAGAAGAGACAACTTAAAAATACTAGAGATTTCTGTATTGCATTTCCACTGATGAATAGAGTGAGGAGTTAAAAAGTCAATAAAAAAATAAAAGATTTGAACAGCACTATTAATCAATTGAACCAAACAGGTTTCTGTAGAATCCTCTACCCTGCAACAGCAGAATACACTCACCTCTTAAATCACGGAATATTTCGCCAGGATAGATCATATGTCAGACCATGAAATAAGCCTCAATTAAAAAAAAATTGGGTGGCTCAGTGGGTTAAAGCCTCTGCCTTCGGCTCAGGTCATGATCCCAGGGTCCTGGGATCAAGCCCCACATCGGGCTCTGCTCAGTGAGAGCCTGCCTCCCTCTCTCTCTGCCTGCCTCTCTGCCTACTTGTGATCTCTCTCTCTCTCTGTCAAGTAAATAAATAAAATTAAAAAAAAAAAAGTTGGGAAATTAAACAACAGACTCCTAAATAACAAATGAGTCAAAAAGAAAAATTCAAGAGAAAAAAGGAATAACTTAAGAATGAAATAAATATGAAAATCAAACCTAACAGACCTTGTGGGATTCAGGTAATGCAGTTCTTATGGGAAAATTTATAGCTACAAATACCTGTATTAAAGAATAGTCTCACATTTATTACTCAACCTTCTACCTTAGGAAATTAAAAAGAGTATGAGAAAGTGAGTAAACCAGCTATAAAAAGGAATGCAACCTTGTCATTTGCAATGATGTGGATGGAGCTAGAGAGTATAACACTAAAGGAAATAAGTCAGAGAAAGATTTATACCATTTGATTTCACTTATGTGTGGAATTTAAAAAACAATGATAGTGAAAAAAAGGAGAGAAAGGCAAACCAGGAAACACTTACCTGCAGAGAACAAAGGGATGGTTACCAGAGCAGAGGTGAGTGGGGGGATGGGTGAAATAGGTGATGAGGGTTAAGGAGTACCCTTGTTATGAGTATTGGTTTGTATGGAAGCGTTGAATCACCATATAACGGTATATATACATGTGTAACTCATACTACACTATATATTATCTAACTGGAATTTAAATAAGAACTTGAAAAAAAATTAAAACCAAAGTAGAGGAAAAGAAATAACTAATATTGAAGTGAGATGAATATAATAAAGGATAGAAGAACAATCAAGAAAACCAACTAGAAGTTGGTATTTTGCAAAAATAAAATTTACAAGCGTTTAGACTGAGAATAAAATTCAAATTATTTAAATCAGGAATCAAAGACTGAAATTACTACTGTCCTTAGGAAATGGAAAGGAATATATTTGATATTTTGAACAATTTCATGCCAACATATTAGATAAATGAAATGGACAAATTCTTCCAAAGATAGAAACTACCAAAACTAAATCAATACAAAATAAAAAATCTGAATAGGCCTATAAAAGTAAATTAAAACTGGCTAGCTCCCAATAACTTCAGTAGTGGTAATCTTTGGTTTATCCACCAAAGATAAAAAATATAATTCATAACAATCTTCCCTAAACCATTCCAAATAATAGGAGGGAACACTTCCACACACATTTTATCATCCTCATTATCCTGATCCCAAACCAAACCAACAAACAAACCAAAAAAAACCCCCTAAAAACATAAGTACAGACCAATATTCCTTAGGAATATAGACTTAAAAATCCTTAAATGTTAGCAAACTGAATCCAACAAATATACACTATAACCAAATGATGTTTATGCCAAGAATGTAAGGCTTTATTACCATAAAAAAATCAATATTATGTACATTAATAGATTAAAGGAGGGGGAAACCCTACAATCATCTAGGTCAACTCAGACAATTTGATAAAACCAGATACTTTCTTGGTAAAAGCGTTCAAAAAAGTAGAACTAGTTGAGAACTTGCAAAACTTGATAGAGGTGTTGTACATAAAACATAGAGGTAATATCATTCTTGATGGAAAAGACAATCTCTTTCCCTGTACTGATCATGATTAGGAAAAAGATTAAAATTGCCATGTCACCACATTACACTGGAGTTCTGGCCAGAGTTATTAGGAAAGGAAAAAACATTCAGATTAGGGAGGAGCACTTAAAACAGTCCCTACTTCTAGATGACATATAGAAAACCCTAAGGAATCTATATAAAAGCTACTAGAACTAATAGGTTTTGCAAATTTAAAGCTTACAAGATCAAGATGGAAAAATCAATTATATTTACCTACACTAGCAATGAATCATTTGAAAACTTAATTACAAAATAATTTCATGTTTAATAGAATCAAAAAGGAATTAAGAACAAATTAAATCAAGTGTAGGTATTCTATATGCTGCAAACTACAAAATTTTTTTAATTAAGAAAATTAAAGGTTAACATAAAAGGAAAAATATTACATAACCCTGGATTGAAAGACTTAATGTAGGATGCCTGGGTGGCTCAGTCAGTTAAGCGTCTGCCTTTGGCCCAGGTCATGATTCCAGTGTGCTGGGATTGAGCCCCACATTGGGCTGCTTGCTCAACAGGGAGACTGCTTCTCCCTCTGTCTGCTGCTCCCTCTGCTCATGCGTGTGTGCACTCTTTCTCTCAGACAAATAGTCTTAAAAAATGTTAAGCTGCCCATACTGCCCAAATTTATTTAACATGATACCTGTACGAGTTCAAGTGTTTAAGGTTTTTGCAGAAATGAACAGGTTGGGAAAAAAATTAACAAGGTGATCCTAAAATTCACATAGAAATAAACCTAGAATAGTCAAAACAATCTTGAGAAGGAAAAATTAAGTTGCAGTACTCAAACTTGTCAGCTTCAAACATAGCACAAATTTCCAGTAATCAGGACAATGTGTGACTGATATGAGGGTTGCCACGGAATAGATGTGAGGGTCCAGAAATAACATTTGTGGTGACTTGATTTTTTACAGAAGTTTTAAAACAATTGTTCTGGTAAAGAACTCACTTCCAAATTGACAACTGCTCTTTTGGAAGATGATGATAATTGCCATTTATCAAGTAATGGCAAAAGTCTGTATTTAGTAGTTCTCTTACTCTCTTACTTGACAACATTTTTACTGGTTTGTCTTTTATCTACATTTTGTTATTAATATAACTAAAAAGAACATATTGACTTCATGTGTTTTATAGAACATGTTAATATTTATCTTCTGAGTTAAACCAAATTTCCAATTACCTAGTGAATATTTAAACCAGTTAGGCAAAATCAACACCTCATGGGGAAGTAGCCAAAATTAATGACAGTGGCTTGATTTAATTATGCTCTCTAGTTATAAATCATTTTGCTTGGATGTATGGTATTCTGACCTTCCAAATATTTCTAATTATGTCTGAAGACAAAATATCTTTTGAAGGTATTACTGCAGGAAGAGCAATTTTTATAATTCTTATAAAAATAACAAATATAACATGAGTGCGAAGTGGTTGGTTTACTTCTCATTGTAGGACTTCATGTTTAATACATACTTAGTAAAAAGGAATACAATGGATCTCTAAGAAACTCTACCCAAGATAAGCATTTAATTTAGTGATACCTGAAATAGATTGTAAGATTTCATGTATATATTAAAATATCCATTTTTGATGATGAAGTGAACTCCTAGTATATTTGTATCACAAGAAAAAGAATCTATGCAGAGAATAAAAGAAACAAAACTAAGTAGTCCCAAATAATGAATGAAATAGTAGCCTATTTAAAAATTAACATTGTTAGAAGATTATTTCTTTTTAATATAAATGCAAATGTTACAAATTTTAGTATCATTTTTAAATAAAAGGCAAGGAATCACTAATGATACACAGGGCAACCTGACTGCACCTAGCAATTAAGACTGTGGATTGAATTTTCATAAAGCAATAGAATTAGTTAGAATGAATGAAAATAAAATCATTGCTCTCAAATGATGAGAAATGTCTTCTATGCAAGCAAAGTATTTATGTGTCTATACCCTGAGACATATTTTTATGCATAAGCAAAGAACCACAGATTTTAATTCACTTATTTTATATTTTACTAATCCAAATACTATAGACCTCACTAGCAAAGAATTGAGTAATAAAAATTTTTAGGGACAACTTAAGTAGAAATAATACAGTATTTATGAAATACCAAGTAAGAGATTATGTAATTGCATATTTTATCCAGAAAAAGTATATTTTGACTAAATACGTTGTAACTTGTTTTATTTTTTATTATAATGTGATTCTGCAAATTTTGTTACGAAAAATGAAAAAACTATGAGTGATTACAAAGAAAAGCAAACTGTGTGATGAACTATTGTCAGATACCAGAACAGAAGGGGAAAAAAAATGGAGGTTTTGTGAGGTGTAAAGAATTGGGAAAAAATTATATTTTTAATTAGACATAATGTTTGAAATAAAAAATCTTATTACTAGGATAACTATTAGGATACTAATAATTTTTAGTAATTACTAAGATGAACTGGTATTTTCATTAATTAAAAAACTTTCACAATTTTCTTTCCTTCCTACCTCCTACTACTTCAGCTCATGTGAAAATTGAAAATCTAATAGTACTCCTGTTATCATATATTGTATGTCAGGTACTGTTCAACATGCACATAAATTTCTACAGAGGTAAATGACAGTGTAGCTCAAAATCATTTTTCTTAGGCAAAATTAACTGTGCTAAGACAGATGAAGCAAAGTTCT
This sequence comes from Procyon lotor, assembly GCA_028646535.1. Taxonomy (NCBI): domain Eukaryota; kingdom Metazoa; phylum Chordata; class Mammalia; order Carnivora; family Procyonidae; genus Procyon; species Procyon lotor. Next base: position 61,587,468 of record CM053607.1, read on the forward strand.
TATGGTACCTATATAAAAACTCAAAAATGGCAATCAAGATGAATATTTCCTTATTATCTTGGTCAATTTCAAAAAAGTTTGATTTGGATGATTAATCTCATCTGTTTCCTGCTTTTTCTCACAAATATAGTTTTCAGAGGGAAACCTTATTTATCCCTCAGATAATCATTGGAAAATATATAGTAAGTACAAAAATATTATGCATGATAAGCGAAAGAAAAATCAAACCAGTTCACATTTCTCTCAGTAGATATCTTGGGTCGAAAATAAAAATCTTTATTTTAAAGACCTAATCAAGTGCCTGGAACAATTCATAGCCTTAGACATAGATACAGACATAGAATGGATTTTAAAAAATAATATTTTTAAGAAGCTAGTTAACAAATGAATTGTGTATTTAAGTCCTTACTTCTAACTAAACACCTAAGAGTCAGTTTGTGCGGGGGGCACCTACTTTCCTTTCTAATACTTTATCACAAAGAATCATAATATACCAGTACAACTTTCCAGAGACCAGGTAAGTGGCATGAATGCCTTTTTTTTTTTTTTTAATCCAGTTAGCGTGGCAGCTATTGCAAATAAAAAGTGCTATATCGCTTTTTCTAAAAACCAATATATAATGACTATAAATGAATACTTTAGAGTATATTGTTTTTTGAGTGTAATATGCTTTTTAAAAAAATACAAAATGTTAATACAAATGTTTGTACTTCTGAAGTTTTAAGCTTTTTAATCAGAACATATTTTATCTGAAGAGATTACATTCAAAGTGGTAGAAAATTATTTTTATGACCCCCAAATAGATGTTCTTAACAAATACTTTGTGATTAAAAAATTCATCAAATAGCTCAATTAAAATAATTAGTTGATTTAATCAATGGATTCACAAACTAAGCAAAGTTCTTAGCCATACTATCATCAAGTGAAATGCATTTATTTAAATATTTGATTAGTGTTTAACACAGTTCATTATGTGCTTCAGCAATATTGGAATAATGTGCTTAATAGTCCTAGAGGAGAGCCTTGGGGCATAGTATACTATATTAAAAATCTTGGTGGCCTTCTTGGAGATGAACTTAGGGTATCATGACTCCACTTCAAATTAAAAGCTTACAGAAAATTAATGAGGGACTTAGAGATATTAAGAGCAGAATAAATAATAGTCATTCTGTAAATAAGTCTATCTCCAGGGTGAATGCTGGGTTAATTTCAGGTCTTTGTTGCACCCACTGTATAATTAAAACATCTTTGTGGAATATAGAAATGTATTGACACACATACTCCATTGTATTCAAAGCACTTTAAAATGAATCTGAGAAAATATTTCTCTGAATAATTTAGTAATAACAATCTTATTTTCATAGAGATAAAAATAACTGAAAGACTATGTAACTCATCTACATTTTACATGGTTGTCTTGGTGATTCTTTGTAACTAATCCATTTGGGCATTTCCCAATGGAATGTGACAGTTCATCACTATTTCATAGTACCTACAATAGGCTAGGACACAAATACACAAACACCCATGACTGTATTTTGAGTAAATGTTTTTAAAATATATCTAAGATTTATTAGGCTAGGATATTGTGGCTATATGAAAAATGATGTTTGCTAATCATTCAATAGTAGGGGGCTTGAAGATTATTGATATTTTAGTAATAGACCATAATTCTCTTCATTATTTTTGTGAACCTCAAGATACAGCTCTTTACTTAGAAATGATCAATATGCTCATTGTAGGGGAGAACAAAAAGAAAAAATAGTCACAGCAACAAAAGGAAGCCTGATAGAAACCCAAAGAATGTTTCCTCAGAATCCAGAGCTACTTGAGCATATTAGTCATTTAAATTAAAAATGATTATTTAACTTTGAAGGTCAAAATACTGTTGACAGTTGGTTTGATTGCAAATTCAAGATGTATTAAAAATATAGGGATAGTGCAATGTATGTAAAAATGTTCAAAATGAACACTAATTGGTAACAAGAAGCCACCAGCTGAAAGTGGTTTTAAATTACAGTTAGCCTTTTTTGTAGGTGTTTCTCCTATAAATCAGGAAACTTGACCAATTACTCCAAGTATTTACATTAAACGTGTCCTTATTTTCTAATTTTTTCCTTTTTTTTTTTTTTTAAAAAAAATCAAGACCCTCATTGTTAAAATAAAGAACAATTTAATGTTTTTAAAGAATCTGGTGTTCTCTCCACGTTTTTTCTTTACTCATTCTCAGAAGCATCATTTTGTTTTGGTTTTTTTCTATGGGATTTACACTTAGACATATTGTGGCATTTCTGCTACCTTCTAATTAATTAATTTTGGACATTATGCATTGACTCCCCATTATAGTATTTCAGGACATGAAGCTGATAGCTCAGTCATTATTAAATGTAATAATCTTGCAAATACATAGGAATATTACGATGTATAATGGTTAAGGTTTTGGTTTTTTTTTTACTATTTAATATCCGTATTTTGAAATAATCACAGATTCAAAAGAAGTTGCAAAGGTAATACAAAGAGGTCCCTGTACTCTTGACCAGTTTCTCTGCAGGCTATGTCCTGCATATGTGGAATGTAATGTTGGAACTGGAAAAATGAAACAGATAGAATGTATGTGTGGCTTGATGTGTCTTTTGTCACAGTGGGAAGCTTCTTGTACGCATTATTGCAATAAAAATAGAGAGCTCATTCCTCATCACAGAGCTCTCCCAGTCGTTTCCCACCAACCCCTTTCACCGATCTTTCATTTCTATGTTGTTCTCAGAATATTATGTAAATGAAAACAGAGTAAATACACTTTTGAAATGAGTTTTTGTTTGTTTTTTTTTTTCCTCAGCAAAATGCCCTTTAGTTCCATTAAAGCTGTTAGAAGTATCAGTATATTTTTTATTGTTGAATAGCATTCCATAGTATGGATGCATAACTATTTGTTAACCATTAACCTATTGAGGGACATTTTGTTAACCATTAACCTATTGAGGAATGTTGATGTAATAGTTTGGATCTATGACAAATCAATTTGCTACTGAAAAATCTTGTAAGTATTTTACCGTGGACCTAAACCTTCACTTCCCTAGTTCAAGAGTGCAGTATCTGACAATTATGGTGTCCTTTTAGTTTTTAAAGAAATTGTCAAGCTGTTTTCCAAAATGGCTGTATCATTTTACATAACACAATTGATGAGGAATTGATTCCTCACATTTTCTCTAACATTTGGTACTGTTAGCATTTTTTTAATTAACATATAATGTATTCTTTGTTTTAGGGGTATAGGTCTGTAATTCATCAGTCTTACACAATTTATAGCACTCACCAAAGCACATACCCTCCTCAATGTCCATCATCCAGCCACCTCATCCCTCCAACCCCCTTCCCCTCGAGCAGCCCTCAGTTTGTCTCCTGAGATTAAGAGGCTCTTATGTTTTGTCTCCCTCTTTGGTTTCATCTTGTTTCATTTTCCCTCCCTTCCCCTATGATGCTCTGTCTTGTTTCTCAAATTCCTCTCATCAGCAACCCTATGACCCAGCATTTGCACTATTGGGTATTTACCCTAAAGATACAAATGTAGTGATCTGAAGGGGCACATGCACTCTCATGTTTATAGCAGCAATGTCCACAATAGCCAAACTATGGAAAGAGCCTAGATGTCCATCAGCAGATGAATGGGTAAAGAGGATGTGGTGTAGGATATGGAATGGAATACTCTACAGCCATTACAAAATGAAATCTTGCCATTTGCAACAACATGGATGGAACTAGAGGATATTATGCTAAGTGAAATAAGTCAATCAGAGAAAGACATTTATATGATCTCACTGATAATGAGGAATTGTTAGTATTTTTTTTTCACCTCTACCAATGGGTAGATACCTCACTATGGTCTTAATTTATATTTCTCTAAGGCTAGTGATGCTGAGCTTATTTTCATGTGTTTATTGTCTAATCTATCCTCAGTAAAATGTCCCATTTTATCTTTTGCCTATTGTCTATTTATGTAATAAATATCACATAATTTACATGTGAGTCCTTTGTCAGACACTTAGTTTGCAAATATTTTCTCCTGATGTGTACTTTATGGTACAGAAAGCAAAAGATTTTGAGATAAAGTCCAGTTTATTAATTTGTTTTTTTGTGCCTTTGGTGTCATGTCTAAGAATTATTCACCATGGCTTAGTCACAGATGATTTTTGCCTATATTGTAAAAGTTTTGTAGTTCACATGTAAATGTTTCCATTTTCAGATAATTTTTAATAGGCTATAGGGTTTACCTTGGGGTTTCTATTTTTGCTTATGGATACCCAATTGCTTCAGCACCACTTATTAAAAATATTGTCCTTCCTCCATTGAATTGTACTTATACTCATCAAAAAAAAAAAAAAACAAAACCAAAACAAAAAAAATAGTTGGTCCTACATCTGTGGATTTAATTCTGGGTCCTCTATTCTATTTTCTTCTATATATGTTTCTCTTCCTTCACCAGTATTGCTCAGTCTTGATTAGTGTACCTACTCTTATGCCCCAAAATCAAATAGAGTAATCTTTGTTACTTTATTCTTCAGAACTGGGTTAGCTCTTCTAGAGTTTCTGTCTTTTCATATAAATTTTACAGTGATAAAACCAGCTTGAGAAGGTGTATGGGGGAGGCCCAGGGAAAATACTACAATTCAATGGAAAATTAAGTCATATAAGTTTAAGAATAATCTTGTCTAATTATAAAAATGAGATTTGATAAGAACTGACTTAAATCTCTGTCATTATGGGAAAAAATGGCACCTTTACCAAGTTGAATCTTAAAACTATAATTTATTTAGTACTTCTTTGATGGCTTTTGCCAGTGTTTTTGTAGTTTTCAGCTTACTAGTGCTACACATGTTCTGTTAGATTTACACTATGTATTTTTCTTAAATGATGGCAAATATTACTTTAAATTTTGATGTCGTGTGCTCATTATTAGTATATAGACATGCATTTGATATGTGCATACTGTGGCAATGGGGAGAATAGAAACCTTTGCCATGGTCCCAATTTCAAGGCATTCTTTGAGTGCCTTTCACCACCTTTCACTAGTCTTTCACCATTAATGATGATAATAGCTGTACATATTTTGTAGATGATATTTAATTGAGAATATTTTTCTAAAAATTTTCATTGTTTGCCACATTTTGGTTTTGAATTTATCAAATGATATTTATCAATTGATAGGCTCATGGATTTCTATTTTTAGACTTGTAATATTAAATACATTTTCAATTACTAAACTAGCTTTAAATCCTTTGAATACACCTCAGTTGGTCAAGGTGTAATTGCTTATAGATATTGCTGCAATCTCTTTGTTGTTTTGTTAAGGATATTTGTGTTCATATTTATGAGAGAGATCAGTCTGTAGTTTACTATTTTTGTACCATCTTTGTCTGGTGTAGGCAACAGGGTAATACTAGCTTCATAAAATGAATGGAGAAGTATTTTCTCCTTTGTTCTCTGGAGAGAAAGAGTAAAATTTGTGTAATCATTCCTTAATGTTTGCTAGAATTCACGCTGAAAACTCTCTTAAAGATTACTTTTTTATTACCTTTAATGAGTGTATTAATGCCATAGTATTCATTGAAGTACCAAATTTCTTTAATGTTTCCTAAATTTCTTTTGATTCAAACATTCCTATACTTCTGCCAAGTTAAAGTTAAGAGTGAACTACCACAACAACAACAACAACAAAGAGACAAAACTGTGAAACTTCTGATTAGGGGGAGAATTCTCATCCATAGGTGGGATAATCATCATTCATCAGTGTATAAAATGACAACCGTATCTAACCTCTGTCTTCAATTATAAATATTGCCTCGTAGAAATCTATATCTTTTTAAATAAACATATAATATTTTTGTAGCAGTTTTAGGTTTATAAAAAATTGGGCAGGAAGAACAGAGAGCCCTTACTACTCACCCCACCCCTATATACAAACAGCTTGCCCTATTATTAATGTATTGAACTAGTGTAGACCGTTTGTTAGAATTAGTGAACCCATTTGATCAATTATTATTAAGTAATGTCCATAATTAACTTTAGGGTTCACTCTTTGTGTTGTACACTACTATGGGCTTGACAAATGCAAGATGTTATGTATCTCTCATACTATCACATAGAATAGTTTCACTATCCTTTTTTTTTTTTTTTTAAAGATTTTATTTATTTATTTGACAGAAAGGAGAGAGATCACAAGTAAGCAGAGAGGCTGTCAGAGAGAGAGAGGGAAGCAGGCTCCCTGCTGAGCAGAGAGCCCGATGTGGGGCTCGATCCCAGGACCCTGAGATCATGACCTGAGCCGAAGGCAGAGGCTTTAAACCACTGAGCCACTGAGGTGCCCCTAGTTTCACTAACCTAAATACCCCCTGCGTTGCCTGTTTTTCTTTCTCCCTGTCTGCCCCTGAATCTTAGCAATCACTAATACTGCATTAATTGTTGTAGTGATTTAATCCTTACCAAACTCTTTGAAGTTGTTATTATTACAACCATTATACCCATTTAATTAATGATTACTCTTATTGAAGATTATACTGCTAATAAGTAGTAGTCCAGACTTAAAAGCAGGAAAACTGACTACAGATCCCAAACTCTTAATCATTATGTCATACTGCATCATTAACCACATGAATCAGTGTCCCAATTCACAAAGGATTTTTCAAAATTAACTAAAATCCTTGATTGCTTTGGTTTGAATAGTGACAGCTCAAGAAAATGGAATGGTAGAATGGAGCAGGTAGAATAAGAAAAGATTACGAATGGGAGCACCAGAGAGGCTCAGTTCCTTAAGCCTCTAACTCTTAATTTCAGCTCAGATCAAGATCTCAGGGTCATGAGATTGATCCCCCGTCAGGCTCTGAGCTCAACCCAAAATCTGCTTGAGATTCTCTCCCTATCTCTCTCTCAGCCCCTCCTCCTGCTTGTGCCTGTGCATTTTCTCTCTCTTTCTCTCTCTATCCTAAGTAAATAAGTTAATAAATAAAATCTTTTAAACAAGAGAAAGAATAGGGTGCCTGGGTGGCTCAGTGGTTTAAGCCTCTGCCTTTGGCTCAGGTCATGATCTCAGGGTCCTGAGATAGAGGCCCCGCATTGGGCTCTCTGCTCAGCAGGGAGCTTGCTTCCCCTTCTCTCTCTGCCTGCCTCTTTGCCTACTTGGAATCTCTCTCTCTCTCTCTCTCTCTCTCTCTCTCTCTCTCTCTGTCAAATAAATAAAATCTTTAAAAAAATAAAAAGAAAAAAAATGAGAATGGATTAAAAATCCTTGTCAGTTCTATTGTATACATGTTTTATAGCTTAGGGTCATGGACTCCCTAAAAGATGACATGGATTACAGAGCATTTTTCCCCCCACCCCATGCTTTGTGACCCTTCATATTCATACTGTAGGTGTCAAAGACTAAAATTTCCTGTCTTGTCCTTGTTCCTATCTCCCCCACTGCCTTTGGATTTCTCTAAAGACTGTTGGTATAAAAGGTTATGAGTCTTGCAGTTATTTTAACTGTAATCCACTAATACAATATCTGACTGGTATATTGGGGGAGGTGCAATTAATAGATATCCGGATTATTTTAAGCACTCAAAAATATAAGCTATTATTATTAAAAATCATTTTTGGAAGAAAATAATATCCTTACAGAGAATAAGGTGTATATTTTAGAACTTTACTAGACACAACAAAAAGAAAATTGAGAGTTATTGCATGTTATGTATCTACGTAGCCCTACTTATTCAAAATTTTCAAAGGTTTATAATAAAGTGCTTTTAAACCCACTTTTTGGCATGATGGAGGCAATAAGTCATTCTTTTCTGACCTAACTTGGATTCTTCATACTAACTTGCAAACAAACTTAAAATTAAAATTTTAACTTCAAAATATTGTCAGTCTAGATCTTGTTTCATGCAAAGATGCTCTACACATAGTGCTAACATATAGCTCTGTGTACAGCTATGTGATTTACCATCATTCCTGGTGCTTGAGAACTCTCTTCTCAGTGTCACTGCCTGTGTGTCTAAATATTTTTTTGAACATAATTGAATTGTTTGAATCATTGGTGTCACATAGATTAATATTTTGGCTATGTTAAATCATGAGAGATTTAATGTCACAAAAAACAATCTGGCATTTATTAAAGCACAGTTTAAATTATTTTGTAATCAGAATCTTTTTTTCTGGAATAACTCAAATCAGTTTCTTGAGTACAAGTTCAGTGATGATCTCTGTCATCTCAAATTTAGGGAGATACCTTTATTACCATATAGTCTTTCTGCCTGTCTCCATGTAGTACTGTAATACTTGTTTTGTTTTGTTTTTTACTGCTATATCCATTATATACATTTTCACTCCTGGGCTCTTTTGAATCTACTGAGGGGAAAAAAATTAGACTATAGGGTTCTGATTTTTGCATGTCTTTTGTCTATCTCATCTTTTTAAAGATGATTCATGGTGCTTTAAGTATATACATGTGTATATATATTCAAAGTTTGATATATATCACTTTATATAATTAAAGCCTATCTTCTCTTTATTTTCATCCTACTTTATTTTTTTCCCAAATATGTTTATTTTTTCAGTGTTACAAGATTAATTGTTCAGGCACCACACCCAGTGCTCCATGCAATACGTGCCCTCCTCAGTACCCACCACCAGGCTCACCCAACTCCCCAACTTCTCCCCTCCAAAACCTTCAGTTTGTTGGTCAGAGTCCACAGTCTCTCATGGTTCATCGCACCCTCTGATTTCCCCCATGCCCCCTTCCCTTCCTTCTCACAATGCCCTCCATGTTTTTCCTTATGCTCCACATGTGAGACCATAAGATAATTGGCTCTCTCTGCTTGACTTATTTTCATCCTACTTTATATCTTCAACTTGATTTCAGAGAATGTTATAACTTAGGAAATACTAAACTGTTCCAAATTTACTAATAAGTAAGGAATTCACAATTCAAACATATGAATGAAGTAGTTAATAAAAAAAATGCCAAAATACCACGATACGAAATTCTACTGGTTGTCAGCTCTTGTCTTAGATTTTTTTCAAGATATGATAGGGAGATAAATAAACATCAGGATGCCTCAGTGGCTCAGTCAGTTAAGCATCTGCCTTTGGCTTGGGTCATGATTCCAGGGTCCTGGAATCAAGTTCTACATCATCTCTCTGCTCAGCAAGGAGCCTGCTTCTCCCGCTGCGTGCCTTTCCCCCTGCTTGTGTGTTCTTTCTCTCTCTCAATCTGACAAATAAATAAAATATTTAATAAACAGCACATATAATCTTATACACGGTCTACATATAATCTTATACATGGTCTACATACACACAAAAATTCCAAAACAGTTAAGAAACCTATTTGTAATTAATTTCTTTACTGATGTGGAAGATAAGAGCTTTACTTGTATGTTCCCATTTTAACTGTAATTTATTCTGGATTTAGTCCATACAACATGGGCCTACTCCATTTATCCTATCTTGAACTTATTTCTTGCCTCAACAAATAAAATTGCAAAAATATCCAGTCCGTAATACAACCAATAAATTTAACATAATAGTGGTGTCAACAGCACTAAATGTGAAGCATTTTGAATGCAGAAACAATTTATTTACATTTTATTTTGAGGTATAACTGACATTTGTTTTAGGTATACAACATAATGATTCAATATTGCATATATAGGAAAATGATCACAATAAATCTAACAAATGTCACCATATGTAGTTAGAAATTTTTTTTCTTGTTATGGGAACTTTAAGATCTACTTGCTCAGCAAATTTCAAATATACAATATAGAAATAACAGAAGTCACCATGCTGTACCTTAAATCCCCAAGACTGACTAATACATGTATGTATGTATGTATTTTCAATGACATACAGTTGACATGCAACATTGTTAGTTTCCAAGTGTACAATAACCCATGACTTTTTATAACTATAAGTTTGTACCCTTTGACCTCACTTGCCATCATGCCAATCACTAACCCATTCCACTGGCAACCACCAATGTTTTCTATCTATGAGCTATTTTATTTGAATTTTTTTCATTTTTAAGATGCCACATAAAAGTGAGATCATAAGGTATTTGTCTTTCTCTGCCTAACTTAATTTACTTAGTGTAATGCTCTCAACATCCATTGTTATTGGAAATGGCAAGATTTCATTACTTTTCGTGGTTAAAATCTTTTCGTGTGTGCAGGTGAGTGTATTTTAGTGATTCATTTATCCATCAGTGGACACTTAGTCCATGGCTATTGTACATAGTTGCTGCAGTGGACATGGGGATATATACATTTATATATAAATATATATCTATATATTTAAATAATTTAAGTGTAAATTATAAATATAAATTTATGTTTTAAATATCAGTTTAAGTATTTTAAATATAAATTATAAATATATATAAATCTAGAATTATTGGGTCATTTGTTCTATTTTTAATTTTTTGAAGAACCTCCATACATTTTGCCATAGAAGTTGTACTAATTTACATTTCAACACATAGTGCACAAGGATTCTCTATTAGCACATTCTCACCAGTATGGGTTATCTTTTTTAATAATAGTTATTCTAAGAGGTATGAGGTGATATCTCTTTGTGGTTTTAATTTGCATTTTCCTGATGGTTAATGATGTTGAACATCTTTTCATGTCTCTGTTGGCCATCTGTATATTGTTTTTGGAAAAAAAGTTCACTTGGGTCCTCTGCCTATTTTTTAATCAGATTGTTTCTGTGCTGTTGAGTTGAATGAGTTCTTTATATATTTGGGCATTAGCCCCTTATCAGAGAAGTGATTTGCAAATATTTTCTCATTCAGTAGGTTGCCTTTCCATTTATTGATGGTTTCCTTTATTGTAGAGAAGCTTTTTAGTTTTGTGCAGTTTAACCAGATTGTTTTTGCTTTTGTTGTCAGATCCCCAAAAAATCATTACCAAGACTGATGTGAAGGAGCTTACCCCGTTTTCTTCTGGGAGTCTTATGGTTAGCATTTCTGTAAGGCTGGTTTAATGATAAAGAACTCCCTTAACTTTTGCTTATGTGAAAGTTCTTTATCTCCTCCTTCAATTTTGAATGATAACTTTGCCAGGAGAGTATTCTTGTTTGAAGTTATTTTTGTTTTTTTCTTCAACACCTTAAATATACTGTGCTACTTTCTTCTGCCTGCGAAGTTTCTGTCGAAAACTCTATTTATAGTTTTATGGGAATTCCCTTGTACATTCTCTTTCTTTCTCCTGCTGCTTTAAATATTTTCTACTTGTCTTTAAATTTTAAATCTTTAATAATAATGTGTCTTGGTGTGGGTCTCGTTGGGTTCATCTTATTGGGATTCTTGGATTTGGATGTCTGTTTTTTTTCCCTAGGCCTGGGAAGTTTTCACCATCATGTCATCAAATACGTTTTTTTGCCCCTTTCTCTCTCTTCTCCCTCCAGGACTTAAAATGTGAATACTATTCTGCTTAATGTTGTTCATTAAGTCCCTTAAGCTATCTTCAATTTTTTCATACTTTGTGCTCTGATGGAGTGTTTCCCTACAATTTTTCAAGTTCTCTGATCCCTTCTGCTTCATCTAGTCTGTTGTTGGACCACTTTAGAATATTTTTCACTTTGGTTCTTACATTCTTCAGTTCTGTACTTTCTTATATCTCTTTGTTGAAGTTCTCACTGCGTTCATTTTTCTCCAAATTTAGTGAGCATCTTTATGATCATTATTTTGAAATCTTCATCAGGTAAATTATTTATCCAGTCCATATCACATATAAATTAGCTACCAGAATCAATCACCTTCTCAGAGGGAGAAATGTAGGTCAAGAAAAGTCAAGCTTACCTTGTAATTAATCTACCCAAGGTCACAGGCTAGTTGCCTAACTCAGAGTACTAATTCATGTAATCAGAGGGCAAATTTTCAACCTGAATATCCATGTCCTAATTGGAGTGAAGCATGTGCTCCCTATTCTGCACAGTGAGACCTGTACCTGATGTTCTTACACAGAATCCAATTAACTCCATTTTCTTGAACATAATCCCAACATGCAGTTGAGTTAGTGACCAAAATAAGCATTTGTTGCCTCTTTGCTGGGTCTACGAATACTAATGAGAAGCAATAAAATGTTCAGATCAAATAATATTTTACAGACATGTATTACTTTTGTCTTCTCCCATTTAGGAAAGAAAAATTCCTATGCTTTTTCAGAAATATCCAACCTCATTGCTGTCTGGATTAAACATGCTGATTAGCAGAGTCAGTTGGTAGTGAAGGCATGGGGACATGAGAGGTGAGATGCTAGAATATTTCCATTAAAATGGGAAGAAATAGAAGAAATATACAGAGGATTGTAATCAGGAGTTTGGGGAGGTATGACAATTAGTATTTTGAGAACTAAGTGAAAGATAGTGATTTGCTGAAAAGTTCTCTCCATGAGCATATGGTATTCACTGTGACAGCTGTTCCACTGAAAGATTGGGCAAGCATCATTTTTCAATAAGAAAGGAATTTATAAAAGTAGCAGAATACAGAAGAATCCACCAGTCTATCTTAACAGAAGCTAGTCCTTGGTTTGGGGCTCATCTGACAGGAGAATTTCTCACATAATCAGCTGCATTGGGGTTTTCTGTTATAGAAATTCGGTTCCTTACAGGAATTGGCCATGTTTATTAGATGTCATACATGTGAATTATTTGTTGATAGTGTGCTTGTAATAAATAAGTCATAATAAAAATAAAGGCAGTTAACTAAAATATGCATTTTAATAATGATAATATAGGTATCAGAAAGGTTAATTCTAAATTATTGTATAATATGGGCAGAAGCCCAAACCTATGGCAGTATGGCAATAAAAGTACTCTTTTTCATTTATTTTCAGTTAAAAATGTCCCTCTTTCAGTCTTGATTAAACTACTCCAAATTCTAGTTAACCTTAGTGAGATATTTATTTCACACATTTTTGAATGCTATATATGGCATGTAGGATGTAATACTGAATTGTTTTCTTCTCAAATTATTTAAGAATTAAGTGTAACAAATTTCTTTTGTTATGAAGTGCATGTTAGAAGCCATGCACTAAATATATTTGTTGGACATGACTGCAGAAAACTTAAGAGTGTCCTTAAATATTGAGCAACACTGTTGTTAAAAACTAGAATGTAAAACTAAAGTTCTTTCCAATTTATTTTAGATTTAAAAAAAAAAAAAATCATCCTCACAGTGGCATGTATAATCTGGGCACATGTCCCAAGTGTATTAGGTGATAAACCACTTCAAATTCCCAAATATATCTTTTTAATCTAGAAAGTGAAAATGTTATCTCTCCACAATGACAAATACTCTCAGGCATGCAATAAGCCTATTTTAAACATCTAATATAGGAAACATAGATACATAGGTACTACAACTATAAGGTAACAGGACAGTTACTTCCACTATAGGTGGCAAAGAAAAAAAAAACAAGAACAAAACACTATAACTAAAACCTAAAAGTAACAACTATCTTTATAGAGTAAAATACATTGCTTATTTAAATCCAAGTTAATCTTTTATGGAACATCATGTACTATGTTATACTGAAAATGCTAAGATAAATGATTAGATGTTCAAGATCTGATGGTTCTGAATAATATTTGTGTGGGTATCTGTCATGTTATACACAAGGCTACTAATACATTGTACTTTCATGTTATCAGTATTATATAGTAATTTATAAATACGTGTGGTTGGAAAGTTTTTTGGGGAGTAAGGGTATATGCAGCCCATAAATTCACTTCTATTTTATTCTCTGAGATAGATATTCCAATCTTAAAAGTGGCTTATTGCAGCTAGGAGAACAAAACCGAAACAGTTCAATTGGAGCAATTAAAAAACAAACCATTCCTAGCATTTCTTTCACACAAGGCCTCTAAATTTTTATGGATAACAGGGCTACAATTTCTCCTTTGTGGATGCAGAACCCCTTTTATGAGCTTTTTTTTTTTGGTAACAGATTGAGAAACTTTTAGAAAAAAATAGGAAGCAGTGTTGACTAATTTTTTTTTTTTTAAAGATTTTATTTGACAGAAACACAGTGAGAGAGGAAACACAAGCAGAGGGAATGGTAGCGGGAGAAGCAGGCTTCCCGCAGAGCAGGGAGCCCGATTTTGGGCTCGATCCCAGCACCCTGGGATCATGACCTGGGCCGAAGGCAGACACTTAACGACTGAGCCACCCACGGGCCCTTGACTAATTTTTCTACTAAGTTACAATGATAATGACCTAACTATTTAAATTAATTTTTATTTATTTTAAACACCAAAGACTACATTTTCTTTTTTAAAAAGAAAAATGGGGCACCTGAGTGGCTTGGTTGGTTGAATTTCCGACTCTCGATTTCAGCTCAGGTTGTGATCTCAGGGTCCTAGGATCAAGCCATGCATTAGGCTGCAAGTTCAGTGGGGAGTCTACTTAAGGATTCTCCCTCCCTCTGCTTGTGCTTTTGAAGGAAGGAAGGAGAGAAGGAAAGAAAAAACATTTTCAGTATGACATTACTGTTAATTGACATTGAAATATTTTGAAAGACTATCTCTGAACATGCATAGTTGTATATTTAGATTAAAAAAAATACTGTCAAAGATTTAGTTTCTAGGAAGTATTTCTTAAGTGATAGCAAAAAGATTTTTCTATTCACATCTGCTTTGGATTGTTTACTTGAGATACTGAGTTCTAATTCTAAGAATTAAAATTTCTCACTAATAATTTTAAATTACTAGTAGATGAAATAAAACAGTGGCAAATGGATGTTCCATACACAAAAATATGGACAAGACTCATAGATGCATTGATGTTCATTAGACTCTGGATAAATGTTCTCTGATTCCATTAGAGAACATGTTATTCCATTATATAAAGTGCCGAACCAGGCAAAACTAGTTTGTGTCATCACAAGCCAGCCTTAAAATTTGATTGTGACTGGAAAAGAATTTGAGGCTTCCACTTCTAGGTAATGTCTGTTTTTTAATCTGGTGTTGATTATAAGAGTGTATTCAGTTTACTAAATACACCAAACTGTACACCAAAGATAGGTGTATTTTTGTGCATGTATATTACCATGTAAAATTTATATATAATATATAAAATACATATTATAAATATATATTTATAATTTACATAAAGCCTAGGACATACGTTTCTCATTTTAAAGAGGTACCAAATATTGATTAAATCTGTTCTATTCAGATAATGAATTTTTTAAATTTTCAAATGTATTTGATTATTCATTAAACTATTCATTCAGACTTTTAATGACATAAAACAAGATGTATGGCTTTATGTCTCTCTGAATTTCTATCACCATTCTTTCTGATAATTATATATTCAAACACATTAAAATATTTTTCTCTGATTCTTGAAGCAAAAGTCTCAGTCAAGAATGTTGAATAAATTACCCACAATGACCATCTGCTTGTCAGTATCTTTTGAATATTCATCGTATTTTTAGAAGTTAATATGAAGTATTTATATTGATCTTTCAATTGACTTAAGTTTATAAGCAAAAATAAACATACTTCAAAAAATCTGAATACGTTAAAACAAAACACTAGACTTTTCTGATATCTTTGTATTTGAATTCAGACATCATTTTTATTGTTCAGCAAATTTATTTTCTAAAATCACATTTCAGTAAGCTAGAGCTTTGAATGGCATGACCAATTCAAATCATTTTTTTCAAATTTGATTAGATTTTTACCAGTTTATTAGTATTCTGTTCTCACGATGATGGTCTGCTGTTTCTTTTTCTAAAATAAGACAATAAGATGCAGAAAGTGTCACGCTATCAAATGTGAAGTAGATGTATACCCCCTGAGGAGAAACTTTCCACAACAGGTCAAACAGATGTCTGAAAAACATTTAAATTTATGAACTTTTCATATATTTACATGACAATGAGTCACAATATAAATTCATGTATCCTTGTTATGTAAATTTAGACTAAGCAGCAAAATATAACTGAAATTATGTCTCAAAAATGTCATTTAAAACCTAAGATGTTTTTTCTTTGTTCCTGCTGTTACTCTTACTCTGCATATAACTGTTAAAAAGATGAGGACACTAACAATGGATTCAAAATGGAAACAAAACACACACAGAAACAGTGTTGTACTCTGTGCAGCATCATATCTAATAAATTTCTTCAGAAATTAATCTATAAATTCCAAGGATATGAATAGCATGTTATAGGAAGAAGGAAATGACTTAGAAGTTCTTAGAAGCCAAATTTTACACAATCTCAGAATTAAAAAAAATCCTTTTGATACATCTTTTTATGTGAAAGAAATAAAATTATATCATCTGTTAGGTCCCTTGAAAAGATTGTTATCTTCAGCTTTGGTTGTGTATCAGAAAAAACATGGAAAGATGTAAAAAAAAAAAAAAAAACAAAACCAAACAAACAGATACTTAGGTTTCCAGAAAATTAGAAGTTCTATTGATGGGATATGGGCATATTTCTAATTATTAAATTACATATATATATATATTGTGTACATATACATTATATACATATATATACATATACATTACATACATATATACATTATATACATGTACACACATATATGTATATGTTATATACATATGTAAGATATATATTATATATGTGTGGGTATATATATGTACACACATATATAATACATATCTTACAAATCAATATGTATCTGCTATAAAGGAATTATTTAAACAATTTGGTCACTCATAATGGTCAGGTTATTTTTATAAAAATCAACCTTTACACACCCTTGTGAGTTATTTCCCTGCCTCCAGAAAGTTGCTTGTCATCAAATATATCCAATATGATTCTACTGGATAGCCAAACATTTATTGGCAAATAGTGCAAAGAACAGTTTATATAATCAGTAATATACCATCTATCTGCTAGTTAAGAACTCTCCAAGAAAGGTTCATTGAAATAAGAAGCAACTGTATATGAACAGCATAACTAAAAAATCTTGTACTCTAAGAGTGCTATGAACTGTTTCATTTTGTATTCTGTGGGAGAATATAAGAATAAAAAGAGGATGGGACATAGAATGGCATTCAAGATGTTAATGTTTTGACCTATGAGCTACTAGAAAATACTACACAAAAAGATAATTATACCCATAAAACACATACTATGAATATCAGTTACTTAAATGAAAAAATCAGTCTTTATGGTAATATTCTAGGCAGCATTGTTCTGGCATTTAGATCTGCTGTTTGGCTTCAGTATTAGGATCTCTTTAATGCTAATAACCACCTCTGTTTTGTATATTAATAAGTTGTATACCTCCATCACTTATGAGAGAATGTAAATTAAAACTAATGTACACAGGCTTCCACCATTGGCCACTGATAAGGCAACAAAAATGAATTAAACCTCCCAATGTAGACTACAATAAAACAAGGCAAAAAGGAAACAGTTGTTTTCCAACAATAGTCACAGTGCTATGAAGAAACCTAATTACTGTGAGAAGTGAAACAAACAAAGTGATCCTGACAATGACCCTGTAATTGTGCATAGAGGTAAGTTTGTGACTATGATTAGAGGATATGAAAATAATAATCCTGAAAATCTTGAATTACTAATGAAATGAAAGATTAAGCTTGTAGGAACCAACTAAAGTGCTTATTGGAACAGTCTAACAATCTTCAATAGAGGACAGCAAATTAAAGACAATAGACAGCATAATTTTGCAATGTCTAGCATGCATTAGAAAATTACCAGACTTTGCAAGAAGCAGAAATTAGTGAAATATAAACAAGCAAAAAGGCAGTATAAAAAAAAAACAAACAGAACTGCAGATGTTCTAGAATTATCAGACCAGAACCTTAAAATAGGAAATATAAAACACTGAATCATTTGAAGGAAAGCCTAAACATATTGACAACAGAAAATGAAGATATAAAATAGAATGGAATTTCAAGATATTAAAAATTAAATAAATGAAATTTAAATTTTGCTGTGTGGGATTAGCAGTGACTATGCATTATAATAGCAAATACTATAAAAAATACATAACAATATAATATTTCCAAATTAAAGCATTGAGAGAACAGTGAATCATTGCCTTTAGAACAATTTCAAGCTAATACTATGTATAATTGGGGTCCCAAAAGGAAGGAGGTCCAGAAAAATATTTGACTAAATGTCAAAGGTTTTATGAGGGTTTTTTGTACAGTTGTTATGCAATGTTACATTAATTTCAGGTATACAACTTAGTGATTTTACAAGTTTATACATTATGCTATGTTCATCATGAGTATAGCTACCATCTGCCTCATTACATCACTATTATAATTGACTATTCCTTATGCTCAGCTTTTTCTTGTCATGACTTACCCATTCCATTACTGGAGGCCTATATATTTCTCTCTCCTTTACCCATTTTCCCAAACCTCCAATGCCCTTCACTCTGGCAACATCATATTGTTCTGTTTTTAAAGTTCTAATTCTGCTTTTTGTTCATTTTTTTTTTTTAAAGATTCGATTTATGAGTAGAATCACATCTACAACAATCTGACTTTTTTCACTTGGCAGAATACCCTCTAGGTCCACTCATGTTGTCTCAAATGACACAGCACCATCCATTTTGATGGCTGTGTAATATTCGTGTGTGTGTGTGTGTGTCCATTTTCCTTATCCATTTGTTTATTGATGGATGCTTAAATTGTTTTCATGTCTTGGCTATTCTAAATGATGCAGCAATAAATATAGGGGTGCAGGTATCTTTTCAAGTTACTGTTCTTGTTTTCCCTGGGTAAATATCCAGCAGTGGAATTACGAATCATATATTTCTATTTTTAAACTTTTGAGGAAACTCCGTACTGTTTTCCATTGTGGTCATACCAATTTACACTTCCACCAACACTGCACAGGCTTCCATTTTCTCCTCATCCTTGCCAACACTTGTTTCTTGTGTTGATTTTAGCGATTCTAAAAGTTTTGAGGGGATACCTCATTGTGGTTTTGATTTGTGTTTCCCTAATGAGTGATGTTGTGCATATTTTTATGTGTCTGTTGGTCATCTGTATGTCTTCTTTAAAAAAAAAAGGTCTTTTTGGATCCTCTGCCCAGTTTTTAATTGAGTTTTTGTGTGTGTGTGTTTTCGGGTGTTGAGTTGCATAAGTTGTTTATTTTGGATATTAACCCCTTATATATCATTTGCCAATATCTTCTCCCATTCAGTAGATTGTCTTGTTTTGTTGATGGTTTCCTTCACTGTGCTAAAGCTTTTTATTTTGGTATAGTCTTAATACTTTATTTTTGCTTTTATTTCCCTTGCCCAAGAATACATGCCAAGAAATATGTTGCTGTGGCTGATGTCATAAAACTTAATGCTTGTGTTCCTATCTAGAATTTTTATGGTTTTAAGTCTCACATGTATGTCTTTAATCGATTTTGAGTTTATTTTTGTGTATAGTATTAGAAAGTAGTCTAGTTTGATTCTTTTACAAGTAGCTGTCTGGTTTTTGTCAGCACCATGTATTAAAAAGACTGTCTTTTCTTCATTATAATACTTGCCCCCTTTGTCATAGATTAATTGACCATATGAATGTGAGTTTGTTTCTGGGGTCTCCATTCTGTTCCATTGATCTATGTGTTTATTTTTGTGCCAAGATATACTGTTTTGATTACTACAGTTTTGTACTATAACTTGAAATCTGGAATTATGACTTTCTCAGGATTATTTTGGCTATTTGACTATATTTGGCTATAAAATTATGGTAGCATTTGTTCTAGTTTTGTGAAAAATGCTCTGGGTATTTTGTTAGAGATTGAATTATACCTGAAGGTTGCTGTGGGTGATATTGATGTTTTAACAATGTTCTATCAATCCATGAGCATGGAATATCTTTCCTTTTTTTTATGTCATCTCATATTCTTTTGATCAGTGTTTACAATTTTCAGTGTATAGGTTTTTCACTTCCTGGGTTAAGTTTGTTCCTAAGTATTTTATTCTTTTTCGTGTGATTGTAAATCACACGTGTTGTTTTTTAAAATTCTGTGACTTTGTTATTAGTGTATATAAATACTACTGATTTCTGGGTATTTTGTATGCTGCCACTTTATTGATTTTTTTTTATTACTTATAGTAGTTTTTGGTGGACTATTTAGGAATATCTATGTATAGTATCCTGTCATCTGCACATAATAACAGTTCAGTGTCTTCGTTACACACATGGATGCCTCTTAATTCTTTTCCTTGTCTTATTGCTGTGTCTAGGGCTTATAGTAATATGCTGAATAAAAATGGTGAGCGTGGACATTCTTGTCTTGTTTCAGAACTTAGAGGAAAAGTTCCATTTTTCAATTTTGTGGATAATATTACCTGCAGGTTTTTTGTATATGGCCTTTATTATGTTGAGGTATGTTCCCCAAATTTCATTTTGTCAAGAGTTTTTATCATGAATGGATATTAAATCTTGTCATATGCTTTTTTTTTTTTTTTTTTGCATCTATTGAGATGATCATATGATTTTGATCCTTCATTTTGCTGATGTGGTATATAATGTTGATTGACTTGTGTATATTGAACTGTTTTTGCATCCCAGGCATAAATCTCACCAGGTAGGAATGATCTTTTTTAATGTATTGTATACAGTTGACTGCTATTTCTTGAGGATTTTTGCATCTACATTTATAAGGGATATTGGTCTGTAGTTTTCTTTCTGGTGGTGTGTTTTCCTGATTTTGGTAATAGAGTAATATTGAGAGGTTTCCTTCCTATTGTATGTTTTGGAATAGTGTGAGAGGAATAGGTATTAACTCTTCTTATCTCTTCTTCGAATGTCTGCTACAATTCACTTGTAAATCCATCTGGTCCTGGTATTATTTTTTAGTATTTTAAAAAAAAAATTTCCCCCCAAATACGTTTATCTTATTTTTTCAGTGTTACAAGATTAATTGTTCATGCACCACACCCAGTGCTCCATGCAATATGTGCCCTCCTCAGTAACCCCCACCAGGCTCACCCAACCCCCCACCCTCTGCCCTCCAAAACCCTCAGTTTGTTGCTCAGAGTCCACAGTCTCTCATGGTTCATTGCCCCCTCCAATTTCGCCCCATTCACCCTTTTTTTTAATATTTAAAAAGTTTTTAATTTTATTTTTTATTACAAATTCACTTTCATTACCTGTATTGGTATATTCAAATTTTCTATTTCTTCCTGGTTCAGTTTGGGAAGAATTGATTGTTTCTAGGAATTGATCCATTCCTTCCAGATTGATCAGTTTGTTGGCATATAATTTTCCATAGTACTCTCTTATAATCCTTTATATTTCTGTGGTGTCAGTTGTTACTTCTTGTCTCTCCTTTTTCGTTTTATTTCTTTGGATTTTTTTTCCCTTTTTATCTTGATGAGTCTGACTTAGGGTTTATCAATTTTGTTTACTGTTTCAAAGAATCTGCTCTTTATTTCATGGATTTTTTTTTCCATTTCTTTAAGTCTTTACGTCATTTATTTCTACTTTGATTCTATTGTTTTCTTGCTTCTACTCACCTTGGGCTTTGTTTCTTCTTTTTTCTACTTCCTTTAAGGATAAGATTAGATTGCTTATTTGCTTTTTTTCTTGTTTCTTGAGGTAGACTTGTATGGGTTTTTGCTTTCCTCTTAGAACTGCTTTCACTGTGTTCCAGTGATTTTTTAGACTGTTGTGCTTTCATTTTCATTTATCTCTCTATTTTTTTTAATTTCTTCTTTTTTTTTTTTTAAGATTTTATTTATTTGACAGAGAGAAACACAGCGAGAGAGGGAACAGAAGCAGAGGGAATGGTAGCGAGAGAAGCAGGCCTCCTGCCCAGCAGGTTTAATTTCTTCTTTGATTGCTTCATTGACCCCTTGATTGTTTAGTGTCCTCTTTTCAGTTTTAACATGTTTGTGTTTTTTCCAGTTTTTTTTTTTCCTTGTGATTTCTAGTTTCATACTATTGTGGCCAGAACAAATGCATGGTGTGATTTCAATTAGTTGTTGAGGTTTGTTTTATAGTTTCATATGTGATCTACTCTAGATATTCTATATGCACTTGAAAATATATAGTCTCTTGTTTTTGGACATATATTTCTGTTATGTCCATTTGGTCCAATGTTGTTCAGACTGTTTACTTACTGATTTTCTTTCTGGATGTTCTATGTATTGATGTAAGTGAAGTGTTAAAGTCTTTTATTGTATTTTTTTGTATTTTTTTGTATTTTTATTGTATTATCATTTTATCATTATCATTAATTTCTCTCTTTATGTCCATTAATATTTGTTTTATGTATTTAGGTGCTCCAATGTTGGGTAGGCATTTATAATGTTATATCTGCTTATTGGATTTATCCTTTTATGTTTATGTAATAACCTTCTTTGTCTCTTGCTATACTCCTTATTTTAAAGTCTGTTTTATCTGAGGTAAGTATTGCTGATCTGGCTTTTTTTTTCCTCCTTCCAATTGCATGATAAATGCTTTTCCATTCCTTCACTTTTAGTCTATGTACTTCTTTAGGTATGAGGTGAGTCTCTTGTAGGCACATATAGATGGGTCTACCTCCCTCCCTCCCTCCCTCTTTTTCTTTCCCTCCCTCCCTTCCTCCCTCCCTTCCTTCCTTCCTTCCCTCCCTCCCTCCTTCCTTCTTTTCCTTCCTTTCTTTCCTTTCCTTCTTTTATTATCTGCCACTCTTTTGATTGGCGCTTTTAGCCCATTTACATTTAAAGTAATTATTGATAAGTATGTACTTACTGCCATTTTAAAAATTTATTTCCTGACATTTATTGTGTCGTCGTCGTCGTCGTCGTCTTCTTTTTCTCTTTCTTTGTGATTCATGAGTATCTGTAGTTGCTTATTTGGCTTTGTTTCACTTTATTTTTTTGTGTATCATAGGATTGGGGTTTGTGCTTAGCATGAGGTTCATATGTTCTGTCCTGTGTAAAGAGCAGTCCATATAAATTTGATGATCATTTACGTTCAAATACCTGTTTAAAAAAAATAACCTTTTTTCCTTATCTCCTCATCTTCTCTTTTTACTCCCTTATTCACACTTTAGGAATATGTTGCTTTTTTCACATTTTTTATTTATATTTTTTCTTATGTCTAATTATAGCCATTTCTTTTCCAATTACAGATGTTCCTTTGACACTTCTTGTAAGGCTGGTTTAGTGATGATAAACTCCTTTATCTTTTGTCTGGGGAAACTCTATATCTTCTTCAAATCTAAGTGATAATCTTGCTAGGTAGATTGTAGGTTTTGATTGTAGGTTTTTTCTTGGAGCACTTTGATTATATGGTGCTGCCTTTTTCTGACCTAAAATGTTGTGCTGAAAATCAGCTAGTATTCTTATAGGTTTTCTCTTTAGGTAACTTTTTGTTTGTCCTTTGCTGCTTTTAAGTTTCTCTATCTTTAAACTTTGGCATTTTGATTATCATACACCTTAGTGTAGACCCCCTTGGGTTCATCTTGTTTGGAACTCCCTATACTTCATTGACTTGGATGTCTGTTTCTCTCTGTAGGTGAGGTATGTGTTCAGTTATTTCCTCAATTATTTTATACCTTTCTCTCTCTTCTGTGGGGACCCCTATATTGACAATGTTTATTCACTTGATGGTGTCCATATTAATATGGTCGTATTAAAAATGCTTTTCTCTTCTTGCTGTTAAACTTGTGTGCCTTGTACTACCCTTTCTTCTAGATCACTGATATTTTCTTCTATATCTTCTGATCCACTGTGATTTCTTCTAGCATGTTTTTTTATTCCAGTTATTGTATTCTTCAACTATGGTTCTCTTTAATGTTTTCTTTTTATCGAAAGTCTCACCAAGTTCTTTCTTTTCCCCAGCCTCGTACCTTTACAATCATTAATTTCAATTCTTTATCAGGCATATTGCTTATCTCTGTGTCATTTAGTTCTTTTTCTAAGGTTTTTTCTTGTTCTTTCTTTGGAAGAATATTCCTTGTCTCCCATTATGCTTAAATTTGTGTGTTTGTTTCTGTGGTTTATGTGAAACAGATATTTCTAAAGTTGAAAAAGTGGTCTAGTTTATGGTGTCCCCTATACACTGTATGTATTTGATGACTTTAGCTGGCTCACTGGAGCTGTGGCTATATATGCTACTTTCTCTTTTAAACCATGGCTTTTTATAGAAAGAATAAAGAAAAGAGATAAAAGAAAAAAATAAAAGATGAAAATTTAAAAAGAGACCAAGAAAGCAAAGGAAAATAAGAAGAAAGTAAAAACAAGACAAATTTTAAAAAGTAAAACAAAATAAAACAAAACAAAAATAAAAAAACCCCAAAAAGCTAACAAGCAAAATACAACAAAAAACCTCACACACACACACACACACACACACACACACAGCATGGCTTCTTTTCTGTGTTCCAGTACTACAGGGTAAGTTGTTTGGGTTTGTGGCCCTGGACGTCCAGGGGTCACAAGCTCATGATGACCCAGACTGTGCTGCAGTCTGGGCTTTTATATTCTTTTTCATATTCTCCTCAGGTATTTAAACTGAATTTTCTCAGTGTCATGACACCAGGTGGGCTTAGAAGTTGGTGAGAGAAAGCAGTCCAGGAAAGGAATACCCCTTGATGTGCAGGAGATGATTAAAATTGAATTCTACTCTATACACTTGAAAGCAAATGTGTTAAAATTCAATGACTTATAAATAATGATGTAACTATTTAGTAAAATAAAAATCTAATATTAAGAATATCTAGGGGCGCCTGGGTGGCTCAGTTGTTAAGCATCTGCCTTCGGCCCAGATCAGATCCCAGGGGCCTGGGATTGAGCCCCGCATCGGGCTCTCCGCTCTGCGGGAAGCTTGCTTCTCCCGCTACCATTCCCTCTACTTGTGTTCCCTTTCTCGCTGTGTTTCTGTCAAATAAATAAAATCTTAAAAAAAAAAAAAATCTAACTCATAAATGATCAACCATGAAAGATTCATCACATACATTCCCTTTTGTTAGTTATTTTTCACATTGTAGTGATTCTAATGGTGCTGTGAGTTTCTGAAAGAGTTAATGAACTCTCCCATACCTAGTTTACTATCATATTTAGCTAAATCACATTTGGTTAAGAAAACATACTATAGTAGATTGCCCATTTAGTTCCATAGAAATAACTGTATGACAAAATGAGTGAAGAATATTATCATTTCACACCTGTAATATGCCTTATTCATAATTCCTACCTTCTAACATGCTTAGAATATAGCTTCAAGCTTTGCTAAAACAATTTTTAAAATCCTCAATAACTAATGACATTAAGTGGGCATTTGTG
Organism: Procyon lotor; assembly: GCA_028646535.1. Taxonomy (NCBI): domain Eukaryota; kingdom Metazoa; phylum Chordata; class Mammalia; order Carnivora; family Procyonidae; genus Procyon; species Procyon lotor. The sequence continues at coordinate 61,612,737 of CM053607.1, forward strand.
TCAAACACAGAAAAACTCATTTTATTTCCTTGTGAAATATTGTATTAGCAATACTGAATTATGGTAATTATCCTGGACAGTCTTCTTAAGATTGTCTTATAACTACACATGCAAACAAACTGAGGATGACATATTTATCCACTTGTAAACAGGTATTTTTTTCTGATATATAAAACATTTCTAACTCACTATAATCCCTCCAGAATGGAGCAATTACTACTGCTATTACCATAGAAGTACTATTGAAACTCCTTATGAGGAAACTAAATATACCAACTTAAGAGTACTTATCTACATGATTCCGCAGATTGACTATTCATAGGCCAATTGCCAAGGAAGAAATTGAAGGTAAATTTCAATCATAAGTTAAAAGCTGGAGACAACATATTATTCAATAAGCTATAGGGCATTGTGAATGTATTGTTTTACGGAGATCCTTACATGTTCTGACAGAAAATTCCCCATTAATTCTTTAATTCTTACAGGATAAAATACTAGACTAGTATAGACAATGGCATAGAATAGTTTAAGCTATCTCTGGCATATTTTCCTTGGTACTAAAGACAATTGGGGGATAAATTTTAAGGAAAATTTGGAGCAAATGTTATCAATGAAATGCAAAGAATTCCAGAAGCCTAAGCAGTATTTTAACAAAGACCCTGCAGACAGTATTTGCTTATGAGTTTAAATATATATTGTAATATATTACTTGATATACAATGACCCTTGACCATCATAATTTTTCTTTATTTGAAAAAAGAGTAATTTTTCCTTTGTAATTTATAACTATTTCAGCAGAGCTAATTACAAATAATTTAGAATCAACTATGTTACTGGGAAAATATAAGAATAGTTCTTTCTGAGGCATCATAAAATTTTCTGTTCTACAAATTTAAGTGACCTCACCAAAAGTTCTTTAGAAATGTACCCGTCTTGTTGGTCCAAATTGCAAATGTATACAATCAGTATTCTTTTTCTGTATAAAATTATCTAAGCAAAGGAGCTATTACAGTTGTCATCTGTTTTGCTCCCTCCCTTTTTATGGCATTGAACAATGGTTTAGCGAACAAGTGAGTCATGGACTTATTAATACTCTACACACTGCTATAAAAATTCATTGTCACAGGGGAAATATAATTATATTTCAAATTATATAATTTGAAATTATATATATAATTATATATATATAAATATATATAATTATAACAAATTATATTTCAACAACATTCATTGGGTATCACAGTAGTAACAAATGTTATCTTTTTCTTGTACTTGATCCTCCTCTCATTATTTCTCATCAGATTAATTCAAATTTTAATAATTTCTCTGAGAAATTGCCAGTTGATTTAAATATTTTAGATAAAGATCAAAGAAAAGGAAAGGAGAAAAAATGTAACTCTTTTTCAAAAGGGTTTATACAGCATATTTGTACTAATACTTAAAATGCCACTAGATGGGTTACCTGTATGGCTCAGTTGGTTAAACAACTGAGATTTGATTTTGGCTCATGTCACGATCTTAGGGTCCTGAGATCAAGCCCATTCAGACTCCGTGCTCATCATGGAGTCCACTTGAGATCCTCTTCCTCGGCTCATTTGCTCACATTCGTGGTCTCTCTCTCTCTCTCTCTCAAAAAAAAAAAAAAATGCTGCTGGAAATTAGATTACTTGGGACCATTAAATTCCACATAAATTTATTTAAATCTTAGGACACTTTTACTTTAATCATAATAAAAAAGTTATTGTATTAGTTTCTTGTAGCTACTATAATACACTATCAAAAATGAGTGCTTTAAAACAACAGAAAGTTATTTTCTCACAGTTCTTGTGGCCAGAAGTCAGAAATCCAAGTGTTATCAGAGCCACACTGCTGCTCAGAGTTTGAGGGGAGATTCCATCCCTTGCCATTTTCAGCTTTTAATGACTGTCATATTCATTTGTCTCCGCCTCTGTCTTCACATGGCCTTCCCCTCTTTTGTGTCTTTACCTTTTCTGTTTTCTCCTAAGTCTCAAAGAGTGTTTTAAATGGACCTAAGCCTGGTTCAGGAAGATTTCACCTCAAGATTCTTACCTAAAATATATCTACAAAGTCCTTTTTGCAAATAAGGTAATCCTAACAGGTTTTAGGTATTAGAATGTGGGCATAGATTTTGGAGAGCCATCGTGCAACCTAGTAAAGTATCTGCCAAAACTTAACTTGGCCTGATAAACTCCAAGTCTAGTTTATGAAGAAATAACAGAAAAAAGCAGAAAAAGCCATTATTTTTATTGTGCCAAACTTCATAGAATCTATCCTCATTCTTCTTCACCCCTAATCATTTCTAATATTCAAATCTTCATCCAGACTTTTGACTGACAAGCCACACCATTTGTCACTGTCTAGAGGTATGGTATATCCTTTTTTCACACCACCTTTTAACTACATAAAGAATATGGTCAAGTGCACTATTTGACACTCTGCCAACTGGAGGGATTTCTCCCTAAAGATGGGTTTTTTAGGGTTACACTTAAACTACAATCCCAAACTGCAAATTTTCAGCTTACACGAGTACATCAGGTTCATTTATCCATGAACCAAACTCAAGCCTTTCCTATTCTATTAATCATAGGGAAATTCCTTTGAGTCGTAACTATCATTGAAGGAGAAATGTCTACTGATCCCTTGCTCAAAGGTCAAATTTGAGGAATAGAAATAGCTAAAAGAGTTGTCAAGTTTGTGCATAATTATGAAGACATTTGTGCTGGACTATGGGGAGAAATGTAATGTCATTTTTAAAAAAAGCAAACACATTATTTATATGACACACATCATTAACATTTTTGCAACATTCCTTTGCTTTTATGCCCTTTAAATGGTACTAAAAGATGGAAGAGAAGGAATCATATGCACAATTTATAATTAAAAAGATTTGATCCAGGGTCATACAGTGGACTGCGTAGAACAGAGGTAATCAACAACTGAACTTGGAAACTTCTTTCCTTATTTCTGAGGGTATGTGGATACATGGATTCAGCTCTTAGTGGAATTGATAATGGCTTGCTTCAACTCCAAAACTCTCCTGATAATTTACAGGGGCAGAGGGTTTACTGATGGTTTCATCTGGCATAACTAGGTAGACAGCCTGGATTGACTATGTACTTAGAGGGCAAAAAGATTCTTCTGAGAATATCTATCTTGAGCAGATTAATAGACGATCCTTGCTATTTGAACTTTTTTATAGTTATATTTTTTGTGATCTATTGAAGAAATCTTTTGCAAACCCAAGATTATGAAGAAACTTTCCTGTTTTCATCTGGAAGATGTGTTGTTTTCCTTTTGAATTGGGTATCTACCATTCATCTGGAGTTGATGTTATGAAGTATGAAAAAAAGGCCAAATATCCCATATGGGTACCAAATTTTACCAGGATTCTTTATCATATAGCCTATTTTTTCTGCAAAGCACTATAGACTCAATGTTTCATAAATCCAGTGAGGGAATATCTGTTGGTCTGTTTCTGGATTCTTCATGCATTCAATTTTCCTGTTTTGTTTTCTTTACACATTATCTAATTAATGTAACTTCTTAATAACATGCAGTGTAAGTTTTCAGCTCCATTGGAAGTCAAGATTGTCTAGAGTTTTTTCCTTTGTTTTTTCTTAAGATTTTATTTATTTATTTGACACAGATCACAAGTAGGCAGAGAGGCAGGCAGAGAGAGAGGGAAGCAGGCTCTGTGCTGAGCAGAGAGCCCGATGGGGAGCTTTCTGGAGGTCCCAGGACCCTGAGATCGTGTCCTGAGCTGAAGGTAGAGGCTTAACCGATTGAGCCACCCAAGAGACCCTAGAGTTTTTCTATATTATTGCACTGTCATATATGTTTTTTCAGTTGAGATATAATTGACATGTAACATATTAGTTTCAGGTATACAATATAATACCTTGATATTGGTGTATATTACAAGATGATCACCATAATAAGTTTAGTTAATATCCATCACCATGCATATATACAGATTTTTGTTCTTGAAAGGATAATTTTTAAAATCTATTAGCAATTTTCAAATATATAATTCAACATTTTAATCTGTGATCATTGTTATACATTAATATCCATTATCTATTTTATAGCTGAAAGTTTGTCCATTTTTTTGAAAGTCTGTCCATTTTGTCCACCTTCACCCATCCTGCCCAATGCACCATCAGTTCATACAACCATGAATCTGTTTCCTCTGTGAGTTAGATTTTTTTGTTAGACTTCACATGTAAGTGAAATTATGTGCTATTTCTTTCTTTGTGAATTATTTCACTTAGAATAATGACCTCAAGATCCATTCATGTTTTTGATAATGGCAAGATTTCATTTTTTTAATAGCTGAATATTTGTGTGTGAGTTTTTCTTATCTGTTTCCATTTATGGACACTGAAGTTGTTTCCATGTCTTGGTTATTGTAAATAATGCTTCAGTAAACATGGGGCGCATATATCTTTTGAGTTACCTTTTCATCTTCGGGTAATTTCCAGAAGTAGAATTGCTGGATCATATGGTATTTCAGTTTTTAATTTTTTGAATAACCTCCATAATGTTTTCCCACTTTCTGTACCATTTTGCATTCCCATTAACAGTGTGTAGGGTTATGTATTTCTACAGCCTCACCAGCACTGGTTCATTTTTGTCTTTTTGATCATAGACATTCTAACAGTTATGAGGTGATATCTCAGAGTGGCTTAGTTAGTATTTTCTTGATAATTAAGGATGTTGAGCATCTCATCATATACCTGTTGGCCACATATGTTTTCTTTGGAAAAATGTCTATTTGGGTTGTCTGCCCATTTTTTAGTCAAGCTCTTTTTGTGCTATTGAATTGTATGAGTTCTCTGTATATTTTGTATAATGGTCTCTTATTATATGAGTTGCATTAACCATTTGGTAGGTTACCCTTTAGTTTTGTTGAAGATTTCCTTTGCTGTGAACAAGCTTTTTAGTTGGATATAGTCTCAGTTGTTTATTTTTACTTTTGTGACTTTTCTTTGAAAGTCAAATGCTCCCTTTGCCCAAAAAAAATATCAAGGCTAATTAAAGGAACTTACCACCACCTGTTTTCTTCTGGGAGTATTACAGTTTCAGGTCTTACATTCAATTATTTAATCCATTTTGAGTTTTTTTGTATTTGTTTTTGGATAGTATAAGAAAGTGGTCCTAAACAAACAAACAAACAAACAAAAAAAAACAAATAAATAGAGTACTGGCAGGTGCCATTTCTTGGAGAATTGCTTGGTGCCATTTCTTAGTGCCATTCTTGGAGAATTCTGAAGATCCTTGCCTCTCTATCATATGTTAAGAGATTAATAAAAAAAAAAATCTTCAAGTATGCCGGGTGCTTTTCAAATAGCTGCTTCTTTGCTGTGTCTCAGGACAAGTTATTTATTATGCTGACTCTTCAAGGGCCAGAATCAATTTCCTGTCTCCATAGAGCTCTTCTGGAGTTTGACCTGCTGATTTTTAAAGTACCTAAAGTTAAGTCCTGATGATTTTAAAAGCTCCCAAAGTTAAGTCCCACAGGTTTTCAAGGCCAGAAGTTATGGGGACTCGTCTCCTCAGTACCAGTCTTCAGTGCCTAGAATGTCTAGTGGGGGATCTGATCCTTTTGCTTCTCCATGCTTGTGATATTGCTCTCATTTGTGATCAATCTTGCCAGGAATTTGGTTCCCATGTTTCTCTGCCCCTCATATCCTTTCTAATGTGGCCTCCTCTACAATTAACTATAGATGGTCTATTCTTCTAGTCTTCAGGTCATTTTCCGAGTTAGCTAAGTAGCTATTGTCTTGGTGTTTCTGTGGGATGAATCAAGCTCAGGATCCTCTTCCTCTGCCATCTTCCTCCAACTACCTCTAACTTTTCGATAGGAATATGGAATTCCAAGGAGGTAAAAACAATTTAAATGTAACTTTAATTTAAAAAAACACCTAAATTTCTACATCTATGCAGACTTAAGTAAAGTTGGTAGTTATTATAAGCAGTCAGTTGGTACAAGTTAGAAATTAATTTATAGACTTATAAAAGCAATTGTGGAAGAACTAATATTAAGTAAAATTTTTTTAATACTTGTGTATATTTGAGCCCAAACATACAAGAGGAAAAGTAAAAGATAATATTGAACTCACTGTTAAGTTGAGCAGGAAAGATTCAAATACACATCATGGAGCAGAAATACCATTGACAGCAGAAAAAGATAGGAGAAGAAATGAACATTGACAAGTAACATAAAAGGCCCAAGACAAACTGCCTTGAGCTTTGTCTTGCTCTTGACACTGTCTCTCATTGATAGATTTAAGCCTTATGTGCATGCCAATATGTTACTAATTTTAATTTTTTCTAATAACTTGTTTCAAAATTAAAAATTTTAGGTCTTAAGAGACATTAGTATACCTCTTTAAGAAACATCTTGGCTTGTACAGGATTCAGGAAAAAGTGAGTCATAACTGCTATGTATGTACTGCTTTCCCTGGACTTGAGTAGCAGTGATACTGAGATGAGGAAGACACATGATGTTCTTTACTTATGCCAGAGTGTTTTAAATAATTTAGTTCACTTCAGATTTATAAGACAAAATACATCAGCTTGGCAAAGCCACTGAATTTCCTTGATACTCAGTTTATTCATTTTTTAAAAATGATGATTTTGGGATAGATGATCTAGTATCCATTCTTTCCATCTGTAGTCCAAATACTAATGGGATATTGACAACCACTGACTTAAGGTGTGGAACTGATTGGTGTGATGGCACTCCCATCTCTACCTGACATTGACTCTTGTAGGAACTTCGGCCTAGTCATTAAGCACAAGCCATCTCTTGGAACATACACCAGTTCAGAGATGGCAGGGAATAATTTTTTGCTGAGTGAGATTGGAAAAGAAGTTTGCTAAATACCTCTGGGAAGTAGGATTTTTCTTACTCTCTTCTTCTAGACACATAAAATGGTTATAATGCATGTTTTTATTTATTTTTTTATTTAGCCCCTGACAGTATTTTGTTATTTATTGGAGAGTAAAATTATTCTAAAATAAAGTATAAGTGAAAAAGTTATAAACTTCAATATTAATTGTCCAGTTATAATTCTTTTATATATGTTAATCTTACACTTGCTGAATAAAATGCCATCACGAACTGTCCCCTTCCCCTTGAATCTGTATATGCATCTTCTTTAGGAGTTAGTAAAATTGAGCTGTAAATAAAATTTTAGAGCATATCTGAACAATGAGTAACTCACTTTTTGGCACTTTGTCGCAAATTTCAATTGTGAAATAGGAATGCATATCTAGTACTCTTAGTTATTTTAGTTAAATGAATCCATGCCACATGTCTCATTCAGATAAAGTATCTTTTTCCTCTAGAAATTGTCACCAGAAAGCTACACAACGAGTGGGGTGTTTTTGGTTGTTTCTTTAGTATGTTGTTACTATTTTTTTCAGATTGAAAGAAAACAAAGGAAACGTTTGACATATAAAGCAGCCTGGCAATGTTACTCTGGGTATATTGTCAGTATTTTAAAATAAGTTTAACTTAGTATTAACTTTCCTCATCAAGAACAATTCAGGTGTGTCTTTATAAGGTATTGGGAAGATAAAAGTTCATGTAAGTAATTATAATATATTAACAATAGTCTGAATAAGCCAGCTAATGATTTCTTAGCTCTGCTAATCTGACATTTGGTATTGTGAAGAGTATAAAATTAATTTTCTCAAATCAAAACACATTTTAATTAAAAATCATTGGACACATCAGATAGCAAATATGTCAATTTGATCTGGCACTGTCTCATACCCTTTCATTTGAGTTTATAGAGGAAATTAAACCTCTGATAAAAGCATATCAGATAAAACATCCCACTTAAAATATCCTCAAAAATAGAGAAGTTACTATTTTCAAACACTTTTGTAATTGATAACTGCTCAATAGGGCTGTCTTCTCCAACATGTACATGTCACCCCAACAATCAGTGGGCAATGCCATGCTTTTTAATTATTCCTGAAAGTGTTTGAAGGCTTATGGGAATGATAGTGCTGTGTCAATCCAAATTGATTGAACCTGTGACATGTTCCTGGAAGTCACTTCATGGTACACTATGATACAAGAAATAAGGAAGATTACTGCAGGAGATGGGAGGGGAGCTCACCCTGCTAGGTAGCAGGGATCATTTCCAATATTATAGAGCAGGTCACTTAATCTATTTCTGCCTCATGTAACCTCTCTTCTCTGTATCAGTATCATTAAGGTATATCAGCTACTATTAATAAGGGATTAGCTTCTAAGAAATGTATCTTATAGTGTCAAGAAATATGAATAACCATATTTTAAGCCTCAGTTAACATCATTATCTCCACACATCATGCACATGGGTGTGTGCACACACGTGCGTGCGCGCACACACACATTCCCAAAAGAGGAATGAATTTGTAACAGCTGTTGAAAAATTGCTTTACTAAATGTCCTGTTCTAAATAGGGAAAATTGCCTGGATTATTTTAGTTAACTTGGGCTTTAAGCAACTATCTAATGGTTTCCTCTAACTGCTTTTGTAGGGGCATGTTTTAGAAGCTGTCTGAAACTTATTTAAAAAAAATATTAAAATGAATTTTTGCAAACTCAGGCAGTGAGATAACTTCATTATATGCCACATTTCTAAAGCTTCATGGTTAATCTAATATAAACACACATAAAAGTAAATAGTTTTTAGGCAGACTGTACATTTGTTTTAAAAGTTATATGCAATATAGTTTTTTAGTATTTTCACTTCCTTATGTTTTTATTGTGTGAATTTATTTGTCCTAACAGATTTTTCTGAAAGGGGTAATTTGTGAAGAAAAATTATGGTCTTTCTTGGCTTGAAATTTATACCGTAGTGTCTATCTGTATTCTATTTCAGATTTCCTTTACTTTAATGGTTTCCTGATGATAGTAGGAGTTTCCTAGCATTTTTGGCAAATAAAACAAATAATTGTTTATGTATAGGATTACCTTTCAAAAGAGATTAGAGGCATATTCCTTATAACATCAAAACTTTGCTCTTCCTTAAAAAACAAAAGAAAAAAAAAAACACCTTTTTTCTCCCTTCCCATTTTTACCACATCACCTCAAAATTCTGAGGATAGAAGTTCTAGTAAGAGGCTTCACTGAGAATTGGTTATCTCTTCATGTAGAGGTCAACTGGACTTGTTTTATTATGATTGTTATTTCCATCATAAGCAGAAATCTAATTCTGTCTGTCTTTCTGTAATAACTAGATTCTAATCCTTACATTATTCTGTATACCCCCAAATCTGACTTACAGCCCATTTCATTCCCAATCCATAAATCTTTTCTTAATGCCCCTGAAATTCCTGGAATATCATCATGGTATGTCACATCCTATATCCTCAAAATTTTCTCAGAACCATCCCTTTAGCCTCTGCCTCCAATTTCACCTTGACTCTCTTCTAAGGTCACTGCTTTCTTCCATTTTAGAGTAGGTATTTTTTTTTTTTTTACTCTTAATTACTATTTTCATACTACCGTGAATCTATCCTCCCCTACACACACACACACACACACACACACACACACACACACACACACACACAAAAGCAACTCCTTTAGGATTCGTGTTGTCAGACTGTACCTCTGTCATCACTCTTTATAGTGTTTCTGGTCAGTGCTCTCCTTTTTCAGGGATAATTTTCATATCTACTTAACTGACATCTATTCTATCATTGTCCCAGTCGGCATTCTTCAATATTGCATTAACATTTGAATAATCACCTAGCATCCTGTCCAGTTGGTTCCTTGTTTTCACTTTCATTGAATTTTCCTCCATATTACACTCCTAAGATTATATTCTTACACTGTCATTGTAATAAATGCAGCACATCACAAATCTCAATTTCAATTATCCTATCCATAGAGCACTACCTACAATATTTAAAATTTATTCATACGAGGACCAAAGTGATGATTTAATAGGTTCTTTTGTAAAATCTTCTCTAACTTCTAAAATCCACCTTCTCTTCAGCCAACTTCTCTTGGTATGTGAGTGCTCTGCAGTCAGCAATCATGAGTTGTAAGGTGTTCTTATACTTTTCACAGCAACCTAAATTTTTTTTAGATTACTAAATCTAAATCTTTCCTTAGACAAGATTATGAGGTGATCTTTGTTTTCACGTTTTACACTCACATCCTCACAGTTCCAGAATACTTTTTTCCCCAAAATATCCTTTAATAGTTTAGAAAAATTGTTAATAACTGTATGTGTGAAAATAATATATTTATTGGCATATTTATTGGTATAAAATCTGACATTAGAAAAAGTGTACAATATGGCTCCAAGAAATGGCATTTCCTTGATAACCTCACCAGTTTAAGGTTTGGCCCGTTTTGAGCTAGCACCCACATAATACTAATAATCTCAATTTTAAATGCCCATGTAATAGACATTTTTATTATTTTCAAGGAATTAACCCTTTGACATTAATTGGACCTTACTGCATAGATGTGTGCATAGCTCTAAGTTCTGAGGTTTTTGTTACACAACTAAGACCACCCAGTACTATATACTGAAGGGAATGACAGTGAAATATTACTTTGGAGTAATAATTGATTTTCTTTTGAACTGCTCACCTGATCCCCCACCCAATGCTAATTATCTTGATTTATGTTCTCAGAAATATACCTAAAGACTCAATTTCTTTTTAACTTTCCTGACATTTTTTCTTTTTTAATGTATAATTTACATGTAATGAAAACCACTCATTTTAAGTGCAGAGTTTGATGAATTTTGGTAATTGAATACAGCTGTGTAACTTCCATGCCATCAAGATAGAGAAAATTCCATCACCAGAGTTACCTTTCCTAATGTTGCCTTGTAAAATTATTTTATGTTTATTATGAGGACAACTTGATTTGCCAGGCCAGATTTTAACAACTCTGAGCCCTTGATTTTAGTATTGGCTGGTTCTGAATATCAGGGTATTCTTTTCTCTTTCACTCATTTTCTCTCTTACTTAAGAAGAACATATTAATCATAAGATAACTTCTACATATTCCTAGTACCACATATACATATCTAACATTGGAGTAAATTTGCTTTCAATTTGTTTCTGCTCAGATACATAGATAAAACATCACTATTCCTATACAAGATGTTCCCTTCTCCCTATGTAATAGTTTCCACCCCGCATGACTAAATCAAGGACATTCCTTCTACAGTTTTCTACTCTTCTTTCTAAAACATTCATTTCTTCTCTATACTGTATCATCTCCATTGCCACACAAATCTTAGTCCCACCTTAGAAATCCAGAAAAAAATTTCCCTTGATTCTTTATCCTTTTCCAGCTTTTTTTTTTTAAAGATTTTATGAATTTATTTGACAGAGAAGAGAGAGATCACAAGTAGGCAGAGAGGCAGGCAGAGAGAGAGGCGGAAGCAGGCTCCCCGCTGAGCAGAGAGCCCGATGTGGGGCTCTATCCCAGGACCCTGAGATCTTGACCTGAGCTGAAGGCAGAGGCATAACCCACTGAGCCACCCAGGCGTCCCCTTTTCCAGCTTTTTATAGCTCTTCTCTCACTTCAAGTGAAATTACTTAGCTACTACACACATTCGGAGTCATCATTTCAACTCCTAGTCTCCTTACATTTCATCCCATTGTCCCCGGCATCTCACGCAGCAGCTACCATCAAGGCCGCTAATAACGTCCATATTGCAAGCCGTGGTTGAGTTCTCAGACCTCATTTGATTTGACTGATTAGCAGCATGACATGATTGCTCTCTTATTTCTGAAACCCTGCTTTCATTAAATTTTGCCATGACAGGATTTTATTTTCTTCTCAATCCTTCCTAATCTCCATTGATGGATCCTTTTCTTCTTGCTGGTATGCATTTCAAATGATAACCTAGGATTGTGAGCTACTATGAATTTTCTTCTGTTAACAGTCATTCTCTGGGTGATCATATCCAAGTGATTAGGCCACATGTGGAGAAATAATTCCAGGTTTTTATCTCCATTCCAAACCTTCCTCCTGAATTTTAGGCCTTTATATGCACACCGCATTGACTATGGCATGCCTTGAGCTATTCTCTTTACTGTCCTTTTCTGTAGAAGAGTGTCTGATACCTGGTAGTGTCCTAGGAATCCATCTAAATCAGTCACCATTCCCACCTGGGATGATACAAACTATATTTCACAGACTCTCTTGCCAGATAGCTTCCAGATTATAAAATATTTTTATTGCTTCTGGTGTCTCTGGCAATGGTTGTCCCAGCTTTGCTGGTGGAGATGGTGTCATTGAGAGAATCTTGTGATGAGGTTGTGCAGAAGAAATGGTGGAGACAGCAGCAACGCTTATGGCACCAGTAGCAGCTGCACCAAGAATGAATAAGTGTTGAAACACCCCTGGCTTCCTGCTTAGCTAGTTCAAAACACAGCAGCAAAGCCTCACTTGGAGAGCAATCCCAGGCTTAGACTAACACCGCCATTGTCTCCATGCTTCTTTCTCCAGCCCTAAAAGGAACAGTGACTTCCTGCAGTTATTTGCTGTTTGGTAATCTCCCCTATCCTTTTTCTCCTCCTACAGTTCTTTAATCATGCTTTTGAAATACAAATTCTCTAAATTATCACCATTTAAATTCCTCAAGTAGTTTCTGCTTGCGTGATTGAAGACTGATAAACTACTGAGCCAGAAGGTCTCTGAGGAAACAACTTTTGGGATTAGTTATCTAGCATAATTGGGCTTGAGAAAAGTGATGACATCCTTATCAGTGGAAAATAAATGAGGAGAGAAATTGATGTTACTCAGAGACAGATGCAGTGACTGATGACTTTGGTCTTCCTTTTTTGAAAGAATGAAAAGGCTTCCTTTGGACTAGGATAGTTACATCCTTTTAGGAAGAAACACTGTAACAGTGTTTTGCCCAGCAGCCAAATAGTAAATAGTGCCAAATAGAGTCTTAGGTCTCAGCTCTACACCCACCCATTTCATACTTCATTTCTACTTTCAACTTACAAAAAAAAAAAAAAAAGACATTTCCCAATCTGCCTTGCTAGGTGGCTTCTTCAATGCACCCTTCCAATGGAAGGCATGGACAAAGGATTTGAATGCAGAAAGAAAGGAAAACTAAGCCGTTTTTCCAACTCACTGAAGTGATTTATATTTGAGTAGCTATAAATTATTGGTTGGGAAGTGATAACTAACTGCTATAACAAACAGCTAAAAAAAAAATCACGCTGGCTAATTTATTACTCTGACTATACGTCTACCGCTGGATAATCTAGGAATTCTGTTCCATGTCAGCAGGATCCAGATATGCAAAATCATAGACTATCTACCATCTGGAACATTGCTAGCTGCCGTGGCAGGGATAAAGAAGCTCCTAGAATTTTTTTCACTTCTCATTAGCCAAAAAAATGTCGCTTTGCCACGCATACCTCAAAAATTGTCAGGAAGCTGGAAATATTTTGGCAACAGCATTGAAACGCATTACCCTTACCTTCTGCCGTGTGAACTTGTGCTTCTAACACCTTTATAAACAATTCCCAGCATTAAAATCCCTATATAAGAAACACAGAAAAATCCTAAAGTATTTTCAGATTTTGTACAAATATTTAATGGAAACACCATCTTAACTCACATTTTCCCTCATTGTTCCTCATCGCAATAAATTGGTACTCCATGAACTTAGGTTTTTAAGGAAAAAGTCTTAGGCTCCTTTGTCGTATATCACATTTCCAATACATCAGATATTCTGGCCACTTCCAACTTTGAAATATTTGCCAAACCTAAAAATTTCTAGCATTTCTGCTGCTACCACATTGGTCCAAACTATAATAACTTCTCATCACAGGTATTATATAAAAACTTAATAACTCATTTGTCTGTTTTTACTCTTTTCTTCAAGAGTCCTGATAACCCTTTCGATAAGTAAGTCATAGCTTGTTGTTCCCTTCATCAAATTCCTCTGATGGCATCTCATCTCTTGTGAAGTAAAATTCCAGAGCCCTGCTCTGTGCTCTACATCTTCTGATCCTCAACCCACCTGATGGCATCTTCTCTCTAACTCTTCTCCTTGCTCACTGTCCTTTCACTTCTTTTCCATCATGAGTGGTTCATTTTGTTTAATATATTTTGTGTTTATGGACAAGTTATTTGTTGAATTTGCACTTTATTGTTTCACTTTATTGTCCAATTAGCAAACTAGATCAAAGGCAAAAATAACTGAGAAATGTTATTGTAATGCAAGTGTTATTAAAACAGGAATTTAAATATTGTACTAAATTTATGAAATGGCATTGAATTCTATGTAGTATTAATATCATGAAATATGGAATGAGCAAATAATATCACAGCTCTCTGATAGTTTTTAATAAGATGAAAACAATCTTTGTGGAGTATGAATCTATTCTTGGCACATATAAAGTTCCTAAATGAAGGAACCAATCTGTGATTTTTATGTTAAGCTCGTTGCTGAAAACTACACAAAAACAGTTCTTTCATTTATTAATGATTATTGTGAATAATGACATAAATTAGAATAGGACCAGAATATGATGAAAGCACATGAACATATAGCAAAATCGGGCATTTCTATGGAAAATAAACAAAGCAGATTCCATGTGATTTTAGATTTTTATCCTCCTGTATCCGAGAAGAACAGTTGACTTAAAAAAGATGCCTCTGATTCAAGAATTGTAGCTTAAGAAATAATGAAAAATATAACTGTGAACCAATCCCAGAAAGACTCCAATTTTTAACGCACAGTGCTAAGATATATGCAAAGACGTGTGCAATAAATACAAGACTTCTTTTTCACACCAATGTGTATGAGCTATAAAAAGGAAAATAGGCTCCTATTTTTGAAATGGGAGGAGATTTTGTAAAGTAAATATCATTTTCTATGATTTAAGTGGCTTGCCCAAGTGATGTGTTGAGTATTTTGAATAGTCTGAATGTAACATCCTTTGCTGCAAAATCATCACTATATCTAATGCTGAGATAAGATATCAGCTTTTTAGGACTGAACTGTGTGGAAAAACACTGGGCTATCTAAAGTTTGTTATTTTTATTACACCTAATGAAAATAGCTGATGGTCATTTTTATAACCACTTTCAACTATAATAGCAATGAACTCTGAGGAAAGAGCTTCTCTACCTTAATTTGATCAAACAGTAGATTTGAAATTTATTTGCCTCTATTTGAAGCTGAAATACTCAATCTTCTATCTTTTGAGTATAAGGTCCTGTCAGCTTTGTATCTGACAGTGTCCTTCCAGGAATTTTTAGTGAGAAACCTTACCTTCATCTCTAGGTCTTTGTTCTATCTGCATATTCTGAGACATCTGACATAGCTACCAAATGATATCAATTCTCAAAGACACTATTGAGTAATATATATGGAGTATAAATTAAAAAATTTAATAAACAGCCAAAACATAGATTCTAACACATGATTTAATCTATTTATCATCAAGACAGATGCAAATATCTTACTACCCCCTAACATAAATGAACAACAATCTTATCAATTAAATATTTACATTAAAATGTGATTTAACTTTTTAAATTATTTAAAATTGGTGGCCTACGTAGTTCCCTAAATGCCAAATACTTGAGATAAGCCATTCTGGGGATTGTTAATGTAAGATTTTTTTACAAAGGTAGAAATGTATTTCTCCTTTATCTCCCTATCTGTGACCACAGTCAGTTTAAGCAGTGATCTAAAAAGCAGTAAAGAGGGGCACCTGGGTGGCTCAGTGGGTTAAAGCCTCTGCCTTCAGCTCAGGTCATGATCTCAGAGTCCTGGGATCCAGGCCCACCTCAGGCTCTCTGCTCAGTAGGGAGCCTGCTTTCTCTCTCTCTGCCTGCTTGTGATCTCTCTCCTCTCTGTCAAATAAATAAATAAAATCTTAAAAAAAGGGGCAGTAAAGATGCAGATTTAGGTAATCTAAAAGTTACTAATTTTAATTAATATAAATCAGGTCTTTTCCCTATTTCTCCATACCCATTTCCTTATGTCCTTTTCTCCATAAGACTTGTCTCTGATTTTTGCAGTTTTAATCAATAATTATCCAGATTCTATTATTTATTTTATTCTCTACCTGAATATCCATGAAGTATTTTCTCATAATACTTGTTAAATTTATCTCCCTCTCCCACACTTTCAGGCACTCATTAATTCATACCTATATTGAACATAAAATTTCCAGTTATTGTGAAGTTTTTGTAATCACTTTTGTGTTCTGTCAATATTTAATAAATGTTCAGATGTTGTGTTATTAGGTACACAGGATCATCATGCCTTCTTGAGTGATCTGTTGTTTTATCAGTATATGTCTCTTCTCTAGAAATACTTTTTTCTCATTCTGTGCAATTTTTAACTTTTTATTTTAACTTAAATATAGTTGACATAAAGTATTAATTTCAGTTGTACAACAGAGTGTTTTGACAATTATAAAAGTAAGTGCTCACCCCTATAAGTGTAGTTACCATTTTCACCATACAATGTTAATATAATGTTACTGATTATGTTCTCAATGCTACACTTCTCATTCTTGTGAATTAGTTACTTTATAACTGGAAGTTTGTACCTCTCAATCCCTTTCAGCTATTTCACCTATCACTTCACTGTCCCTCCCCTCTGGGAACTGCTAGTTTCTTATATTAATTATTCGGTTTCCATTGTTTTTTGTTTCTTCAATTCCTTTTTCAGATTACCCATGTAAGTGAAAGCATGTATCATTTGTCTTGTTCTGACTATTTGACTTAGCTTCAAACCTTCTATGTTGTTGTTAGTGGGAAGAAGACTTTGTTTTATTGCTGGATAAATTTCTATCTTTTTTTATGCATTTATCTATCAATGGATGTGTAAGTTGCTTCCATATCTTCGCTATTGTAAATAATGTTGCAATAAACATAGGGACACATATCTCTTCTTGATTTAGTGTTTTCATTTTCTTAATGTAAGTACAGAAATGGGGCTAATAGATCATATGGTATTTCCTTTAATTTTTTGAGGAAACTCCATATCGTTTTCCATAGTGGCTGTATCAATGTGCATTCTGACCAACAGTGCATGAAAGGTCCCGTTTTCTCATATCCTTATCCAACAGTTGTTACTTCTTTCCCCCTGCCCCATACTGGCTATTCTTACTAGTCTGAGATGATCTCTCATTATGGTTTTAATTTGCATTTCCATAATGATTAGTGATGTTGAGTCTTTTTCTGTTTGGATCTGTATGTCTTCTTTGGAAAAATGTCTACTCAGATCTTGCTTTTCTTTTTTAAACTATGTGTCAATTTATGCTAATTTTTAAGTATGCATACACAATGGAAACTCACGTGGCATATGTACACACATATACTAGAAGAAACTTTAACAATAAAACTATTTCTACTCTGAACATGGATCTATTTAATAATTTCTTTTATTAACATATAATGTGTTATTTGCCTCAGGGGTCCAGGTCTGTGAATCATCAGTCTTACACAATTTACAGCACTCACCATAGCACATACCCTCCATAACCCATCCACCCCATCCCATTCCCTGCTGCCAGCAACCCTCAGTTTGGTTCCTGAGATTATGAATCTCTTACAGTTTGTCACCATCTCCGGTCCCATTTTATTTCAATTTTCCCTCCTTAACCCCCTTGACCTCCTGCCCTGCCTCTCAAATTCCTCATATCACAGATATTATATGATAATTGTCTTTCTCTGATTGACTTATTTTGCTTAGCATAATACCCTCTAGTTCCATCCATGTCATTGCAAATGGCAAGATTTCACTTTTTGATGGCTATATAGTATTCTGTTGTATATACATACCACTTCTTCTTTACCCATTCACTGTTGATGGATGTCTAGTTTGGCTACTGTGGACATTGCTGCTATAAACATTGGAGTGCACATGCCCCTACAGGTAACTACATTTATATCTTTAGGGTAAATACCCAGTAATGCAATTGCTGGGTCATAGAGTAGCTCGATCTTCAGCTTTTTGGGGAACCTCCATACTGTTTGCAAGAGTGGCTGCACCAGCTTGCTTTCCCACCAACAGTGTGAGAGGGTTTCCCTTTCTCTGCATCCTTGCCAACATCTGTCATTTTCCTGACTTGTCAATTTTAGCCATTCTGACTGGTGTGAGGTGGTATCTCACTGTGGTTTTGATTTGTATTTCCCTGATGCCAAGTGACATTGAACAATTTTTCATGTGTCTTTGGCCATTTGGATGTCTTCTCTGCAGAAATGTCTGTTCATGTCTTATGCCCATTTCTTGATCAGATTATTTGTTCTTTGGGTGTTGAGTTTAAGAAGATCTTTATAGAGTTTGGACACTAGCCCTTTATCTGATAAGTCATCTGCAATACTAGCAAATAGGTTATCTTTTGTTTCTGTTGACAGTTTCCTTTGCTGTGCAAAAGATTTTTATCTTGATGAAGTCCCAATAGTTCATTTTTACCCTTGCTTCCCTTGCCTTTGGAGATGTTTCTAGGAAGAAGTTGCTGTATCTGAGGTCAAATAGATTGCTTCCTGTGTTCTCTTTAAGGGTTTTGATGGATTCCTATCTCACATTGAGGTCTTTCATCCATTTTTAGTTATTTTTCTGTGTGTGGTATAAGGAAATGGTCCAGTTACATTCTTCTGCATGTGGCTGTCCAGTGCTCAACACCATTTGTTGAAGAAACTATCTTTTTTCCAATGGGCATTCTTTCCTGCTTTGTTGAAGATTAGTTGACTGTAGAGTTGAGGGTCCATTTCTGGGGTCTCTGTTCTGTTCCTTCAGTCTATGTGTCTGTTTTTGAGCCAGTACCATACTGTCTTGATAAATACATCTTTGTAATAGAGCTTGAAGTCTGGAATTGTGATGTCACCACCTTTGGTTTTCTTTTTCAACATTCCTCTGACTATTTGGGGTCTTTTCTGGTTCCATATAAATTTTAGGATTATTTGTTCCATTTCTTTGAAATAAATTGATGGTATGTTGATAGGGATTGTATTAAATGGGTAGATTGCTTTAGGTAGCATAGATATTTTCACAACATTTGTTCTTCCAATCCATGAGCATAGAACATTTTTCCATTTCTTTGTGTCTTCCTCAATTTCTTTCATGAGCACTTTATAATTTTCTGAGTACAGATTATTTGCCTCTTTGGCTAGGTTTATTCCTAGGAATCTTACAGTTTGGAGTGCAACTGTAAATGGGATTGACTCCTTAATGTCTTTCTTCTATCTTGTTGTTGGTGTATAGAAATGCAACTGATTTCTGTGCATTGATTTTATATCCTGACACTTTACAGAGTCCTTTGGGTTTTCCACATAAAGTATCATATCATCTGCAAAGAGTGGGAGTTTGACTTCTTTGCTGATTTGGATGCCTTTTATTTCTTTTTATTTTCTGATTGCTGAGGCTAGGACTTCTAGTACTATGTTGAATAGCAGTGGTGATAGTGGACAGCCCTGCTGTGTTCCTCACCTTAAGGGAAAAGCTCTGAGTTTTTCCCCATTGAGAATGATATTTGCTGTGGGTTTTTCATAGATGGCTTTTATGATATTGAGGTATGTACCTCTATCCCTACACTGTGAAGAGTTTTGATTGAGAAAGGATGCTGTACTTCGTCAAATGCTTTTTCAGCATCTATTGAGAGTATCATATGGTTCTTGTTCTTTCTTTTATTAATGTATTATGTCACATTGAATGATTTGTGGATGTTGAACCACCCTTGCAACTCAGGAATAAATCCCACTTGGTTGTGGTGAATAATCCTTTCAATGTACTGTTGGATTCTATTGGCTAGTATTTTGGTGAAAATTTTTGCATCTGTGTTCATCAAGGATATTGGTCTGTAATTTTCCTTTTTGATCAGTCTTTGGTTTTGGAATCAAGGTAATGCTAGCCTCATAAAATGAGTTTGGAAGTTTCCCTTCCATTTCTCTATTTTGGAACAATTTCAGGAATAGGTGTTAATTCTTCTTTAAATGTTTGGTAGAATTCCCCTGGGAAGCTATCTGCCCCTGGACTCTTGTTTATTGGGAGATTTTAAATAACTGCTTCAATCTCCTTACTGGTTATGGGCCTGTTCAGGTTTCCTATTTCTTCCTGGTTCAGTTTTGGTACTTTATATGTCTCTAGGAATGCATCCATTTCTTCCAGATTGTCAAATTTGCTGGAGTATAGTTGCTCATAATATGTTTTTACAATTGTTTGTATTTCTCTTTCAGTCATGATTTTATTAATTTGGGTCCTTTTTATTTTCTTTTTGATAAGTCTGGCCAGGGGTTTATCAAATTTATTAATTCTTTCAAAGAACCAGCTCCTAGTTTCATTGATCTGTTCCACTGTTCTTTTGGTTTCAATTTCATTGTTTTCTGCTTTGATTATTATTTCTCTTATCCTGCTGGGTTTAGTTTTTCTTTGCTGTTCTGTTTCTAGCTCCTTTAGGTATAAGGTTAGGTAGTGTACTTGAGACCTTTCTTGTTTCTTGAGAAAGGCTTATATTGCTATCTACTTTCCTCTCAGGACTGCCTTTGCTGTGTCCCAAAGATTTTGAACAGTTGTGTTTTCATCTTCACTTGTTTCCATGAAGTTTTTTAATTCTTCTTTAATTTCCTGGTTGACCCATTCGTTCTTTAGTAGGATGCTCTTTAGCCTCCATGTATTTGAGTTCTTTCCAACTTTCCTCTTGTGGTTGAGTTCTACTTTCAAAGCACTGTGGTCTGAAAATAGGCAGGGAATGATCTCAGTTTTTTGGTACTGGCTGAGACCTGATTTGTGACCCAAGATGTGATCTATTCTGGCGAATGTTCCATGTGCACTAGAGAAGAATGTGTATTCCATTGCTTTGGGATGGAATGTTCTGAATATATCTATGATGTCCATCTGATCCAGTGAGTCATTTAAAGCCTTTATTTCCTTTTTGATCATTTGGTTAGACGACCTGTCCATTTCAGTGAGGAGAGTGTTAAACTCCCCTACTATTGTTATATTATTGTTGATGGGTTTCTTTGATTTTATTATTAATTGGTTTCTATAATAGGCTGCTCCCGTGTAAGGGGCATTGATATTTAAAATTGTTAAATAATCTTGTTGGACAGACCTTTTATATTTAAAAGGAGTGATAGAGTGTCCTTCTTCATCACTTATGTAGTCTTTTGCTTAAAATCTAATTTATCTGATTTAAGATTGCCACTCCAACTTTTTTTTCTATGTCCATTATCATGGTAAATTTTTTCCACCCCCTCACTTTAAATGTGGAGGTGTCTTTGAGTCTCAAATGAATTTCTTATAGACAGCATACTGATG
This sequence comes from Procyon lotor, assembly GCA_028646535.1. Taxonomy (NCBI): domain Eukaryota; kingdom Metazoa; phylum Chordata; class Mammalia; order Carnivora; family Procyonidae; genus Procyon; species Procyon lotor. The sequence continues at coordinate 61,634,041 of CM053607.1, forward strand.
AGTCTTTTTTTTTTTTTTTAATCCATTCTGACACGCTGTGTATTTTGATTGGGGTATTTAGCCCATTTACATTCAGGGTAACAACTGAAAGATAGGAATTTAGTGCCATTGGATTGCCTGTAAGGTGACTGGTACTGTATATTGTCTCTGTTCCTTTCTGGTCTGTTACTTTTAGGCTTTCTCTTTGCTTAAGAACCCCTTTCAAAATTTTCTGTAAGGCTAGTTTGGTGTTTGCAAATTCTTTTAGTTTTTGTTTGTCCTGGAAGCTTTTTATCTTTCTATTTTCAATGACAGCCTACCTGGATATAGTATTCTTGGCTGTATATTTTTCTCATTTAGTGCTCTGAATATATCATGCCAGTCCTTTCTGGCCTGCCAGGTCTGCTGCTAATCTAATATTTCTACCATTGTAGGATATAGATTGATTGTCCTGAGCTGCTTTCAGGATTTTCTCTTTGTCACTGAGACTTTTAAGTTTAACTATTAGATGATGGGGTGTTGACCTTTCTTTATTGATTTTTGTGGGGAGGGTTCTCTGAGCCTCCTGGATTTTGATATTTGTTCCCTTCACCAAATTAGAGAAATTCTCTGCTATAATTTGCTCCAAAATTACCTTATGACCCCTTTCTCTATCTTCTTCTGGCATTCCAATTCTAATTTTGTTTTATCTTATGGTATCACTTATTTCTCAAATTCTCCCCTTGTGGTACAGTAGTTGTTTATCTCTCTTTTTCGCAATTTCTTTATTCTCCATCATTTGGTCTTCTATATCGGTAATTTTCTCTTCTGCCTCATTTATCCTAGCAGTAAGAGCCTCCGTTTTTTTATTGCACCTCATTAATAGCATTTAGTTTCAACTTGGTTAGATTTTAGTTCTTTAATTTCTCCATAAAGGGGTTTTATTTCTCCAGAAAGGGATTCTCTAGTATCTTCCATGCTTTTTTTAAGCCCAGCTAGCACTTTGATAATCG
>CM053607.1:61635511-61654508 GCA_028646535.1 Procyon lotor
TCTCTTTAGGAATCCTGTGCTTCCTGGGCCTGGATATCTATTTCTCTAGATTAGGATTTTAAAGGCAGTAGCCTTATGTAGAGAGTGTCCTGTGGGGGCTTAATAGCACAACGCCTCCTGGTCACCAGAACCAGGTACTCCAGGGGTGTTCCCTGTGTGGACTGCATGCACCCACTTTTGCTACTGGGCCACAATTGCTGTGGGCACCCTAGGGGACAGGGCTGTCCCCCATTGTGCCTGGTAGAGAGGCTTAGATGTAGTTGCATTGTAAGTGCTGGTGGGCAGGGCTGGCCCCCAACCCAGGTGGATATAGTAAACAGCTGTAGTTCTGTTGGCTTGCTGATGGGTTGAGACAGCTCCTCCTATAGCTGGCTAAGAGTGTCTGCTGTAGATGCTGTGGGTGTGCTAGTGAGCAGAGCTATCCCCCAACCAGGACAGGGGTCACTTTGGGGGTTTAGGGGGGCTCTGGTTCTAGCTGAGGCTGCCTCTTGGGTGTGGTAGGGTGATCATCATTTTGGAAGGACACTAGTCCTGACAAAGTCTGCTCACAAGGTGTGGCCAAGCAGGAACACCTTTGTAGGAACAACTTTGTGCTTGCTGTGGGGGTGTGGGGGAGGGAGGATGAGTGGGCTGGGTCTGCGTGGGAACCAGTGGGCAAGGCAAGCATTGCTAGAAAGGTAGATGGAGAATGTCAGAACCAGCATCCACAAGGATTGGGCCAGCAAGGCTGAAGGAGGACAAGAAAAATGGCACTACTACCACTTGTGCTTCTTGAAGGAAGCTCCTGTAGATACCTCCTTCTCTGGCACACATCCTGAAATTAGTCTATAAATCTCCATATACAACGAGGTACTTTTGAAACTGCTGATTCTGTTCTGGGTCTCCGGTAGAGTGCCATAGCATGCTGGCCCTTTAAGAATAGAGTCTTAGTTTTGTAAAGCCTTTCCATTCTCTCAGATTTAAGCCCCACTAATTTTTAAAGCCACATATTATGGGGGCTTATATTCCCAGTGTAATATATTAATGGTTACTAAGATATGTATGTTAGTTTTTTATTAATGCCATTCAAATGATAACTGAGTACAAACAGTATAATAACTTTACAAGAGTACAGTTAGGAGCCCTGCGCCCAAATGGCCTGTGAGGGTGGCTTTGTGCCCCAGGTGAATGATAGCAGCGGCCACAAGTGGGGCAGCCCAGAGTAGTGCGGGAGCGCGGGAGCCTGGAAGCCCGGAGCGGAGATGGAGGCGGGGCCTGTGCTGGGCTCGCCCACTGGGGGGAGCCAAGGGCCCTGACCTGGGAGGCAGAGCAGTGGAGGGCAGCCCAAGAGTAGCGCCTGTGCTGTGGCCGGCCTGGAGGAGCGCATGCCACTTCGAGGAATGACGAAATGTGGGACATGTGGATTTGGGATATGGATTCATTGGAAAACCCACTTTGGGGTTATGACGTGATTTCTGATGAAACTGGATTGGAATAACTTTAATGATGTGTGTGTGTGTGTGTGTGTGTGTATTTAAATTTTGCATTTTACCTAAGTGCCATGAGAAAATTTGCATTATTACAAGATGGTCCTAGCCACCTCTTTGATTTGGGTACTCCTGGATATGTTCCTGATGCTTTACTCCAGTGAATGCAACAAATGTGATGGAAAAAAGGAGCGAGGACTTCCTGGTGGGGATGTTCTAGAGCCAGTACAAAAGCCTCATGAAGATCCTGGAGAAATGGGGAAACCAGTCATCATTCCTAAAGAGGATCAAGAAAAGATGAAAGAGATATTTAAAATCAGTCAGTTCAGTTTAATGGCGAGTGAGATGATCACACTCAACAGATCTTTACCAGACGTCAGGTTAGAAGGGTATAAAACAAAAGTGTATCCAGATAACCTTCCAACAACAAGTGTGGTGATTGTTTTCCACAATGAGGCTTGGAGCATGTTTCTGCGAACTGTCCATAGTGTTATTAATCGCTCACCAAGACAACATGCTAGAAGAAATTGTTCTAGTAATGATCCCAGTGAGAAAGACTTTTTAAAAAGACCTCTAGAGAGTGAATGTACAATGACAGGAGAGACCACTGTTTTCCTGTCACGTTTGATCTTGGCTAAGAGAGGCTCCAGCCATTCCACTGCACATTCACATGAGCATCTAAGAAGGTGATCACTTGGCCTTTAGACACAGTAGCTCCTTTTAATCTAGCTCTGAGCAGTCCAGAACGTTGTTCCATTCGAATTACATGAACTGGTACTTTTAATTTTTTCACGTAACTCTCTAGAGGTCTTTCAGGCAATCTGTCTGTGCCCTGTTATTAGCCCCCCTGCCTTATATTTTGTAAGGGCTCAGAATGGTTTAGAGAGTATTTTCTCGGCAGTCTAGCCCATTTTCAGACTTTAGTAGCTAAAAGCCTGATATGTCTAAAGGAGTTTTTCTTTCAGATATCCTGACAAGACCCCAGTCTTGTATAGATGGACTGTAGAATTACACAGGACTATAAGACTTGTCTAGATTTATTTCAGCTCTCTCTTCTGCTCCATCTTTTAGTGGGTTAAAACTGGTTTTTTTTTTTTTTTTTTTTTTTTAAAGTTAAATAATCACCTGCTTTTGCTTTTCCTCATCTAGGGCAGATTTCTCTTTGTCTGGACCTGCCACCACAGATAAGGAGAGTTGTGCTTTTTTTCTCGTGCCTTATTCTGGAATTCAGTTAGTTTGTTTATTTATATATTTAGCCACATCTTCATGGTGAAGTTAAAATCTATAACTTTTATTGTTTCTATCTTGATTTGAGTGAGAATGAGTTTAGTTTGATTTTCCTTATAGTAATCAGACATGGAAGTCATGTGGACATTAGAATTTGCAAACGTGTTTCAGACATTTTTTTTATTTTTCTCTTTCAGTGAAAATGATAGATCAACATGTCTTTAATTGCAAAACCAACATCTTAAGTCCATGTTTATTGTGGAACTTATGTCCCGTTTCTACAATTCCTTATTGGGCAAATCTATCCATCTATCTATCATCTATCTATCATCTAACTATCATCTATCTATATCATCATCTGTCATCTACCATCTATCATCTGTCTATTGATCTATCATCTGTCTATCTACCATCTATCTATACTACCTATCTACCTACCCGTCTATACGGAACTCCTACTTAAAGTTCCAAACCTGAATAAAACTTCCATCCTCTTATTAGATTTATTCTTTTTAAGGTATCATTATCTACCGAGGTTATTTAATTCAGAAACTCCTTCATTTTTCACTTTGTCATCTGCCTCTGCTTAAACATCCCATATCTGCTGCTTTTACTTTCCCTGACACCATTCAGTCTTCTTCTACCCAACTACATTGTCACCATTATAGAATAGGCCGTTATCATCTCTTTTCTGAATAAATAACAAACATCTTTAAGTTTCTCTGACCCCTGCCTTGTTCCCTTAAAGTCTTCCTTAAATGCACATCTGTGGATGTTGCTCATCTAAATAGTTTCCCATTCACCTGTGTGATAAAATTACTTCCATTTTTCCCCTTCATGATATGATTCTTGCTTACTTCAGCATCTAGTCCAGCCTTTCCTTCTAAATCGCCCTAAACTGTATGATTTTTGTTTAATTCATCAAACATATCTTGTTTTTTTTTCTTAGCCTTCAGGAATATATGCAAGCTACTAAAACTATCTCTTTATTCTTCTTACTCTCCACCCTTCCAATTTCTCTTCACAAATGTAAAAAAAATAAAAAGAACAAATTGATAAACCTTTAACAAATGTTATTCATCTATAAAAAAATTAACAAACACTACTTAGCATTTCTCATTATTTATATTTAATGTGAAATACTTGTGCTTTTTCTTTGTAAATCCTCTTTTGTCCTTCCTTTTTTTTTTTTTTTTTTTTATACCTTTCCTAACCAGATGGTGAGGTCTTAATTTTTTTGTTGTTGTTGTTTTAGTGTTTTTTTTTTAGGTCTTAATTTTTTTAGTGTTTAGTGTTAAGTACCTCATGCATCACAGCAATATCAATGTTTTTAAGTAAATTAAAGGAAAGTAAAAATCTTCCCTTGGAAATAAGAGCCAAGGGAAAGACAGGACTTTGTAGACTTTATTTTCAACCTTTAAATTATTTTCCTCTGCTTTTTCTAAACCTATAGATGTTTGAAGGGAAAAGAATCTCAGGACTCAAAGATAAAAGGGAAGGTAGGGTGGATGTTTTGTTAAATCATTATTTGAGGAGCCACATACTGTCCTTGAATATTCAAATTTGAAGCAACCAATAATCTACAAATGGGATTTATAAATTATGAATAGTGCTACAATAGTCACAGTTTGCTTTGGCTATATGCAAAATTATTATATTTTAGAATTCAAGTATGTATTCTCTCACCATACATTTGAACATCATTTGTGTTTTGAACAGTATCAAATAATTTCATAAATCGTGAATTAACATATTAATTTTATGGAGCTACTATGCTTGGCAATTTTAAATTTTTCTGTTGCTAAATACAGTTTTTAGTCAAAGATTTATTATTACTACTTTGAATAACATTTTTAAAATTCAATCCTGAGTTCACCTGCAACAAAAATACAGAGCAACATGTACCCATTTGTACAAACAGACGAGCTAGAAGAGCCAAGTATGGTGTTAAAAATCCTCAAATGATGATAGTCTTGGGCAAATGTTTACTTCTTATCAAAATTTTTGTGTGAGTAAAAATGATAGTGTTGGCATCTAAAAGAATGATAATTAAATGAAATAATACATGTAAAGTGTGTAGTCTAAAAAAGTGTAGTCTGAAACATAATTGGATATTTATATTTGTATATTTCATATTATAGTACTATAAAAAGTCTCCACCTTTCCTTGGTACCTAGAGAAATTTATTTCCAGTTAAATAAATAATTCTTAAAATTACAGACATGAGCACATATATTAAAATGACATATAAAGGGAGTAAGTGATTGCTCATAGTAACAGAACTATGTTTCAGAGTTGGCACATCAATCTCAGTCTTTAAATTCCAGGGTTAATGTAATTTCTGGTGTGTTTCAAAAAATGAAAATATTCCATTCTTCTCTGTCCTATTATTTTTATCATTTTAAGCTATATGTATTGAAAAGTAAAACAATTATTTTTATGTTTCGAGTAAACAGAATAAAGCATTATAGATTCAATACCACCTTCAAATAATTTAAGTTGGCACAGTTCAATGAGAATTAAGAATTTTAAAATGGCATGGTGATACTATATATATGAAAGGTATACACACACACACACTTAATGTATCTTGGGGCACCTGGGTGGCTCAGTGGGTTAAAGCCTTTGCCTTCAACTCAGGTCATGATCTCAGCATCCTGGGATTGAGCCCCGCATCAGGCTCTCTGCTCAGTGGGAGGCTGCTTCCCCTTCTTTCTCTGCCTGCCTCTCTGCCTACTTGTGATCTCTCTCCTCCCTGTCAAATAAATAAATAAAATCTTTAAAAAAAATTAATGTATCTCTAGGAAAACTTCCGTACTTTTAAGACAGGATTCAAATTAAATTGGTTATTTTGTGAACTCTTCCTTATCTTTGATAGAATTATACAATTTTCTTTTATTACTAGTGAAGTAAATTTCAGTGTGTAGATTTAAAATTACTATCAACTTCAACATGCATTTCTTGTGTGACTTCTAGGTCTGAGATACTGTGTTATAAATTATTACATGCTATCAAGGTATATAACTGAATGTTAAAATAGAAAAGTACGGACTATTGCCCTTTTATATAATTAAAATCCTCTATTATCTTTATATAAGATATACTGTTTTCTGGATAAAATTAAAACTTGTTAGCCCAGGGACTGATTTACCATGAGGCTAGTGAAACTTAAGACACTGAGTCATTTACTCTCCTTTCAAGAACCTGAAAAAATTTCTAATATTATCTTTACCTTGTCATATGCATTTTTGTAAAATTTGTCTCAGTAACCTATTGAAACATTTAATTGGCTAAGCCTTTTACATTCCACCTTACTCTCTGACAAAGGTCACATTTCATTTCATTTTGGGTGGCTTTGCAGTGATCATATTTAGCAATTTGGGGTTGTGGTTAAAAAAAGCTTGATTTGGGAATATATTTAATTTCAATGTATTGGGATTAAAATAGCTCTAGAATTGGAGAGAGGGTCTAGTTTATGACATTTGAGAGAACAGTCTGAAAAAATATTCTTAAAAGAAAAATATATATTCTTTAAAAAATTATGTGAAATTCCTTGGGCTTCTCACAGAGTTTTGTGCAAGTTAGGGGTCCTAAAAAATTTAGGCTTCAGTAATTCAACGTTAAATTCACTTCCCTTGAGATATAAGTATATAGCCTATAATCACATTGCTGTTTAGTTAAGCTTCTGCTAGAAGGATTTCTAAGCTAGTAAGCGATAAATCTTTCGAAGACTAATCATCTTAAAATTACAAAAGAACGTATGCCTTTTTACTCAATGTATCACCAGGTTTTTGCTTTTCTAATGCAAAAATACAGTAGTCTACTTTTAGTCAATGTTGAGAACTGGACTCAATTTACCACCTTTTTCTTCAAGTCCTGAACTTCTTCTTATGGAGACCAAGCCTTGATACATGTACTTTTGCTCTGAAATAGCCTTGTCTAATTATATCAGTACAGGTTCCTACTAATTTTTAGCAAATTTAACATAAAATTCTGAATCAATGAAGATATATTCACAGTATGCCACTCCAAGGAGGATGTTGATGGTAAACAAATACAGTCAGTTCAAATATTAATGTTACTACTTGCACAAGATGAATTGAAATATTCTGAAACCTTTCATCTATGTATAAAGAAATTTGGCTTTCTGTTCTCAAATTGGAAAAAAATATTCTGAAATTTTGTGATACTGTGAATAATAACTTAGGAATCCAGAAAAATCTATCGTAAACCATTGGGGTTTTTTTGTTTTGTTTTGTTTTTGAAGCCATTAACTATGTTAGGGACACCTGGGTGCCTTCGTCAGTTAAGCATATAACTTTTGGTTTTTGTTCAGGTCGTGATCTCATTGGTCATGGAGTCAAGCTCCAAGTCAGGCTCTGCCATCAGTGGGGAGTCTGCTTGAAATGTTTCCCTCTGTCCCTCCTTCCACTTGCACAGTCATGTGCTCTCTCTCTTTAAAATAAACAAATCTTAAAAAAAAGCCATTAACTGTGTTAGAGAAAGAGTGGAAATTTCCATTATCTCTTTAGACAATGATACTACAAAATGGTTGCTTACATAAAAGACAAAAGTATGCATCCAAAAACTGTACATAAAATTTCAGAGAAAATTATTAGGTATTGACTAAAGGAAAAATAAAGTTCTTATTCTCCTTCTGTTTTTGAGTATTTGCCAAGTTTTAAAAATTTGTATTTTGTTGTGACTTTAGTTATTCTGAATATCCCCTTTTATATGTAATTTTATATTTTATGTGTGTGCTTCAAACCATACAAAACATGGATGTGTTTATTCTCTCTAGAATGACATTCTACACCCTGAATGATCTAGCCTGTCTCCCAGGCTCATATATCAAATTCCTCTGGAACACTTTGCTTATTGTTGCCACATCCTCTGTGTCTGTAGTCTGAGTTAGGTGACCTTTCACACTCTTGGAGGAGCATTTGTTCATAATAATTACTCTTTACTCAATATTTGTGTGTCATCCCTGTCTTGAATATAATATCTACATATCTTACCAATGTGTAGTTTGCTACTTGGAACCTATTTATTGAGGATTTTCTCTCTACCAGTGGCCATTGATAAATATTGCATTTATTAAGTTGTTTAATTTCAGAACAAACATCTGGAGTGTTATTATCTACATATAGTAGATAAGGAAATAGGACTTAAGTAAGCTGATCAAGGTCACATAGTAGTTAAAAATTGGAGTTAAAATTCCAATTTATTTATTTATTTATTTATTTATTTATTTATTTATTTAAAAAGATTTTATTTATTTATTTGACAGAGAGAGAGAGATCACAAGTAGGCAGAGAGTCAAGCAGAGAGATGGGGGGAAACAGGCTCCCCGCTGAGCAGAAAACCCCATGTGGGACTCGATCCCAGGACCCTGACATTATGACCTGAGCCGAAGGCAGAGGCTTTAATCCACTGAGCCACCCAGGTGCCCCTAAAATTCCAATTTAAATGTGGAATTGTATATACATGTTTTTTACCATCTGCTTGACGATTTTTAAGTTAGTGGTTTTATAGTTAATGTACATTATAGAGAATAAATAAATTTCCATATCCCTATCAAATGCCATTGTTTTTCTGAGGGTATTCACTATTGAAAATAGTGTGTACCCTTCTAGTTCATATATTTAAAAATTAACTGCATATATATTCCTTCTCACTCTTAATATTGTTTGTTTATTCAGCCTCTGTTTTTGTCCAACCGTGCTAGAGATTTTTCAATTTATTGACCTCTTTCCCCAGAGAACCAGAGTTCATTGTCTCCTGCCTTTTTGTCTTCTACATCAATAATCTGTGCTCTTAATGGTGTTCTTTCTTATACTTTTATTGGGTTACTTCTCTTGCTTTTTCTGTAAGTTATTAAGATGAACGTTTAACTGCTTTTCTACCCAGAATAATCTCACACTCATGAGATTCATAATTGAAACATTTGCAGTCCTAGAGGCCAATGGAAGAGTTGTAACACCATGCTCTACATTAGAGGGTGACATTGCCCATCTTTCTCATTTTTTTCATTTGTTAAAAAAAAATTGAATCTCCTTTATTTCATCCAATCTCCCCAACACACACATACACAAACCTCTCCTCCACTAACCACCAGTTTGTTTTCTGTATTTGAGTCTATTTTTTTCTCTTTTCTTTCATTCTTTCTTGACCTGATTCTTAAATTCCACATATGAGTGAAATCATATGGAATTTGTCTTTCTCTGACTCAGTTCACTTAGCATAATATCCTCCAGTTCCACATATATGTATATGTATGAGATTTATCTATTCATCAATGGATGCCTGGGCTATTTATATATCTTAGCTATTGTAAATAATGCTGCAATAAATACAGGGGTACATTTATCTTTTCAAATTAGTGTTTTTGTTTTCTTTGGGCAGATACCCAGGTGTGGAATCACTGAATCTTAGGGTATTTCTTTTTTTGTTTATATTTTATTTTTAAAAATTTTTTTATAGATTTATTTATTTGAGAGAGAGCTGGGGGAGAGGCACAGCAAGAGAATCTCATGCACACTCCCTACCGAGCACAGAGCCCAATGAGAGGGGCTCAATCCCACAACCATGAAATCATGACCTGAGCCAAAATCAAGTCAGATGCTTAACCTACTAAGCCACGGAGTTGCCCCTCTATTTTTTTTTTTTTTTTGAGGAACCTCCATACTATTTGCCACAAAAAATTCGCTGCACCAACTTACATGTACAACAGAGCACAAAGGTTCCTTTTTCTCCACATCCTCACCAACACTTGTTACCTCTTGTCTTTTTGAGGCTAGCTATTCTGCCAGATGTAAGGTGTTATCTTATTATGGTTTTGATTTGCATTTCCCTGATGATTAGTGATGTTGAGTATCTATTCATATATCTGTTTACCATTTAAAAATCTTCTTGGGAAAAATGTCTATTCAGGTCCTCTTCCCATTTTTTAATCAGATTTTTTTTGGGGGGTATTGCATTGCATAAGTTCTTTATATGTTTTGGATATTAGTCCATATTTGATCATTATTGAATAATGTTCTCCCATTCAAACTGTTTACTTTTAATATGTAAAAATTGATTTTTTGTATAGTGAATTTTAACATCTTTGCTCAATTCATTTATTAGGAGAATCTTCCTAGACAATTATGCCATCAACAAATTATGGCACTTTTATTACCTTTTTGTTAATGTTTATTTTTTGTTAGATTACACTCTTAAGTCCAGCAAAATGCTGAATAGAAATAGAAATAGCATATTACATCATTATGTGTTCCTCAGGTTTGAGAATATTTATTGGTAAATGGTGATTAAAGTTTCTGGGAAGAAGGAAGCAGTCACTACTGAGGAATGTTCTCAATCATGTTCATTTATTTCCAGGCATAAAAAGACATTTTTTCAGATTTATTCATATTAAAGGATAATAAAGATAGAAAAGTTCTCAGAGACATTACAGGATAGTAAAGATAAGTGTCCATCAGTCACTTTCTTGCAAAAAAAAAATATGCTTACGTGTTAGTGTAAGAAATATAATGTCTTTCTTCAAAGTCAATAATCAGATTTACAGCAGTCCTTGTAAAAAAAATGGAGGAGGGATATATCCTAAGTTGAGTGTTCTTTAGCTGTGACACTGAGGCACTTTGTGTACAGCACCCACCTGGTCTGCTTTTGCATCATCCTGATGGAAAATAGGAGCAAGAGAGATTGAGACAAAAACAGGATCTCTGGCCACTACAATGTCTATAAGTAATAAAATGACTAATTTCATTTGGGCTCATTGTCTCCTTACTGGCTAACTATGTTAAAGTGTGGCAGAACAACCTAGCAATAGCCACCGCTGGAAATGCTTGATCACTTGTCAACCATAGAACCAAAACCACAATTTATCTTCCTTCTTTCTCTCTTATCAATCCTAATGGCAAAAATAGCAACTCTAGAAGCTATTTGTTTTGGTATTTCTAATTAAGTTTAATATACTGCTTATTTCATAAATTTAAGATCTGTTTATTTATACTTCATAATGTTGAAGATTGTAACTCATACTATTACCTAACAATTCACTGATTTGTCAAAATAGTACACTATGATTATATTTTCTTTCATTTATGACTTTCATTCCACTACTGGAATTAATAATGTACTCACTGTTTCATTAGTTTAATTCTTCCAGCTCCTCCTCTTCTACTTTCTTTTTAATTTGACTCAGTCTCTTCATTCCTTAACATAATATACATTAACATTATTTTCCTAGAGTCAGGTTAAACAGATAACTGATAAATATTTTCCCCTTGAGATGTCTCTATTGGATTCCCTATCAGTCTTCTTCACTCTAGGTTACAATTATTTCAGCATCCTGATTAACTATTCAACTGTGTTACTTTGCTAATTGTCTTTACCTTTCTCTTGTGTTGGTTTCCTGTTTTCTGAAACATTTATCTTCTGCTTTCTGGTTATATCATTGTGTAAACTATATAATCTTTAAAGAATCTTTTTATAACATATTTTGACTCTAACAGTGATTTTAATAGGTATGTTTAATTCATTACTTTTATGTGCAAGAATAAGTGATAATAAAACGTAGACACTATTTTAAAGGTTTCAATCTTCACAAAAACACATTTAATCATCAAAAAACCAAATTGAGGTATATTTTATTACCACTTTTATTTTATATGAGGAAATTGAAGCATGGGGAGATTAAATCACTTATCCAAGACTGTACATTTAGGAAGAAATCAGGGTAGATTTCAAATCATGGCAGTCAGGCCCTGGAGCTTATGTTCTTAAACACCAAACCATACTGTTTGAGGAAACAAGTATGTTGTCTTTTTTGCATACAGTTCTTTATTCTCAGACTTTATGCTTCTTATTTATTTACTTGTGTTCCATTTTTTGCTCTATAGTTGTATTTTCTTTCAGTATTTTTCTCCAGTAATTTGGAAGGCACATAGGTTATTTTTTGATAAAATAGTTGATGCTTTAAAATTTTTCCTACAGCAATAAAGATGGAATCAGTTTCTCTGATTATCAAAAAATCATACAGCATCAGTCCATGGTACCCTATGTAAGATGAAAAAAATGAATATGTATCCTTTTTCTAGGACTTTTGTTCTAGGTCATTTATTTTTAAATGACCTAGAAATGTTACCTAATTTAATATTGTTAATTTTTAAAATATTTTTTCTTAAGAAAAATACTAATTTTGGGTGTATCCTGATGGCTCAGTCAATTAAGCTTCTGCCTTTAGTTCAGGTCATGGTCTCCAGGTCCCAGGGTCGAGTCCCGTGTCAGGCTCCCTGATCAGCAGGGTGTCTGCTTCTTCCTTTCCTATCCCTCCACTTGTTCCCCACCCCCCTCTCTTAAGTGAATAAAATCTTAAAAAAAAAAAAATGATTAATTTTTGTTTGCTTTCAAAATAAACATAAAGGTAAACTATTCATTAATGTCTTTTTAAATACAATTTTTGCTGAAAGAATTTATATGAATTCATATATTTTCAATGATATATATATAAATTTATATAAAGTTTTATATAACATTTATATGAGGTAATTCTTTTCCTTGAATCCTCATTTTTTACTCCTCATATGCAATAATAAAAAAAGGAATACCTTCATAATAGACTGTTTATACAGATGCTTATTTTAGATAACATATGTATTCAATTCTTAGCTCCTCTGAACGGAATGATTAGAAAATCCCAACTGCATAGTGAGTACAATCTTTTATTTATTTATTTATTTATTTATTTATTTATTTATTTATTTATTTAATATTGGGAAATACCTACTCCAACATTATAAGAGTTAGATTGTCCAAAATACAGATGTGCATTTTCTTAAAATGTACGTGGCCTTTACTATTCTGTAAGATTTCATTTGCACCAAATTTGTGTATGTGCAATATTCAGTCTTCATTATCATTAACAATAGCCACTTTAGTAATCAGACTTCCAGGTAAAGATTGGCAAATATTGTTAAATTTATCACATCAAGTCCTGAGGACTTGCATAATTTTATCCAAATAAAATAGAGATAAATCCTTTATCTTCAGCTCCAGTGACATTGTATAGCAAATCCAGATGTAGATTGTTATGAAGCAAATAAATGTGAGACATAATCTGCACTTCTACAGAGGATTTCTAAGGGACTAGCCTTTCTGTCTTAAAGAGGTAATATGAATTTGCCACATAATATTTAAAAAGCAATCCCAGGAAATGTTTCAAAATTTTCACTTATATAAAAGATTAATGGTCATAATAACCTAGAAATTAAAATGGAATTGTCAGTAAGAAAAATGTGAACAAAAAAAGGTAATGAAATTAGTTGTTTCTAAAATATGCTAGACAAAATATATTATCTATATTATTCTTACAATAACACTTTTAGGTTGGTATTTATATCACCATTTCACAACTAAAGTAATGGAAACTTAGGTTGATTTTAAAACTCACCTAAATTCATATAGATAGCTATGAGTAAATTTAGTATATGTACCTTGACATTTTAGTAATCTGCTTTATCAAACAGTAGAGAAGATATGTGTGGAAAGGAAGTATGTTGATTATAATATCTAATATCTAATAGATAATATCTAACAGATATCTAATATCTAATTCATAGATATCTTTTGGGATATTCTAGTAACCAAACTTAAAAAAATATATATATATTTTTAAAGATTTTATTTATTTGACAGAGAGAAACACAGCGAGAGAGGGAACACAAGCAGAGGGGATGGTAGCGGGAGAAGCAGGCTTCCCGCCAAGCAGGGAGCCCGATGCGGGTCTCGATCCCAGGACCCTGGGATCATGACCTGAGCTGAAGGCAGATGCCTAACGACTGAGCCACCCAGGCGCCCCAAAAAATACATATTTTTAAAGAACTTTAAGTTTTAAAACAGATTTGAAGACCTTTAATGATAATTATATTATTTTTTCTATAGTTCAGTTTTTATTCATTGACTGCTTCAAGGTCTATTTTTAGAATGACACAATTCCATTAGGTGTTCTTTCCTGCTTTGTCGAAGATTAGTTGACCACAGAGTTGAGGATCCATTTCTGGGTTCTCTATTCTGTTCTATTGATCTGTGTGTCTGGTATTGGCACAAAAACATACTGTCTTGGTGATCACAGCTTTGTAATAAAGCTTGAAGTCAGGCAACATGATGTTCCAGCTTAGGTTTTCTTTTTCAGCATTCCCCTGGTGATTCAGGGTCTTTTCTGGTTCCATTCAAATTTTAGGATTATCAGTCCAGCCCTGTGAAAAATGCCAATGGTATTTTCATAGGAATGGCATTGAAAGTGTAGATTGCTCTGGCCAGCATGGACATTTTAACAATGTTTATTCTTCCGATCCATGAGCATGGAATGTTTTTCTTCCTCTTTGTATCTTCCTTCATTTCTTTAATAAATGTTCTGTAGTTTCTAGAGCATAGATCCTTCATCTCTTTGGTTAGGTTTATTCCTAGGCATCTTATGGTTTTTGGAGTTATTGTAAATGGAATTGATTCCCTAATTTCTCTTTCTTCATTTACATTGTTAGCATATAGAAAGGCAACTGGGTTTTGTGCATTGATTTTGTATCCTTCCACATTGCTGAATTGCCGTATGAGATCTAATAACTTGGGTGGAGTCTTTTGGGTTTCCACATGGAGTATTATGTTATCTGTAAAGACAGAGAGAATCTCTCGGGACTCACATTTAGGTCTGTAATACATTTTATTTTTGTGTATGCTGAAAATGGTCCAGTTTCATTCTTTTGCATATAGCTGACCAGTTTCCCCAACACCATTTTTAAAGAAAGATTTTGTTTATTCGAGAGAGAGAATAAGTGGAAGGGAGAGGCAGAGCAAGAGGAAGAAACAGGTTCCCCACTGAGAGTCTGATGCAGGGCTCAATCCCAGGACCCTGGGATCATGACCTGAGCCAAAGGCAGCCTCTTAACTGACTGAGGCACCCAGGTGCCCCTCCCAATGCATTTGTTTTGTTTTGTTTAAAGATTTTATTTGTTTAATTGAGAGAGGGAGAGAGATCAAGTGTGAGATCAAGTGAGCTGGAGTGGGGGGGGGGCGTTCTGTCCTATTGGTCTTTGTCTCTCTTTTTATGCCAGTATCATACTGTTTTGATCACTACAGCTTTGTTTTATAACTTGAAATCTGGAATTGTGATGGCTCCAGTTTTATTTTTCTTTTTCAAGATAGTTTTGGCTATTCAGAGTCTTGTGGCTCCATACAAATTTTCGGATTATTTATTCTAGTTCTGTAAAAAATGCTGTTGGTATTTTGATAGGGATTGCATTAAATTTGTAGATTGCTTTGGGTAATACAAACATTTAACAATACTTGCTTTCCCAACCCATGAGAATAGCATGTCTTTCTATTTCTTTGAATCATCTTCAGTTTCTTTCAATAGTGTGTTATAGTTTTCAGAGTACAGGTCTTGCATCTCTTAGGTTTATTCCTAGGTATCTTACTGATTTTGGTGCAGTTGTAAATGGATAGATTTCTTTTTTTTTTTTCTTTTCTTTTTCTTTTTCTTAATGGATAGATTTCTTAATTTCTCTTTCTGTTTCTTCATTAATGCTGTGTAGAAATGGAACTGATTTCTGCATGTTGATTTTGTATCCTGGGACTTTACCAAATTCATTTATCAGTTCTAGTAGGTTTTTGGTGGAATCTTTAGGGATTTCTATGCATAATATCATGTAATCTGCAAATAGAGTTTTACTTCTTCTTTACCAGTTTGGATGCCTTTTATTTCATTTTGTTGCTGTGGTCAGATCTTCCAGTACTATGCTGAATAAAAGTGGTGAGGGTAGACGTCCTTGACTTGTTCTTGACCTTAGGGTAAAAGCTCTCAGGTTGTTTTTGCATTTTTACCATTGAGTATGATGTTGGCTGTGGGTTTTTCATACAAGGCCTTTCTTATGTTGAGGTATGTTCCCTCTAGATCTGCTTAGGAGAGGGTTTTATCATGAAAGCATTTTGTACTTTGTCAAAATGCTTTTTCTGCATCTATTGAAATGACCATATGGTTTTTATTCTTTCTCTTATTGATGTGTTGTATCATGTTAACTGATTTGTGACCTTTGCATTCTTGGAGTAAATCCCACTTGATCATGCTGTATATTTTTTTAATGTATTGACGGATTCAGTTTGCTAGTATTTTGTTGAGAATTTTTGCAACTATGTTCACCAGAGATATTGACTTATATTTCTCTCTATTTGTAGTGTCTTTATCTGGTGATACTGGCTTCATAGAATGAATTTAGGAGGTTTTCCTTCCATTTCTAGGTTTTGGAATAGTTTGAATAGGTATTAACTCTTCTTTAAATGTTTGGTAGAATTTTCCTGTGAAGCCAGGTGGCTCTGGACTTTGGTTTTATGGGATTTTTTTTTAATTGATTCAATTTCATTGCTGTTTAGCAATCTGTTCAAATTTTCTCTTTTCTCCTGCTTCAGTTTTAGTAGGTTATAGGTTTCTAGGAATTTATCTATTTCTTCTCAGGTGTCCACTTTGTTGGTATATAATTTTGCATAATAATCTCTTAAAATGGTGTGTATTCCTGTGGATTTGGTTGTTATTTCTCCTCTTCATGATTTTACTTGGGTCCTCTCCTTCTTTTGAGGAGTCTGCTAGAGGCTGATCATTTTTGTGTTTTTTCTTTTGCAAAAAACCATCTCCCAATTTTATTGATTTTTTTTCTTTAGTTTCTATATCATTTATTTCTGCTCTAATTTTTATTATTTCCTTCCTTCTGTTGGTTTTGTTTGTTGTTCATTTTCTACTTTGTTTTAGGTGTTAGGTTAGTTTGAGATTTTTGTTGCTTCTTGAGGTAGACCTATATTACTATAAACTTTCCTCTTGTATTTGCTTTTGCTGCCTCCCAAAGATGATGGATCATTGTGTTTAGATTTTCACTTGTAGGATAGTGTACTCTTAGCTGCAGATGTTTCCCTTTCAGCTCTTTGAATTTATCATGTCACTCGCCTCTGGCCTGCAAAGATTTTGCTGAAAAATCTACTCAAAACCTAAGGGGTTGCCTTTGTATGTAACTCTTTTTTTCTCTTGATGGTTTTAAAAGTTTTTCTTTATCCCTACTTTTTGGCATTTTAATTACTATATGTCTTGATTCGGACCTCTTTGGGTTTATTTTTTGAGATGATCTCTATGCCTCCTGGGTAGGGATATCCGTTTCCTTCTCCAGATTCAGGAAGTTTTCAGCTATTATTTCTTCAAATAAATTTTCTCCTTTTTCTCTCTCTTCTTCAGAGATACCTATGATGGGAATGTTACTATACTTGACAGAGTCACTGATTTCTTTAAGAGGGTTCTGTTTGCATAGTTTTTTCCCTCTTATTTGTTCACCTTGGTCAGTTTCCATTACTCTACCTTCCAGAATTTATTTGTTCCTCAGCTTCATCTAGCCTATTTATTCCATCAAGTATATTTTTAATATCATTTATTGTATTCTTCTTTCTGATTGGTTCTTTTTTTATCTCCTTGTTAATAGTCTCAACTGATGTTCTCCACTCTTATATAAAGTCCAGTGAGTATCCTTATGATCATTACTTTAAATTCTCATCAGGCATCTTACTCATAGCTGTTTCACTTAGGTCTCCTGCTGTAGTTTGGTCCTGTTCTTTCATTTGGGATGCATTTCTCTGTCTCCTCATTTTGTCTAACTCTGTGTATGTTTCTCTGTCTTAGCACTATCAGCTATGTCTTGCTTTTGATGGCAAGGGCCTTATGAAGAAGAGGTCCTATCATGCTCTACAGTGCAGTGTCCCCTGCTCCCCAGGGCCTGACACTTTAGGAAGTGTTTCCCATGTGTGTTGTGTGCATTTGCTGTTGAATTCTGGCCTGTTTTTCCTTTAGCCCAGTTGTTTGCAGAGTCTTTCCTTGCCTGTTGTGGCCAATGTTTGGTCCCCAGCCAGGATCTGGTGTATTTTACCAAGGTGTGGGTTGGTCTACTTGTGAAATGAGACTGCTGTTGCTGTCACCACCACTACTGGAGTTGAGATCCCAGAAAACATGTGGGTTGGAAGGCGAGGTGTTGGGGTTTGTGCCGGTCTTCTGGGGGGAGGGGTCCCACAGCACCAGGACTAAGGCAAACATGACTGTAAAGGGCAGATCCACAGAAGCTCTGAGGGTGGGCCTGAGTATAAGCAACTTAGGTAGCAAATGTGACCCTGTGCTGATCTCTTCAGGTAGGTATATGTTTATGCTGGGGAAACGGGGTTAAGGGATGATGAGTACCAGATCCTGTATTCCTGGAGGGGTCTTCTTGGGATCCCTGCCTCTCAAGGCTAGTCTCTGAGATAGTAAATAACTCTCACTCCTGTATGCCCCTGGTATTCTTCAAACTGCTAGTTCATGGCTGTATCTGCAAGGGCTTTTTGTTCTGCTACCTCTTTAAGGGTGAAAAGTCAATTAATTGTACTCTTGCGACTCTCCCACAGCCAACACTGTCAATTTTAAAATTCCAGGACTTAAGTCCCACTGCTTGTAAGAACTCACAAAATTTAACCTTCTCAGTTTCAAAGCCAAATGTTATGGGGATTTGTCTTCTATATCTGGGATCCCCACTTTGAAAGTCTGTTTTTGTCCTTTTCCATGGCACAGCTCTCCCCCACAGCAGACAACTAGGGACTGTTTCACCCATAAAACACATCTTTATCCTTATCACCTTCTTCAATGCGGTGTCTTCTGTACCTTTAGTTTTAGAGTTTGCTCTGACAGTCTTTGGATCATTTTCTGGGTTATTTACACTGATGTGAGTGTTACCTAGCTATATACATTTGATGAGACTAGCTTTAGGTCCTCCTACTCTTTCATCTTCACAGCCTCCTTCTCTCCACTCTGGTTCTTGCTGATTTTCTATCTACACATTCTAGCAGTAGTTGATAAAGGAGTATTGGCACCATCAACAAAATTGTATTTTTGGTCTATTTTTCTTTTGGTTCAATCAATATTTGCATCAAGTATTTTGAATCGGTTATCCAAGTGCGTCAATTTTAAGATTTATAAAACGTCTTAAAGAATTGACCTTTTTATCATTAAGAAAATAAACTTCTTATCCCCAGAAATAATTTTTGCTCTGAAATCAAATTTATCTCATTTTACTATAGTCACTTCAGCTTCCTATTGACTCTTGTTAGCATCACATATCTTTTCCCAACATTTTACTTTTAACCTATTTTTTTATTGAACCATATTTCTTTTTTTTTTAATTTTTTTTTATTTATTTTTTTTTCAGTGTTACAAGATTTATTGTTTTGCACTACACCCAGTGCTCCATGCA
>CM053607.1:61655008-61679590 GCA_028646535.1 Procyon lotor
ATCTCTAATTCTATCCTCTGTCTCCGTAACTATTTAGATTGGATTGGATCTCACTGATAGCACTTCTTACATCGGCTAAGCTGGATTTCATTCTGCCCTTAGAGATTCTATATTGTCATTGATCTTAACCATTACCTGGATAATTGTCAGCCTGAATTCCCTTTCTGACATGCTATCAATGTCCATGTCTAATAGTTCTGAGGGAGATGGCGCAGTCTCTGGGTTCTTCCTCTTTGGGTGTTCCTCCTCCTAGTCATTTTGATGGGAGGTGGATGAGAGGGTGTATAGTTGGATATTTTGCCCACGATCCAGGCAGGTTGCACTCTACTCCTAAAGTCACCTTCTTTTGGAGCAAAAATAGTCCTTAGAGATCACTTTAGAGATCTGGTGCAACAAATCCCCACGTGGCCACAAGACAATCAGCTCTATTGAACCATATTTCTTAATAGCAGCATATAACTAGGTCTTGGTTTTAATCTATACGGACAGTGTTCGACTTTTAATTGATGCATTTAGTCATTTAGTCCTTTTAAATTAATGTGACCATTCATAAGGCCAAGTTTAAGTTTATCATCTTGCTTTTAAAGAAAAATATTTATGCTACCTGTTTTTATTCCTACCATCATTTGTAATTTTATGATGTTTTGTCTCTTTTGTTGGCTTATAAACTATTATTATTTTTGTTATATCAATGGCTATGTTAGCCTCTATAATGTATATTTTAACTTATTATAATCTATTTTCAGGTTGTATTATCCCACTTTTACCTGAATTATGATTATCTTACAGTATTAAAATTTCCATTTCTCCCTTCTAGTCATTATGATATTTTGATATAATATGTTATATGTTCATATGTTATAAAATATATAATTACTGCCTTTATAAAAGCAGTTATTTAAAAATATATTTAAATAAAAAGGAATAATTTATTTACTTTTATACTCTTTCTGGTCCTCTTTGTTCTTTTGTGTCGATACCTATTTACTGTCATTTTCCTTATGCCTAAAATACTTTACCACTTCTTAAAGGGTGGGTTTGAGAGTAATTAAGTTTTCAGCTTTTGTATGTCTGAAAAGATTTTTATTTTATCTTCATTTTTGGATGATTTCATTGGACATAGAGTTCATAACATAATTTTCTTTTATTTGTTTTTTAGTTCTTGAAAAATGTTGCAGTGCAATATTCTTTTTTGGATAGCTTACAGAAATGATTTTGCTGGCATCTTTAGTTTTGGTCTTTTCAACATACTTTGGATAATTTTATAATGTTATGTTTGTCATATGATTTGGATGAATCAGTTACAGTGCACATTGATGTAGTTTTCTTCATGTTGCTTGTGCTCTAAGTTTGCTGAACTTCTTGGATCTGTAGATTTATAGTTTTCATCAAATTAGGCATAGTTTTGGCCATGTTTTCTTAATTTTTTTCTGTCCTTTTTCTCTCCTTTCAAGTCTACAATTACATACATACTAGATCTCCAGACCACTCAGTGTTTCCCTACAGCCCATTAACGATTTTTAATTTTTTTTTCTTTCTCTCTTCATTTTCTAAATTCCTAATCCCAATAACTTCAAGTTCACTATTTTTTCTTTAAAATGTCTAATCTGCCATTAGTATTATCTGGTGTATATTTCCATCAGAGACAATACAGTTTTAATCTCTGGATTTTAACTTTGAAGCTTTTATTTTATTTTTTTAAGATTTTATTATTTATTTGACAGAGGGAGAGATCACAAGTAGGCAGAGAGGCAGGCAGAGAGAGAGGGGGAAGCAGGCTCCTTGCTGAGCAGAGAGCCCAATGCGGGGCTCAATCCCAGGATGCTGAGATCATGACCTGAGCCAAAGGCGGAGGCTTTACCCCACTGAGCCACCCAGGCACCCAGTAATTTTGAAGGTTTTAAAACATTTTTTTCATGTCTATATGATTTTTTTGATTATATGGAATACAAATTCAGTACTTTTAATGTCATTGTCTGCTAATTTTAACATCTGGTTTAGTTTTGCATCAGTTTCACTTAGTTGATTTTCTTCCTCATTATTGGTCGAATTTTCCTAATCTTTGCTTCACTGGCAATCTTTTATTAGATTCTATTTGTCCTACTTGATGAATTTTACCCTAGTATTTCCTGGATTT
The DNA here is from genome assembly GCA_028646535.1 of Procyon lotor. Taxonomy (NCBI): domain Eukaryota; kingdom Metazoa; phylum Chordata; class Mammalia; order Carnivora; family Procyonidae; genus Procyon; species Procyon lotor. Next base: position 61,657,146 of record CM053607.1, read on the forward strand.
GATTTGTCCCCTGTAGGTGTTTTATGACCTTTGTTTTGAGATGCAGTTAAATTATCTAAAAACAGTTCATTGTTTTTGATTCTTGCTTTTACTTTTTGGTGGAAGGACCAGAGCTGTGCTTAATCCATTGCTAATTATTCTCTGTTCTAGAGATAAGACCTTTTTATGTACTTCATCCACTGCTCCATGAAGTAGGAGATTTCCAAATCTTTCTTCTATTTTAGTTAAGCTTTTTAAATTTTAATTACAGTATATTTAACATACAGTGTTAAATTAGTTTCAGTTGTATAATATAGTGATTCAGCAATCTATACATTACTCAGTGCTCATCAAGATAAGTGTGTTCTTTAGTCCTTATCAATTATTTCAGCCACCCCCTTAAAGCCCCCCATAACCATCAGTTTGTTCTCTAGAGTTAAGAGTCTATTTCTTGGTTTCTCTCTCTGTCTCACTCTTTTAAGTTCCACATATGAGTGAAATCACACACAGTATTTGTCTTTCTCTGACTCACTTATTTTGCTTAGCCTTATACTCTGTAGCTCCATCCATGTTGTTGAAATGATGAGATTTCATTCTATTTTATGGCTGAATAATATTCCATTGTAAATATATACATACCACTTCTTCTTCACCCATTCGTCTATTGATGGATACTTGTGTTGCTTCCATACCTTGGCTATTATAAATAATGTTGCAATAAAAATGAGAGTGTGTATTTCTGTTTGAATTACTGGTTTTGTATTCTTTGGCTAAATATCCAGTAGAGTGATGGCTGGATCATAGGATAGTTGTACTTTTAACTTTTTGAGGAACTTCCATTCTTTTCACCACCATAGTTGCACCAGTTTCCATTCCCACTAGCAATCTAAGAAGGTTCACCTTTTCACATACTCACCAAAACCTGTTGTTTCTTATGTTGTTGATTTTAGCAAATCTGACAAGTGTGAGGTGTTATCTCATTGTAATTTCTTAATTTTTCAGTAGGATCATGCCACATTCTCAGCCCAGTGTAAGCACTGGACACTTTACATCTCTCTGTCCCTCTCAAACATTTATTTACCTGTCCTTTGTTACTCTTATGTATACAACAATCAGTACTCTGCTGGATAGTGGGGGTAAGCCCTTCACATTTACCTAGAGTTCTTTATTTGCACAGCATTTTATTTTCCTGTATTTATTATATAAATTTTATTTGTCTTCACCCAGAATCTCAACTTAATCTGTTATCTCGGTGATTCTTCCCAGCCTAATGTGAGTATCATGTTCCTGTGCCTGGAAATTCTCTCAGGGCTGAAAGTTAGAGAGATCATAGTATTTACTTTATTTCCTTTTCTACTCTCCATGATCATTCTTCCTTTTTGTCTTCAATTTTTGTTTTTTTTCAATGGAAATGTGAATCCTGTACAACTTACTGTATTTTGGCTAGAAGCAGAGGTCCTCAGGGTATTGTTGAGAATCTAATTTTGTTATGAAAGTAACAGTTATTAAAATTATTGAAGCAAAACTTGGTATTCTTCTTTGGTTAAATATACAGAAATATTGACACATGGACATTAATATAGAATGTTTCAAAAGGCCCCCAAAGCATTGTGTCATGGTCCTCAGTTTATGTTTACTCAAAATCCTTTCCACACAACATTGCTAACATTCTGATTTGCGTCTTAAAACTTTGTTAAGTACTTGTGAGAGGAAAACTTGTGGACTATAAACTAGTTGTAACTATTTTTCCTATTAAGGCCAATGTCACTCATGTATCAGAAAGGAAACTCAGGACCCTGGCATGTTGAACAAATGAAATTTTTTTTCTAGACCCAATACTTTACAAATCATTTGATTTCTCTGAGCTTGCATTGTCATATGAAAAATAGCTATGAGACCTAAAGTGCTATGACTGCTAGTGTAGATTCTTGTACAATATGTGTTATTACAAAAATTTTTACATAAGAACTAACAAGAGTTAGATTATAAAAGGAAGCTTTGGAATGAAATGGAAGTGTCTCGGGCAAAATTATGACAGATTGATATGGTTGAGAAACAGTAACTTAATGACTGAGATATATTGAGAGTGGATTGTAATAGTATAATGTATAAGGAGTCAAGGCTGAAATATATAATAAGACTTATATTAACACTGAAGATTAACCTTGAAGCCCAAGTACTCCCAATACATAAAAATCATCTCAGTCCCGAGACACATAGAAAACATTCCAGATATGAGAATAACAATAAGAAAAATCTTGAAAAAATTGTGTATGTACAACTTTTGTGTTAAATTTAATTACTACCTTAAAGACTGAACACATTATATTATAATATGCTTTAAAAAGTTATTTTTGTATACTTGGGTATGTTACTGTAAGTGCAAGGTACCTGGGAACTAAGTTTCTACCTTAAGTACTGTATTTAATTTTGCATTTTTTGATATGTAAGGCAAAGAAGGAAGCACATTAATTGGTATTTATCTTACTTAAGTTTATATGAGACACTTATTTCCTGATACTAAATATTGACTTTATTTACATGATAATATGTGTATAAGCATGTAATATTGTACACACATATACAATATGAAATGATATGATATAATGTAATAGATGTAATTCATAATTTGGATAGGTAGTAAAATCAACTTTGCATTTTTAGTAATAAGAATGGCCTTAATTCATCTTTTAATTTAAGGTACAGTGTTGATATTCTTTCATTTATTCAGTCTTTCAAGTTATAAAAAGATTTTTTAAATACCAACTTAATAAAACCTATGGCAGGTAGTCACAGTTTTTATTGTTGATTAGAGCTATAGACAAATGAGTAAAGATAAATTGATAAAATATATTTCAAAAGACTTCCCATTTTTTTTGGTCTTTTTATGAACTTGGTCATTTAAAAATCATTCCAGAATTTCAGGAGTTGTTCTTTCTTAAATATAGCAGGTACTGTATAAATTAAGAGATCAAAATCAGTTCCACTCTAATTTTATTCCTTCACTCTGCTCTTTAAACCTGGATACCTAAACTTCCTAAAAAGGCGTTATTGAATTTAGGCTGTTATAGTTGGGGAGCACAATTGGCAAAACTTAGGTCTCAATTAAGTTATGGGGTGCTCAGGACCAAGTTTTAATGATCTGTCTTGTATTTCCTTCCCCCACATTTACAAAACCTACCATTTGTTAATATTCTAAAATTTAATACATTTTCAGGATTATTTCATTTACATTTGTAGGGATTTTCCATGTTAAACTTAATATCAAACTTTATAAAATGTACTTTGCTTTGAATTTGTAATATCCATATTACATGATCACATACATATTTTTCTTTATATATATGGAACAGATGAGTGTATATGAGTAGGAGATTGATTTAAGCTTTGCATGAGGTTCAAATTTGTTTAATTTTAAATATGAATTCAAGCTTCAGTTTAACTTTAAATGTAGAATTGATAGGAATTTAGTTATTTTTTTAAAGTAAAACTACAATTTCTAATTAGTTGATTTGGGACTAACGGTGTGTTATGCAACTGAAAATGATGTCATTAAAACTTTAAAACTGTGATATTAAGATACAATATCCTGTTAAAGTCGATTTCGTCTTGGGGAAGTTAAGGATGGGGCAAAATTTGTCAAAAAAGATACATCAAAGTTGATAAAAAAAAATTGCTTTTCTCTATTTATATATGAAGAAAAAAAGCCAATATAGCAGGTATCAGTTTGTCTTCCTCTTTTAGCTAACTCAGAATATTTTTTGGATGGAAAATCATCAACTTTTTGTCTAAAAATATATGTCCCTGGTTGATAAAACAAGCTATGTATGGAAAACCTCCCAACTATTCTGAACTACTTACAACAGCCTCCTGGACAGTACTGCATTTTCTACCAATGTGGTTTGTTCTGCACAAGGAATACTGACATTTTAACTGAGGAAACATCAAAGAATGGGGATGAGAAATATTAGAAACTCTTGAGGTTGGAAGCTGGGACTGATCTAAATTTGTAAAACATAATTAGTGTACTTTAATTCTTTTCTCATATCTTTAAAATATACCAACTACAGAGAGAACAGGATACCATTGAAATTACCCAGACCCTGATCTGATTCTGGGATACTTAATATAATAAATAGGAGTACTGTAACAGTAAAAAAAAAAAAAAAAAAAAAAAAAAAGTTTCACTATTTTTTCCTCAAGGTGACCAGGGTCTAGAAAAGTAGAAGGTCATCATTTAGTTGGCAACTGAATGTATGTTCTTCTTTCTATTCCTTAGCACGATTTATTAGTTGAATTTAAATCTAGGCAATTCTGTTGTCCTTGAAAGATAAACAAATACTGGAATTTTTTACATGCATACAAAAAGGTATTATGTGAAGTATATAGTGGTTAAATAAGTGGTATTTGAAATTCATATGGGCTCTTCTACTCAGAGGTTTGTTTAATAATTCAAAGTAAACCAGTGGTAAAGAGAGCAGTGCATTGGGTGAATTGCTTATTAATTGTGTTAATAGAATTTAATGAAGGGATTTGGTTGTATAATATATAACATGTTTCTTAATGAAAGTGGCTTTATCTGTGTAATTAAAGTTTGAGTTACCTAATACAATATGATGGATTGTTTATCTTCAGATTGTGTACCAATTTATAAATGTTATCTCTGTGCTTTAAGCAGCTAAATTAGAAATATGGTGTGTCCCTGGAGATATAAAAATTAGAAATTTGTGCAAGTAGAAAAAATGGTACAGATCACAGTCCTCAGTAACCCTGATAGTTCATTAACAACATACTAAAAAAGATGAGTCAAAAATGTGTCTACCTCTACAGTGGTTGTTTAAGTTAGGATTTTTATATTCAAACTATTAAACTTGATAATAATTTCCTCCACTTATTTTACATACCAAATACAATTTTCCCCTACAACAAGTTCGTTCAAATATTAAAAATAAGTTTTATTGATAAGGAGACCCTCTAAAATACAGTGAAGGCAGTGGTATCTGTTTCCAGTTAGATCATATAGCCACCAATTGCACCTCTGACAATCAGTGTTATTTATTTTCTTAATTAAATAATGATTCAGATATATAATGTTATTTATTCATGAAAATAAGCAGTGAAATTCTTAATATGCATCACATATTTATTGGAGATGAGTCACCTCTGATCTGATAATTTTTCTGACCATTTTGCTATTAGGCCTAGAACTTGTTATTCTAGATAAAAAAAAAAAAAAAGAGTCCCAATTTTTTCTTGTGCAATGGATCCAAGCTGACTTCAAGAGAACTTTGCTGCTCAGAGCATGTTAGTATGTGTCGAACAACCAGTTTACTTAGTTGGTATTTTTTTTTTCATTCCCAGTTTATTGGGAACTGAAAGATTTTTCTTTTTTTTTTTTCTTTCTCTTTTTTTAGAGAGAGAGCCCGCTGAGCAGGGGATGGGGAGGGGCAGAAGAAGAGAAAAAAAGACAGAATGTTAAATACGTCTGACCCAAGGCTCCACCTCACAACCTTCAGATAATGACCTGAGCTAAACAGATTCTAAATACTTACTTTCAGTTTCTGTACTTAAGTCATCATGGACTAAAAACAAATATTTTGTGATCACTAAAACATGAGTGATGTTTTGCATAACAGTTTCCTAGGGAGCAATAGCTCTTAAAAGATTTAGACAAAGTTTGGGGGAAATAATACATTTTAAAATAGTATCACTCTTCTATGACTAATATAGAAGGTTCTTATCTCATAATGCTTCAAGAAGATTAATACATAGCTCTCTTTACATGGATATTTGAAATTTTTTAACTTGTTAATATAGGTTGAAATCATAACAGTACTACGCTAATGAGATGCTACTTTCTATGTATGTCCATGTTTGTCAAAGTTTATTAACGTTATTTGCTAAAGTATTCTTTATAAATGAATTTGTGCCATTATGTTTCTTAATCTTAACTCTCTTCAGCAAAGAGAGAGGATAGAAATTAAGGAAGAAATCATTAAAATTATTAACAGCTTATGTTAATTAAAAAGAATACATCAAAAGGGTGGATATCAGAATAGACTCTGAATTTACATGTTTGGATTCCTTTTATATAGTAGAGGCAATAAGTAGGACAGTTGAGAAATGAAGATTCATGCATACCTGTTTTGTTACTGCTGGTTGCAGAACCTTAGGATGTTGACAGGCATTTGAAGCACACGTGACTCAGTTGTGCAAGGTAAACACACATCTTTAATTTTAATGCCTATTCTAGTGTCCTCTTATTCTTTAATCTCTAGTGAAATATCTTCACCCTAAACCCCTTCCAAGGTGAAACACTTTTGCCCCTGTTAACCTTCTTGCATGTGGTTTAGTTCACTTACAATCCATTAGCAAGAAACGGTGGGGACTCAGTATTAGACTTCAAAAATGTCCTTGCCACTCTTCATTTTTAGGTTGCAAATACATAAAATCTTCAAAAATTTTCCTTACTTGTATCTGTCTGAATGTACATTCTCAAACATCTACTTACTATATTTTCGCTAATGAAACATATCTACTTGTGATGTAAAATATAAGTATATATTATGCGTATATACTATATATACATGTAAATAGATATCTTTATGCATGAACACACATACATATACATAGAAACATATGTAGAGACAAAATATATAGATATAAATACAAAAATTAAATGAAAACAAATATGGTAAATATGAATACATATAGATATTTAATCTGATAAATTTCTCTACCCTAGGATATTAAACTATCATTCTGATTAATAATGTGTATCAACACACATTATTGGGCGGTATGCCCATTTGGTGTAGAAATGATGTATGATAAGTGAGAAAACAATTAAATTTTCAAGTGAGACTCACACAAATCAATGATCTTACAGATCAAGAATGCAAGTAACTACTGGTCATTAGTGAAGAAGGCAGAAAGCAGGGACTACCACCTACAGCTATGCAGGTCCTTTGCTACACCTAAATGTACACTGTGCTAAGATTTATGTCTGTGTTTTCTAACTAATGCCTGCATAAAAGTTACTTAAGAGGAAAGAGCAATTTAGATCATACAACATGTGCATTTTATAAACATATAATTGCATAGTTTTTATGGCATTTTCTAGAGAGCCATGTTCCATAAATCTATACATTCCAGGTGGCCATAACAGTCCTAGACTAGGTACATCCCACTAATAGCATTTCCTAGAAAATTTTTCCTACTAGCAAGTACTATTAATGTGTTTTCCAGTAGACCTATCATATTGCACAGATTTGTGAATGTATTATGTCACCTTTCTTTCCCAGAGGGAAATCTCGAATATGGAAAAGAACGGTTTACAGACCTCTTACATAACTATTTCCTTCTAACTGAGAAAGTAAGAAAAATTTGAACCAAATAATGAATTTTAAAATATATTCAATGCATAGAAATTAATATATTTAATTATATATTATATAATTAATACATATTTTTATATTAATTATATTAATTAATATAATGATATATAATTAATATCATATATTAATATAAATAAATTCTTCTTGGAAGTGATATGAAAACAATTGAATTGAGAGACTGAACAACTTTTATTTCTGTTGCTCAAAAAAAAGACTTAATTCTTAAACACATACAAACAGACATACATCCACACATACACATATACACCACTACACCAGTTAAATCATCTGAGATAAACACATGGAATCTCAAAAGAATGTGAAATCAATCTGATGAAATTTTTCCAGGATGTATGTAAAGAAATTACATAGTGAATTCATATTTAAAAAGTGAGTATCTTTATTTCAACTGAAAAGGTGAAATTTAAAATTGGAATATTGAGTACCAAATAGTCTTAGGACAAAAAGGCTAGTAGAGAATAAAAGTCACATTTACATTTTCTTTTAAATATACTTTATTTGAAAGAAATTAAAAATACTTTTATTAACGTATTAATAATATTAATGAGTATAAATACTTCAGAGAATATTGAGAAATTATATAAGACTATGGCATTATACCTATACTATTATTTATACTTGATTTAAATCCTATAGAGAACTGATGAACTAATTCATCTTAAAATTATATCCTATAGAACTGTTTTCCTTAAGAGCTGGTTAGAAATTCATCTGCTTCAGAATCACCCAGGGTCAAGTAAAAAATGCATATATTTAGGTTCCAGAGATAGGAGTTAAATCTCTATTCTTGAATTTAGAAAGCTTGTGTTGTAGCAAGTTTTGATGTGAGGTATTTTATTTTATTTTATTTATTTATTTTTTGCTTTCCTAACTATGAGGACAACTATCATAGACTCTAATAGTAAATGGAAATAGTATCACAACATGGCCAGCTAATAATATAATAGATGAGTTCACAGAATTGAATGAGGTAATGCATGTAAATTGCTTATCATGGCACCTGACTATTAGTGGGTACTCAAAAAATATGTTAATGTAATGTTCTCAACAGTATTAATATTTTCTCAAAAAATTTTAGAAATAAAAAGTACCTTAGTTGTAGTATCAGACATAAATTGCACATTTTTTCAAAATTAATAGAAGAGTGATATCGTTCTTTAATTGTGGAGCTGGGAAAGTTTACACTACAAATCCATTTTTTAATAATGCCTCAAAATGTAGACTTGAAAGATGAAGTATAATAGAGGGCATTAATAGGAAATACAATTTTGTTTAAAAAAAAAATCTGATCCTTGTTCAAGCATTTGGTTAGTCTGAAACTTTTTACTAAAACATTTATGGAAGAAGAAATGGAACTAGAGAAAATACACAAAAGAAGCAAAAGTGGTGCAGATTATAGTTACAATTTTAAATGTCAAAATCTTGTAAGATTAAGACAAGGCTAGGAGAGATGACAATTAAGTGGACATATAGTTTAAGATGTATTGATAAGGCAAAGACTTTTATCACTTAGAAATAACCAGAATACTGGGAAAGAGTATAACTTATTAAAATGAAAACATAATATTAGATTAAATAAAATAAGCCAATCAAAGATAAACATAGGATATATATTTTCTATATTAAAATATCAAAATATGAAATCACTTGAATTTAGATAAATTTATGGTTTTCATATGTGTGTAGGAATTTAAAGGTATTAATTATGTGTCTTTAAATTGTTAATTGTTAGGTCAGCATACCTTAGTTATACCTTAATAATAAATTAAATTATGATAAAGAAGAAACTGACTTAAATGTCACATTACTCTAAGAGGGAAATATCAATGAATTGGTGATAGCTTAAATTTGGAACAGTCTATGTTGTCTTTTTGCTTTTTCATAAAATAGTCAAAATTCTAAAAGTCCTCTTTTCTATAATAAGCATTTTCTACAGCTTTCTAATCAAATAAGAATTTTCCAGTCAATCACTGCTATATTTCTGCATGATTAGTCAACAAGATGTTGTGGTATTAGCATTCCCCTTACTGGACTAAATTTTAGGTTTCTTAGTGACTCTTGGCCCCTGACCTTCCTTTTGTTATACCATTTACTTTAGAGAATTTGCAATTGTAGATTTTCTCTCTGTCCCTTTGAGATGTAAATCTCCCAGTCTCTAGTCAGTTTTATACACTGGAATGTCAGACCTGGGATCAATCCCTTTGAAATACAGTCATCAGGGAAAATAGAGCCTCTGTCTCCTGGTCTTTGTGGTTAGGTAAGGCCAATTAGGAAATGCAGATCTCCTAGTCACATTGAGGAACCTTCTCACAATAGCCTCTAGTACTTCCCACTTGCTCACTATTGCTTTGAAAGAAAAGCCTATCTCTTATTTCAGGAGAGTTGAGATCAATCTCTCTCTCCTGTTACTTTAGATATATTATCATTTGGTTGTTTGGTATCAAGTAGACCAAATAAAATTTAACAACCTAGTGTTTTAAAGGAATGTCCATAATAAAAATTGGTTCTTAATGGCTCCATAATATTTAATTTTTTGTGTGTACCTCATCTTCTTTATCCATTCATCTGTCAATGGACATCCTGGCTCTTTCCATAGTTTGGCTATTGTGGAAATAGCTGCTATAAACATTGAGGTGCAGGCATCAAAAAAAAAAAAAAAAAAAAAAAAATCTTACCATTTGCAATGATGTGGATGGAACTAGAGGGTATTATGCTAAGTGAAATAAGTCAGTCAGAGAAACAATTATCATATGATATCACTGATATGTGGAATCTGAGAAACAAAGCAAAGAAACATAGGGGAAGAGAGGAGAAAAAGAAACAGAAGAAACCAGAGAGGGAGACAAACCATAAGAGACTCTTAATCTCAGGAAACAAACTGAGTGTTGCTGGCAGGGAGGGATGGAGTGGCTGGGTGATGGACATTGGGGATGGTATGTGTTGTGGTGAACACTGTGTGTTGTGTAAACTGATGAATCACAGACCTGCACCCCTGAAACAAGCAATACATTATATGTTAATAATTTAAAAGATGGAAAAAAAAAAAGATTCTTAAAAAGGAATACGGCCAGTCACTTAACATCATTTAAATATTGCCTATGTTTACAAGAGTTTGTATTAAACTGTGTCATGTCAGATGAAGCAATCTTGTTTATTTTAAGTGCTCATCATTTAAAGTACATAGCTAGGAATGTGTTAAATTCATATGTTAGTAGGAATAATCTAACATTATGGACTTGTTTGCTTTTTTTGTCCTCTATAATAGAGGTACATAATCTTGAATTCTGTGTAATTAATATCAGAGAACCCCCCAACATTATTTTAGATGTAGGTAAATTTAAAAAAAAAATGCAATTCCATACCTGATTTCTAACTTTTAGAAAACTTTGTTCTAAAAACTGTAGTGTAGCATATATCATTTTCTAATACCCAGAACTATTAGATAAAATGATTAAATCCCCATCAATCACTCCATGTGGCAGCAATAACAATGCTAGTGGAACAGAGCATTGTTACAAGATTAGTGCCTCCTGCTTTGAGAGTAAACATCTCGGCTTTACTTCATTTATTTTTCATAACTTCCCTACCTTTGACTCAGCATTTAGGAAACAGTAGGAGATTATTTTCTGATGACACTCAATGTCATTTAAGCATTCTATTTAGAGGTCAAAAAAGTGTATCATAATTGTGAGTCATATTTAAAATTATAAAATACTAAAGTATGTGAAGAGGTTAACAAATTAGAAGCAGTTTTGGAAATTATGAAAGGATTTTGATTAATCACTGTTATTTATGTATTTGAAGATTATTCTTAAATCCACAGAAGTCCTTTTAATCATAAAATATGTTCAGATTTAGTTTACTCCCTGGTGTTAGCCCTTGGGGAAAATCCAGTAATCTGTGTCATCTTACCTATTTTAACACAGAACCATGCAACTATAGACAATATACAAAGATACAAAGGTCACTTAAGATCTTTGAAAGGTACATCTGCTTGCAAATGTTAAAGAATATTCTATCAGTCAGGACTACTCAAAAAACAAAAATTTTCCAAGGTACTTCTAGCAAAAAATGATTGAACTCAGGGACTTGAATGCTTACCTATCTTTGAAGGGATAGAGGAGTACAAGTTAGTACACTGCCATCGGGCCTTTGTCTTTCAGACCTCACCACCAGCACTGCTACTACCTGAAGGTCAGGGTTACCGGTGTCTCACTCAAGAAACTGGTGGTTGGGCAGTAGGATATACAGGCCATTTCTGGCCACCATTCACTTCTCCCAGAGGATGTATGTCTTCCTATGGCATCTGAAAGTTACTATCACTGGTTCCGTTGTCTAATTTTCATAAAAGTACAGTCAATTGACATCTTAATTTATGTGTATCCTAGCTACAAATTGATCTGGAATTTATTTTAACTCTCCTGTCTTTAAATGGATGGAGAATGGAATGAGACTGAGGGAGCCAGTCTAAGTACTTTGTACAAAGACCTACTGATGTATGTAGAAAGTTTTACTCTTGGGGCACCTGGATGGCTCCGTAAGTTAAGTGTCTTCCTTTGGCTCAGGTCATGATTTCAGTGTCCTGGGATCAAGCCCTAAAAAGAGCTCCCTACTCAGCAGGGAGTCTGCTTCTCCCTCTCCCTTTGCCCCTCCCTCTCCACGTGTGCTCTCTCTCTTTCTCTTTCTCAAATAAGTAAAATCTTAAAAAAAAAAAAAAAGTTTCACTGTCTGTAATAAGGATACAGAAATGAAGAAAGTAAACATTTCGTATCAGTATTCAATTTCCATTTTTAAGAAAATTTCTTCCACAGAATTAAAAGCTTGGCAATTGAGGGCAGTAGTATCAAAACAGATAACCAATGACATTTTTATTAAAAGCACAGGATTCAAAATTAGAAGACATGTTTCATTCAGGCTTTGAATCAACTTGCTGTTTGACCTAGGTAGGTAACTAAATTCTTTAGGCTGAAAATGTCTCATGATTCAACTGACATTGCTATCACCTACTGGGTTCTACCAAGACCTGGAAGAATATTGGAGAGGTTAATATATCATATAAGTGTCTCAACTCTTAAGAATTACCACCTAGGGGGATGGGCTGGGATTTGGCAAAGGCTTTCCAAGTGGGGTTGCATTTTATACAAGGACACCAAGACATGTGAGAGAGAACAAATTTCAAAGGTGAGAAGGCCAGAAAAAGTAACAGCACATTAAATTCCTTCTTCCTTTGGACTATTTCTTCCCAGTCCCTAAGCAAGAAGTATGGGAATTTTTTACTGTTTATTTCTCATGATAAAGAAGTTTCTATAAGGAAAGTCTAAAACTAGTTTACATTCCCATGTCAAAATTTTTGAATCACTCTAGTTTTCAAAAACTTTCATGTTTACCTATGTCCTAGTGTATGATTTGTTAGACCTTAAGCTCTATGAAGAGCTAGATGGGGTTTACATTTTCCAGATCCCCATCCCCCAAACACCATGGTATGCTTTATACACTCACTTAAGAAATACTTGGAAAAATAGGGAATAGAATAGTAAGGTAGTAGCAAGAGATCGAAAAGGAAAGGTGGGTTGCAGAAATGTTATAAATACCTTGTGAAATGAGGACTTGAAATTTTAGTAGGGAAAGGAGGACTTACAACATTGTGAAGCAGTAGGAAGTGATTCTATATGATATATGTATAACTAGGTGGCTGGTGAGAAATACATTGATTTATTAACTTCTTTGTATGTTCAAATTGAGGGAAATGGCACTTATGAATTGTTGGCAGTTTCAGCGTCTGGAGGTAGAGAATAAATTACTTCTGGAAGAGAATTCCTAGGTTTTGGAAAAAATGACCACGGTGGGCCTTTTTAGACTAATTTAAAGCAAGTGCTTGCCTATTATTCTTGGAGAAAAGTGAGATGTCACTATAAATCTGAATTTAGAAGCTGAAGACTGGGAGATATTAATGTGGTTTGTTGAGAAACATATTTTAAGTTTGTCTTTAGCCAGCCTGTGCCCTTGAAGAATCAGAAATGCATTTTTCATCACTATGAATTAGGCCAGATATTATTTAAAATTTAATTAATGTAAATTATTCTATTTAAGATACAAAAATATAGACCTTGGGAAATGGTACCATCAATTACTCTGATAATTTTGTTCTGGTCTTTGGAAGTCAACCACTTGATGGGTGTGGGGTATTTTCTCAGGAGAACAAGAGTGTCCTCTTGAGGAAACTTGAAGTCCCTCTGATATAGAATGTAAACAATTTATCTGAGAGGATGCTCTTGCTTTTGAGGTCCAAATAATTTGGAAGTTTGGTCTCTTAAAGTAATGATGTAGAAATTTCTCTTGGCTCCTGTCATATAACTACCTAACTGGATTCAGTACAAAGCCCTGAGGTATGCTTATTAGGACTTATTAATCATATGGGGCCCTGAACACAGGTTTAGCTGCAATTTATTAATGACTATAGTCTTGGCCTTTACTGGGCCCTCAGGAAATTAAGGGAGTGGCTTGTGTCCCACACTTAGACTAGATTAAAAAACCAGTAACTGGATGAGAGGGTCTGAAGTTTTATCAAAGATAGTAAAGATGCATAGTAGTCAGATGTGATACTACTTTAAGTTTGGATCTGCATATAATAAAAACCTACCAGGGGGCACCTGGGTGGCTCAGTCAGTTATGCGTCAGACTCTTGATTTCAGCTCAGGTCATGACATCAGTATTGTGGGATTGAGCCCTGCATTGGGCTCTGCACTCAGCCCAGAGTCTGCTTGTCTCTCTTCTCGTACTCCTCTCCTCCTCCTCTCTCTCTCTAGTAAAAAAATAAAATCTTAAAAAAATAAAAAATAAAAACATACCAGGAAGAAACTACCAGAAACTGAGAAGAAGGGAATCTCAGCATAGTAGATGTATCTTTTGCCAATACAGACAAGTAGGCACAATGGAATTCATTCTTCTACTGAACACATAAGCATTGGAGATGGGGCCATGAGCAAGGAAAGAATTGTTACTATATTCAATGAGCCTTCTTTCCAATGGAAATGCAGAAAATAAGAAAACATATGAATAAATAATAGTTTCAAGTGGTGGGAAAGTCCATGAAAGAGAATGAAACTGAGTAAGGGACCCAAAAATGAAAAAGGTCTTCATACTGAAAATTCAGGAGCACTGTTCTCTGAGGAGGAACCATTCTAAGAAGTTGGATTGCATTTAAAATGTGATGAGAGTGTTTCAAGTGAGTTTGAGAAGAATGAAGTGATATATATTAAAACTTAATTCAAGCTGTTGTGTGATGAGTAAATAGATCTTAGAATATATGTGGAAACTGAGAATGAGTTTTGGCAGTAGCTTAGGTAAGAATTGTTGACTCCTGTAGGATGGCAGTCATGATGGTGGTAAAGAATGGTAGAGTTTGAGAATTATTTTGAAGTTAGAGTCTATTTTACACACATACACATACACACACATTTTTGACCCAAAGCAGTTGAATTCATACATTATTTTTCTTCCTTTTTTTAACCACAGCATTTAGCTAGCAATCAACTAAATCATACATTGTTATTAAATTCCTGTAATAACTTTAAAGAAGTAATCTTTTTAGCTTTTAATATTTTTTCCTCTTTATTCTTTGCAAGCTATTCTTTATTTATTAAATGTCTGTGTTACTTATGGTTTTGTTTTCAGCCCACATCCTCTTCTAACTGGAAACAATCTTCCTAAGAAGCCTTATATCAATAAATTCAATAACCACCGAAGTGCCTATGGCTCCTAAAATGTATGTGTTCTGTCCAGTTTTCTTTTCTGCATTCCATATACTTATATTCACCTACCTATTAGTGTTCTGAATTTTGTGCTAGCAATTTGTTTATTTGCCCCTAGCAATCCAGGCTCCATTCTTTCCCACCATGCTCTGTGTCCTGGGAAGTTTAATTCTGTGGATTCAGTATCATTCTGGGCTCCCTTGCCCCCTGACTCTCTGATGTGTTAGGCCAATGGGAGGCATTATGAGAAACTAAAAAAACAAAACCAAACCAAACCAGAGTTCAAGGTATTATTTTTGCAGATGTGTCAGGGGATTTACTCTTCCCTGCTGTGAGGAGGTTTCCTAGTATCTGAATTCATTAAGTTCATGGCTTCTGTGAGGTAGGCTTATTTCTGGGTCTGTATCTCCAACAGAGTACCAGTAAAATCTCTTTCCTCTTTCCCTTTAGGTCCATGAGATGATGAGGAGTTTCTCTGTTCCATAATCCCTGAGTGCTTTACCTTCCCTGTTAGTCCTATTAATTTTGCCCATAACTGTGTTAATAGTCCCTTAATTAAATATTTTAATTATAGCTTAGACAAAGTGTCGGCAAACTTTTTCTGTAAAGGGCCAAATAGTAAGCATTTTAGGAATTTTTATTAAAAATATATGTTTGATGCTGTTCAAAGAGTATAATATATATTATATATGTGTGTATATATAAAATAGTATAAGAATTGTCTACTAATAAGAATGAGATTCCTTTTTATTATTTTTTTTATTTTGTGAAGGGGTAGGGAGGATAACATACTGCTTAACTGAATTTTACAGTTACTGTTTCCTATCACCAGATTACATGGAAATGCTCATCTATAGAAACCATTTTTAGCTCATGGTCCATATAAAATAGATAGCAGCCCTAATTTGGCATATAGGCCATAGTTGACCAATCCTTTCCCCAGAGTGGGCCATAGGTGACTATTTGAGGCCGGAGTAATAATCAAGATATCCAATAGACACGTCAAGCCCGTTCCTCCTTTCATAGTCCTTCTCTAGATGACCAGTAACATCACCTACATGGTAATTACCACCAAAATGCTTTCTTTAGATGTTTTCCATTCTATGTCCCAGTGCATTCTGTCTAAAATACAAATTGAATTATGTCCCTACTCTATTTAATATCTTTGTCAGCTGATCAGGGTCTTCAGAACAATAACAAAAAAGTATATCCAACTTCCCTTTCTCAAGCCTGCTCCCCAATTGTTCTCCAACATGTATCCTTTGCTCTAGTTACACTGATTCATTTGCAGTTCTCCGATATAACCACTCCTTTATTTACCATACTTCTGAATCATCTGTTCTTCTCTTCCTTCTTCCTTTCCTGTCTAATGCTTTACGGAAGTTTTTGCGGTTACTTCATCCGTAGCTAAAATAGATAATACTTTTTGAAAATGCCATTATAACTGTGAATACCTTTATCATAGGTTCTTAGGACTCTGTCTCAGATGGTGACTTACGTATAGTATACTCTGGTTAGACAGTAAACTCCTCAACAATTGGTATAATTCCAGATGCCTAGTGGCAACTTAATACATGCTCATAGAATTAATAAATGAATGAACAGAATAAATGATTTTTAGGCTAGATCACAATAATGTGCAAAGGTGCTGGTGTAATTTAAAAAACTTTTTTTTTTTTTTTTTTCAAGGGATGCCTTGAAGAAGGGGTGGCTCAATCAGTTAAGTGTCTGCCCTTGGCTCAGGTCATAATCCCAGGGTCCTGGGATCTGGATCTGATCCCAGGTCTCACATCCGGCTCTCTGCTCAGTAAGGGGTCTGCTTCTCCCTCTCCTTCTGCCTGCCATTTTGCTTACTTATGCTCTCTCTCTCTGTCAAATAAATAAATAAATAAATAAAACCTTAAAAAAATTATTTTTCACAAAATGTTCCTACTCTATCCTAAAATTCAATCTACAGTATAATTTAGTTTGATGTTCTACTAACCTGAGAAAAAAAATGCCGCATGCACAAAGAAAAATGTTGCAGTAAGACTAAGAGACCATTTCAAAGACCTCATCTTTTGCAATTTAAAAGTAAAAAAGAGTCCATCAGACATGTAGACTTAGAATTCGCCCTTCTATATAAGCAACTTTGATCCTGAACAACCTTTTTTGCTTATTCATCATACATAATGTTTCAGAGTCAGTCATCAGGAGTTAGACGTGCCCTGGTTCCTTCCCATTTGATTCTTACCTGCTCTGTGAAGTTGGGCAAATTTCTTAAATCTTCCTCTGTCCTCTTCTCTTTTAAATATGGAATGGGAATAAAAAATAGAACTTGCTTAATAGAAGAGACCCTTAGCTCTTCAACTGGCACAATGTAAGCCTACAATGTATTAGTTTTTAAGTATAATTATTGTGTTAGTATTGCTGATATTAATATCACCGAGCACCTATTGAATGAGAGAAACTATGCCAAGTTCTGTACATACAGACATAGCATAAGACTCACCTCAGTGTGTTAGAAGAGAAATTTTAATAAATAAGAGCAGATCAGAGTGAAAGCTTTAATTTAAGCAGATGAAAAAGACCCACAGGTAAAATTTCAAGATGCAGTAGAATTTTGAAATGAATCTTGAAGACTATGAATTTAGATGAGAACGAATAATATTTCAGGCAACATCATAATACGTGAAAGGGCCATAGATTTTAAAAAGCCCAGTAAGGAAAAAAATAAAGTTAATAAAGAAAGACTAGAGTAGGAAAGTAAACTTCTACTTGAGGTTTGCTTTATTCAGGAAGTCTCTTCTTATTGCCAGACTAGTTTAGACCCTCCAAGTACTACTTTATATTTATCATTACTGTTAAGCCTTTGTACCATATTGCAATTTCCAGTGAACTCAAGAGCAGGTACTTGGTTATTTGCAGTGTTGCAACCTCAAAAGACCGCACAGAATAGATGAACCATACTCTTTTAAATTGGTGCCAGGCAGCTCAAATGGAAAGCTGGTGTAAAAGATCTAGTCAGAACTAATACTCAGGGTGCAGGGATGGGTCTTGATATTTAACTCATTTTTTGAAGAAGAATCCAATAGCATTATCATATTGTGAAAGTTGGAATAAAAGGAAAGAATCAATAATTACTTTAATGTAGAGGTTAAAAAAAAATGACTAAAAGGGCCTGAGAGGTAATGTGTCTTGAAGTAAGATAAGAGTTGGTTGTTTTTTTCTGTCAATTTGAAAATGACTATAGGTCATAAGCCAAGTAGGTAGTCTAGAGGTGGAAAAGTGTTGTCTACCTAATAGGATAAATCATACTAGGATTCATGATATTTCCCAGAAGGAGTGTCAGTGAAAATTAAAGAAGTTTGGATCCTCTGTAAATACTGATATTAAAGAATGAGGGACAGAAAAAAAAATGATTGTGGACAAGGGGCTCTAAATTTGTTGAAAATCTTCATTGTAGTAATACTAGAACAAGAAGATTACATCATCTGATTTTAACATTCTAAATATTATTGTAAAAATGATGACATTGCAAATTAGAAAGGTTATATAACAGCCCAAAGAAGACTTGATCCCCAAGTCAAACCAAAAAATGTGATACCTCGAACTATATTCTTCGTTCTGCTCTGCTGTCCGTTGTTTCTCTGTTGTATAATTAAGTTGTATGTGTTCTTAGGAAAAATATCTGTTTAGGTCCTCTATTTCTTTTTAATTAGGTTATTCTGGGGGTTATTGGTGGTATATGAGTTGCTTATTTATTTTCATATTACCTCTATTCAGATATATCATTTGGAAGATTCTTCTCCAACTTAGTAGACTTCTTTTTCATTTTGTTTGAACACCTTATGTTTGCAATCAGTGATGCTTCTGGATTTTGTCTCCACCATCTGGAATAATGGAGTAAAAAATTTCCTATGGTGATCACTTCAATTGTATTCCACAGATTTTGATATGTGATACTTCTCTTGCTTTGTCATCACTAAAATTTAAAATTTGCCTTAGGATTTTCTCTATAATACAGGGTTTGGTTAGAGTTATGTCTTTACTTATAAATATATCGAATATCTTTTTTTATATTTTCATTTTTACTTTCTTTTCTAATTAATTTTCATTTTAATCCATTCACATTGTTATGGTTATGCTTTGAGTTATTTCTAATACTGTTACATACTTTTTGTGTATCATCTTTATCCTTGCTACTCCCACTCTCTGCTTTCCTGATTTTGTAATTTATTTGTATTTTTTTCATTTGTATATAAATTTTTTTGACTCCTTAATTGTGCTTTTTAAATTTTTGATAGCTTATGCTGGAATGTGAGTGATATTCTTGATCATTAAATCATACATCACTGTAAAGAATATAAAATGATTAGGTATATGATGGTTTTTGCATATAGCAAATAAAAAGTATGTAAACTACAACTGAATTTGGATAGAAATGTTTTGACCTCTCAGAAAAAATAAGATAAAAATTGAAGGGGGAATGTCTTCCTTGGAGATATATTCCATCATCTTTTGTGGTTTAACTCTGTGGTCTTATAAGTTTAACGATTTTCATAAAAATTACCATAGTAATTATTTTAATTTAGATTTATTTAAATAATAATGAATATGTTGTAAATGAAATAAAAATAACCAATTGAAAGCTTCATAACAATATATTAAGGGAGGAAAAATAACATAATCATAACTAAGTTTAAAGTGTTTTATTTTTACTTTTAATAATAAATTAGGTTCCCATTAAAGTGGTTGTTTTGATTATTTTTTTAAATCTCGTTTTAGGTAACAGTTTTAAAAATATCTATTTACTTTAGAGACTGTGCACATGAGTGAGGGAAGGGGCAGAGGGAGAGAATCTTTAAGCAGACTCCCCAGTGAACATGGAACCCAATGCAGGACTTGATCTCATAACCTATGAGACCATGACCTGAACAAAACCAAAAGCTCATAATTGACTGGGTCATTCTAGTGCCCCTCATTATACATAATTTTAAACATAATTTTTTATCATCTTTGGCCATAAAGAAATAACTAGGGATGCATTTGCTTGGCTGTACTTTGTAGAGATTGCATTAATTGAGAGACTTAACAAAGCTCTTGAAATGAATTTGAAAACTGATGTTTCTTTAAATGTTCAGTAGTAATACTACAAATAGCAGAGGGTTGAAAATTTAATAATTTGTGAAGAACAAACTATCAGTATGCCATAATTTGACATGTAGTTACAAGTGATAAAGAAAAATCATCTTAAATTATACTATACTGAGATAATAAATTTTCAAAATCTGCAATTAATTAAAGTTAATTTATTCACAAACCAGTTTTCATCAGCAACACATAAAATGAAGTACAAAGCATGTAAAAACTTAGCAAATCCCCAAAGTGAAGTGTTGTAGAGATTTCACTGACAAAATAAAAATTTAATAAATATTATTTCTTTTCTACAAAGCACATTTACTACATTTCTGTGGGAAATATAATGAAAAACAGAAAATTTCTGTATCAATAATTTAAAATCTAAGGAAACAAAAAAAACTATAAAATTATTACAAATATAAAATAAAGGTTATAGAATGCAAATGTAATATAACATACCTGGTATTATATATAGCATTATATTTATAGTATGTAACATATATATAGTGCAAGTATAATATATTTGTATTTTATATAGTATAACATGCAGTATAATAAAAATGAAATTTTATAACATTTTATGAAATATATCCATAATTGCTTTAAATTTTTGATAATTTTATAGTTGTTTTTCTGTCTCACTAAACTTTAAATTATTAGAGTTCGTGTGTGGGGAGCTTCAGATGTAATGCTCATACTCATTTCTTGATCTGCTTACTGGGTAAATGGATATGTTCAGTTAGTAAATATTAAGTTGTGCATTCATAATCCAGCACTTCTGTAACTGTATATATATATTTTTTATAATTTTTTTATTGCCATATAATGTATTATTTGCCCCAGGGTACATGTCTGTGAATTATCAGGCTTACACATTTCACAGCACTTACCATAACACATACCCTCCCCAATGTCCATAACCCAGCCATCCTATCCCTAATCCCCTAACCCCCAGCCACCGTCAGTTTGTTTCGAGAGTTTAGGAGTCTCTTATGGTTTGTCTCCTCCCTGATCCCATCTTGATTCATTTCCCTCGCCCAGCACCCCACACCCCCCGCTCTGCCTCTCAAATTCTTCATATCAGAGAGAGCATGTGATAATTGTCTTTCTCTGACTAACTTATTTCGCTTAGCATAAGACCCTCTAGTTTCATCCACATTGTTGCAAATGGCAAGATTTCGTTGCTCTTGATGGCTGCATAGTATTCCATTGTGTGTGTGTGTGTGTGTGTGTGTGTGTGTGTGTGTGTGTGTATACACTCTTTATCCACTCATCTATTGATGAATATCTAGGTGGTTCTTTCCATAGTTTGGCTATTGTGGACATTGCTGCTATAAACATTTGGGTGCATGTGCCCCTTCGGATCACTACATTTGTATCTTTAGGGTAAATACCCAGTAGTGAGATTGTTGGGTTGCTCTATTTTCAACTTTTTGAGGAACCTCCATACTGTTTTCCAGAGTGGCTGCACCAGCTTGAAATCCCAACAGTGTAGGAGCATTCCCCATTCTCTGCATCCTCGCCAATATCTGTCGTTTCCTGACTCGTCAATTTTTGCCATTCTGACTGATGTGAGGTGGTATCTCACTGTGGTTTTGATATGAATTTCTCTGATGCCAAGTGATATTGAGCACTTTTTCTTGTGTCTGTTGGCCATTTGGATGTCCTCTTTGCAGAAATGTCTGTTCATATCTTCTGCCCATTTCTTGATTGGATTATTTGTTCTTTGAATGTTGGGGTTGAGAAGTTCTTTATAGATTTTGGATACTAGCCCTTTACCTGATATGTCACTTGCGAATATGTTCTCCCATTCTGTCAGTTGTATTTTGGTTCTGTTGACTGTTTCCTTTGCTGTGCAAAAGCTTTTGATCCTGACGAAATCCCAATAGTTCATTTTTGCCCTTGCTTCCCTTGCCTTTGGCAGTGCTTTTAGAAGAAGTTGCTGCGGCTGAGGTCGAAGAAGTTTGCTGCCTGTGTTCTCCCCCAGGATTTTGATGGATTCCTGTCTCACATGGAGGTCTTTGATCCACTTCGAGTCTATTTTTTGTGTGTGGTGTAAGGAAATGGTCCAGTTTCATTCTTCTGCATGTGGCTGTCCAGTTTTCCCAACACCATTTGTTGAAGAGACTGTCTTTTTTCCATTGGATATTCTTTCCTGCCTTGTCGAAGATTAGTT
>CM053607.1:61679690-61696852 GCA_028646535.1 Procyon lotor
CCATTTGTTGAAGAGACTGTCTTTTTTCCATTGGATATTCTTTCCTGCCTTGTCGAAGATTAGTTGACCATAGAGTTGGAGGTTCATTTCTGGGCTCTCTATTCTGTTCCATTGATCTATGTGTCTGTTTTGTGCCAGTACCACACTGTCTTGATGATGACAGCTTTGTAATAGAGCCTGAAGTCTGGAATTGTGATGCCACCACCTTTGGTTTTCTTTTTCAACATTCCTCTGGCTATTCGTGTTTTTTTCTGGTTCCATATAAATTTTAGGATTATTCCATTTCTTTGAAATAAATTGATGGTGTTTTGATAGCGATTGTATTAAATGTGTAGATTGCTTTAGGTTGCATAGACATTTTCACAATATTTGTTCTTCCAATCCATAAGCGTGGAACGTTTTTCCATTTCTTTGTGTCTTCTTCAATTTCTTTCACGAGCACTTTGTAGTTTTCTGAGTAAAGAATCTTTGCCTCTTTGCTTAGGTTTATTCCTAGGTATCTTACGGTTTTGGGTGCAATTGCAAATGGAATAGACTCCTTAATTTCTCTTTCCTCTGTCTTGATGTTGGTGTATAGAACTGCAACTGATTTCTGTGCATTAATTTTATATCCTCATTCTTGACTGAATTCCTCTATGAGTTCTAGCAGTCTTGGAGTGGAGTGTTTCGGGTTTTCCACATAAAGTATCATATCATTTGCAAAGAGTGAGAGTTTGATGACTTCTTTGCCAGTTTGGATGTTTTTTATTTCTTTTTGTTGTCTGAGCGCTGAGGCTAGGACTTCTAGTACTGTGTTGAATAGCAGTGGAGATCGTGGTATCCCTGCCGTGTTCCTGATCTCAGGGGAAAAGCTCTCAGTTTTTCCCCATTGAGAATATCATTCGCTGTGGGTTTTTCATAGATGGCTTTGATGATGTTGAGGAATGTACCCTCTATGTCTACACTGTGAAGAGTTTTTATCAAGAAAGGATCTTATACTTTGTTGAATGCTTTTTCAGCATCAGTTGAGAGTATCATATGGTTTTTGTTCTTTCTTTTATTAATGTATTGTATCACATTGATTACGGTAAAAATTATGTGTTTTAGAAGCTGTATTATTTATGTTTCCATATACCACACTACCCACTTATGCCATACATATTTATTAGATGAGTAAACTAAATCATTATGATCTCATAAATTCTCATCAGTTTTTTTAGGGTAATAGTCTTTATCTCAGGAATTAGAATCCACTTTAATTTGATACCAAGCTATACTGTTCTGTGTATTATGGTGAGGAAGCAACATGTATTTTGAAGTAGAACAGACATGTATTGAAGGTGCTGCTGATGGCTGTTTTTGTAATGCATGGAGTAAATTGTGCAGGGACTTACAAGCTTTACATTTAGTAACAAATAATTTTGTTGCTCTGGCATTGGTTAAACTATTACACAAGAAATTTCATAAAGGAAGTATCTAACATACAAAAAAATGTAAATAGAATCTTAAGACTTCTTCCATTTTGTTTGAAGAGCTAATCTGCTTGAAGAAGCAATTAAAATGCTTTCATTTTAAGTGTATATTAAATAAATCAAATATGATGTTGTAAACATCCATTATAGATTTATTTTGATATTTGTTCTGCATAAATTACATATATATGCATAATTTTATCTTTAACGATCTAATAACATTTGATAATCAAGGCACACAACCATGTACTACTTACAAGTGATGATGTTTAGCTAATAAAATGACTATTTCATTGCCTAATTTATAAATAAACCAAAGAGATGTATTAGCAAAGCTATTCTTTAGCTTTCTTGCTTATGAACACCTTATCTTTATTAACTTCATTACTTTTAGTATTTATATTAGTGATAAGTTTTCCATCACTGTCACAATTCAGAATGTCCTAGACTGCATGAGAAATTAATTTTATTTTTAATTTAGCTATGTGTATTTAAACAACCAAAAATACATACTTTGTGTTTTCCAAGTCAAAGCCAGGAATTACTTGGGCACTCTATCTTAGTATGTGATCTAATTTCAAAATAAGAAGGGTATATGCAATATATCTTTTCAGCACCTTATGGCCAATGAAATAGGAAAGTCTTCTGAAGTGGTGCAGTATAAAAAAATAACTCAAATTGAGGAAGATGTTAGACTCTGCCTCTGTTGCTTTATGTGCTAGAATAAGGATGTGGTAATGGACCCAAAGTGACTATATTTTACCCACCATGGGGAAAAAAGGTGATAAAACAATTGTAAATGTAATTGTAGTGACATGATAATATTGAGTTATTGGAAAAAAGAACAACAACCTGAAACTGCCTATCTCTAGCTTTTGTTACAAAAAATACATACAGACATACACTTCAGAGGTAATGTGGGTTTGGTTCCAGACCAGTGCAATTAAGTAAATACTGCTAAAAAATGAGTCAAAGGAGCTTTTTGTTTTCCCAGTATTTAAAAGTTTTTACACTATACTGTAGTTTATTAAGTGTACAATAGGATTATATCTTAAATACACACACACACACACACACACACACACATACTTAAAAAAATATTGCTAAAAAACGCTTACCATCAACTGAGCTTTCAGTGAGTCATAATGTTCCTGCTCGTAGAGGGTCTTGCCTTAAATCTGATGACTGCTGACTGATCAGGGTGGTGGTTGATGAAGGCTAGGGTAGCTGTGGTAGTTTCTTAAAATAACACAACAATGAAGTTGGCCTCATAGGCTGCCTCTTCCTTTCATGGATGATTTTTCTGTAGCATATGATGTTGTTTGATAACATTTTACCCACAATACAATTTTTTAAATAAAATTTATTTCAAAATTGGAGTCCTCTTAAACCCTCCTGCTGCTTTAGCAAGTAAATTTATGTAATATTCTAAATCCTCTGTTGTCATTTCAACAATCTTCCCAGGATCTTTACCAGGAGTAGATTCCATTTCAAAAAACCACTTTTTTTTGCTCATCCAGAAGAAACAACTCCCGATGTATTATAGTTTATCATGAGACTGTAGCAGGTCAGTCAAATTTTCAGGCCCCACTTTTAATTCTAGTTCCCTTGCTATTTCTAACACATGTGCAATTACTCTCTCCTCTGAAGTGTTAAACCCCTCAAAGTCATCCGGTTGGGATGGTTGGAAACAACTTCTGCCAAACTTCTACTGATACTGATATTTTGACCTCTTCCACTGAATCTTGAATGGCCTGAATGGTACTTAGAATGGTGAATACTTTCAATTAACTTTGGTTTTCAATTAGCTTTGCCTAGACCCATCAGAGAAATCCTATCTATGACAGGTAGAGCATTACAAAATGTATTTCTTAAGTATTAAGAAGTGAAAGTAAAAATTACTCCATTACTCATTGATTTATGGGCTGCAGAATGGAATCAACATGAATATGATGATTATACATTTCCATCAGAGTTCTTGGATGTTCAGGGGAACTGTCAATAAGGAGTAATATTTTGAGAGGCTTTTTTTTTTTTTTTTTTTTTTTTTGGAGCATTAGGTCTCAGCAACAGTTTTAAAATATTTAGTAAACCATGTTGTAAACAGATATGCTCTCATCCAAGCTTTATTGTTCTATTTATAGAACACAGAGTAGATCTGGCATACTTCTTAAACACCCCAGGGTTTTTACAATAATAAATGAACATTGGCTTCAACTTAAAGTTGCATTGAATTCTAACAAGAGAGTCATCCTGTCCTTTGAAGCTTTTAAGCCAGATATTGTGACTTCTCCTCTGTAGCTATGAATGTCCTAGATGGCATCATCTTCCAATAAAAGGCTATTTCAGGGGTGCTTGGGTGGCTCAGTTGTTAGGCATCTGCCTTCGGTTCAGGTCATGATCCCAGGGTCCTGGGATTGAGCCCCACATCAGGCTCCCCGCTCAGTGGGAAGCCTGCTTCTCCCTCTTCCACTCCCCCTGCTTCTGTTCCCTCTCTTGCTGTGTTTCTCTCTGTCAAATAAATAATAATCTTTAAAAAAAGGCTATTTCATATACATTGAAAATCTATTGCTTAATGTAACCCCCTTCATCAATTATCTTAGATTTTCTAGATACCTTGCTGTGTCTTTTAAATCAGCACTTGCTGCTTCACCTTGCAATTTTATGTTACCAAGATGGTTTCTTAAACCTCATGAACTAGCCTCTGCTAGCTTCAAGCTTTTCTTCTACAGATTCCTCGCCTCTCCAGACTTCGTAGAATTGAAGAGAGGTAGGCCCTTGCTTTGCATTAAGATTTGGCTTAAAGGAATGTTGTGGCTGGTTTGATCTTCTATCCACACTGCTCAAACTTCCTCCATATCAATAATAAGGCTATTTTGCTTTCCTAATTTCCTTAATTTCCTTCAAGAACTTTTCTTTTGCATTCATAACTTAGCTGTTTGGTACCAGCAGCCTAGCTTTCAGCCTCTTGGCTTTGAACATGCCTTCCTCCCTAAGGTTAATCATTTATTTTGAAGTAACTTAATTGTTTTCATTGATATCCCTTGTATTTATCCAGTGTATATCAGATCACTCAAATCTTTGTTTCAAATTTCTAGTGTTAATTCCCTGAAAGACTGGCAAAAGTATTTTTGCATACATGGTTGATATTCACGTTACGTAGTTAATATTTATAAATTTGATGTCTCTTTTGCACATCTTTATAGCTTTAAACTTTCAAGACAAAAATCACATACAGAAATACATACTACTCAAAGCATAAATGTCAACAGTTACCTAGAATGTGGTTTACAATATGGAATTTACAGACAATACAGACTATACATGATCCATCTGTCAGTATACAGAAAATAGTGTATCATACTGAACTCTGATGAGAATCACTTCAGCCCAGGAAAACCCATTTTCAATTCTTCTTTATGTGTAGAAGATAAGCACCAGACTATTTTCCATATATCTGTATATATTTTTAACCAGATTCTGGTTTAAAAATCACAAACTGACAACATGTAAATACAAATGTTAGGAAATGCTTAACATATATAGGGGAAAACATATAGTTTTTACAGTCTAGCATAAAGGCAAAGGTGTTTTTATGTCCAAGTTAGAACTTTATGGTATCGACCTCTTACTGGCACTGAGCTCTGCTAAATCTTTTAGCTTAATCATTCTCAGCTTTTGATTCAAAGTGAGAGACCTTGAACTCTTCTTTCACTTGAACAATTACAGGCCATTCTAGGGTTATAAATTGGCTTAACTTCAATATTGTTGTGTCTCTAGGAACAGAGAGGTCCAAGGAGAGGGAGAGAGATAGAGAACTGGCAGTATAGAACATATACAACATCTATCAGTTAAATTTGCCATCATATATGGGCATGGTTCATTGCACCCCATAACAATTATAATAGTTATGTCAAAGATGACTGATTATAGATCACCATGACAAATATAATAATAGTGAAAATGTTTGAGATATTGTGAGATTTACCAAAGTGAGTAAATGATGTTGGAAAAATTATGCTGATAGACTTGCTTGACACAAACCTTCAATTTGTAAAACGCAGTATCCGTGAAGCACAATAAAGCAAAATAAAATGAGATATGTCTGTATCTGGAATAGAGCCTAAAAAAGTTTATGCCAAATAATATTTTCAAAAACAGAGGGCATCTTGGTGAGCAATTAAAAGATACTGGTAGTGCTATTTTTAATGATGTAACAACAATCAAAATGGCAGAATAGTTAGAAATAACTGGGGGGAGGGAAAGCCAATGGGATGTTTTTCTGGTATCACACTATTCCCTGAGGATCTGACAGGTTGCTATACTACATTATCTATACTGTACCCACTCAGGAGCAATCAGATTTCCCACAACAGAAAGACTGTAAAATGTTCCCCATGCCACTCACCATTTCAACAGCAAAACACAAGGGCCTCAAGTGGCTTGCACACTCTCAGCAAACACTGGCTGAACAATAGATTATTCTGACTCAGGATAAATCCCAGGAGTCCAGAATTAAAAATAAAATCACACTAATTACAGGTAGTTTGGAAGACTGTTCACATGCTCAAGTCTGCACACTCTTAGAGGGTCTGGAGAGAGAATCTGTAACTGCTAGTCTCTGGGTGAATGCAGTAACAAAATTGTAAACCCTATCAACTGCAAGCCACACCTACATACAACTGTAAAGGGTAAAAATGTAATTGTCTGTGGTCGCTTAAGTATAGCTTTTTTTTTTTTTTTTTTTTTTAAGATTTTATTTATTTGACAGAGAGAGATAGATACCACAAGTAGGCAGAGAGGCAGACAGAGAGAGAGGGGGAAGCAGGCTCCCCACTGAGCAGAGAGCCCGATGTGGGGCTCGATCCCAGGACCCTGAGATCATGACCTGAGCCGAAGGCAGAGGGTCCAACCCACTGAGCCACCCAGGTGCCCCAGTATAGCTTTTGATTAATAAGTAGCTTATGTAGACCCTGGAAAGTCAGATTAGGATAAAAATAAAGGAAAAAATTCTGAGCAGGGCCATTAAAGGTTGTATAATGTGGAAGAAATAGACTTCAAAGAATTTGTCTAGCCAAGTCTAAATAAAGACCAAATAAAGGCAAGTCCCAAGAAAAAAGGGGTGGAATTTCAAGATCCAGAGATGTTACAATATATTACATAAAATTATATTTTATATAATATAGAAAATTATACATTAAACTTGTATAAAACACAAAATAGTTTATAAAATGTCAAAATTCTAACAAAATTTATGAGATACACAAACCCAAAAATTTGACCTGTATTTTAGGGAAAAAAAAGGCAATAGAGACTAATTTTAGGGATTAGTTCTTGCCCTGATGCTGGACCAGGAAGACCAAAAGTTCAAAGCACCCAGTATAAATATGTTCAAAGAACTAAAACCACTTTATAAAAATTACAGGATATAATAATAATGGCTAGTCAGTAGGGACTACAAATAGAAGTTTTCAGAGGCAATTCTGGAGTTGAAAACTACAATGACCAGACGAAAATTTCACAAAAGCATCCAAACAGTATATTTGAGTTGCAGAACAGATTTGATCTGAAGTGGATCAAGCAAGATGGTATATTCTAAGCAAGAAAAAAGCATGAAGAAAAATGAAGTCTCCAACATGTAGGATACCATCAAGAATATCAACATATGTGTAATGGGAATATCAGGAGAGGTAGGATACAAAGGTGCAGGAAAAAAATGTGAAGAAATATGATTTAAAAATGCCCTAGCCTTGAAGATGAAAACCATTAGTTTACCCATGTACGAAGCTCAATGAAACTCAAGAAGGATAAACACAAAGGGACCTAAATCCAGATATATCAGAATCAAAATGTGAAAGATAAAGAACAAATTTTGAAGGCAGCAGAGGAAAATGACTGAATTGTATATATTAGATTGAATATTAGAATTCAATTAGAATTATTATATTGAATAGAATTCAACCAAGAATCCTATATTCAGCAAAACTATCTTTCAAAAAAAAAAAAAGCCAAGTAAATATTCCTATATAAACAAAACTGAGAGATTCCATTGGTAGAAGACTGGTCTTAAAAGAAATATTAAAGGAAATTATTTAGGTTGAAAGGCAGTGGCCCCAGACATTAATTCAAATCCATGGGGGAAAAAAAAGCACTACAATAAAAGAAATTATGTAGGGAGTTATTAAAAAAAAACAATATAAACACATTTTTCTTTCTCCTTATTCCTATAACTGATTTAAAAATACTTGTACCTTAAAATGACTGAGTTTTGAAAATGTCAACATGAATTTTTCCCTCTCAAAGATGGGTCTGGTAATGGAGAAAAGAGTCAATATGAAGAGTAGAATAGACTGTGAAGACTTTTTTACTTTAGAGAATTAGGGTGGGAGGGAGCTTGAAGGAGTTCAGATCAGAAAAGGTAGGAAACATTGAGGCCATGCTGTTTCTTGAACCCATGACGACAGGTGTGAAGAGCATTTACTAAATATGTGACTTGAGCTTTGAGTGGAGTGTAAGTCTAAGGATAGCTTTCTGGAAGCACTGTGAAACGTGAACTTCTTTGATTCATGATAGTCTGTAGTAAAAATCCTCTTGTTAGAGTTTTAGCCAGGCCTATGTCTAGTAATTTGAGTCTTAGAGATTTGTAGAGCTAGATGCTTGGTCTGTCTTGGAAGGTAATTTGTTGCCTTTATATAGTTCATGTAAGGTTCAATAGAATCAGAAGAGTGAACTTGGAGGGAGATGGGGTTTATTTAACACTGAGAGAAACATTCATCTGTATGAATTTATAATTGGAAAACTAAAATATTTCTAGCTGCAATAAAATAAACTCAGAGTTTAATTTATCAAAAATATTGTTTGATTCTATGCTAGGCATTATGTTATGGATATCTTATAAAAGTGCTTTGAGGTAAATGCTTTGTTGGATAATCTTTTAGAGAAAGTAATAGAAGTCCTAGCTATTAATTGTTTTAAACTTTGTATGGGAAAGCATATGTCTAATAATGAGTGAAATGCAATTTGACAAGAGAGCTAAGAGCTGTTTTTAAATACTTGATTTTCAGGTTTTCTCTGACAATTGCTGTGTGCTTATATTCTCCTATTATAGTATTAATGTTAAAAGAGAAATTCATTCAAGAATACTTTTCCTACATATTTCATAGTCACCGTAGTATTGATTTAACAAAGCCTCCTTGATGGTGCTACAAAATTATGACAACACTTAAAACATTTCCATAGAGTTATCCTTATATACCTGATCATAAATGAATTCCACACTGTTTAATATACAGTGTGATGTTTGTTTGCTTACTGGAAATTTGAAGTTATTTCATAGTTACTTGAAAATTTATTTCCTAGACAAAACCAATACCTTCCACACATGTTATAAAGGTGCTACAGCTCAGTTGTGTGCATCATATTTGGATGTAATGGCTTCTACTTAATAAATAGACATGTTTATCCATCTGGAATAATTGATCCCTTGATTTCACTTTTTTTCTTTTGCTTTCTTTTTCCCCCATCAAAATTTTATGCATACTACAGGTGAACTCAAATTGTCAGAGTCTTCATAAAATGAGAGTCAAGAACATGTTTATTTTGTTTGCTAGAATTTTGCAGCAAATTATAGTAATGTGGGAATACCTTCAGGATTTATTTTTTAATGACTCCCACTGACTTAGGACAAACATGAATTGGGTACTATTAACAAGGCAACTGCAACTAGATAATTTGAACAAAGACAATGGCTAGTGGTCAGGTCACTGTTTAGCTGCTAATGAATATACTTGCTTTAAACAAAAGGAAAGGGAATCATCTTCAAAAAGTGTGTGGCAACACCAATATTTTCATGATGGAACAATTCTTTTTTAATATGCTAGTATTTATTTCCTAAGGAGTCATTATAGGCTTCCTGCCATCTTGACTAGTGATGTCTTTGGCCTGGAAGTCATGCCTTCTCTGAGACAATTACTCTGAGTTGGAGCTGTTTAGTTGAAAATTTGTATACCCCAGTATTTAAAACAGTTGAATCCTCAGAATAATATTTTTTTCTTCATGCTTTTGTTCTTATTGTTCTCTCTCTGTTTCATTGTTGGAAAGAACTGCAGTGATGTTTTCCTAATTAGGAGTGTATTTTTCAGCACATTTTTAAGGCCTTGCTTCGTTAAGAGATGAATGAGTAAGTTCTGGGTCAGTAGTAAAGACTGAATACCAAACAGATAAGATCAGCAGTATAAAGTAGCTGTAATTGTGCACAAAGCTTCAGTATCCCAGGATATTTCTCACTTTAGTTTATCATAATACTCTCGGCAAACAAATGGCAAAGCAGCAAAGAGAATCAGATCTCAAGGGTTTTTACAGTGTATCATTGCAGTTTAGTTTAGCTGCTAATAGTTAACATTGAAAACAGAAACAACAAAAGTGTGGATTGAAAAGTTGTGCTGACTTGCTGCAACCCTCTGTACTCATTGGCTTTTAACCCAATTTATATACATCTGATTGTGCCCCATAAAATTTTAGAGTTTCCACTGTAGTAAATTGGAATTTGTTTTGTTTAATAAAAATATCACCAGATAGCAACTGTCAGTTAGAAAATTAGATTTAATTTCCCTTTATGAGTAATTAGCTGTTAGCATCTCAGCTCTTTATGTGCATATAATTAACTTTTCTAATCAAATATAACTTCTTTGGTGTTGAAGATAATACTATGAGCTTTGTCATCAAATATTACACTTCCTTTTCATGACGGACTTAAGTTAAACTGTTTATTTTACTCATGGGATTTTTACATGCAAATGGGAAGCAAATAGGAGAGAATGTAAAAAATTTCTAATGTTGAGGTTTCTTTGTTTGGAAAGGCACTTCAGTTCTAAATTTCTATTTTAAAGATGCTATTGAGACTGAAATTGCAATCAGGTATGTGAAACTTTGGATATGAGCAGAAACTTGGTTGCTGTATTCTACATTGCGCCTCAGGTCACCCTGAGCATCATTCACATCAAAATGATTCAATGCAAGTCTGGCTCATTGCCCATTATTCTGGGTGAGAACTCAGAGATAGCTCTATGTGATATAAACAGAAGTTTAATAAGTAAAAAATCCAGCTCCATTACTTAATTTAGCAATATATAATTTTAAAAGGTAATTGAATATTTGATTGAACTTATAAATTTAATTTGGAGAGAGGCATGATCTTTTAAACAGAAATTTAATTAATGCTTATTTCTGAATTAACTATGTAATCACT
Organism: Procyon lotor; assembly: GCA_028646535.1. NCBI lineage: Eukaryota > Metazoa > Chordata > Mammalia > Carnivora > Procyonidae > Procyon > Procyon lotor. Next base: position 61,690,389 of record CM053607.1, read on the forward strand.
TTCAAATGGTGGTTTGCTTTGGGTATTAGGAACCCCGATGTGGCCTCAAAAAAGGATGGAAGTACTGTATGGCTGTTATATATTTGATATTGCAAAAGGACTAAATGTGGGAACATCTTTACAAAATGATTGCTCATTGAAAACATGCCAATCCTAATAACAGTATATGTATAGATTTTGTTCAATTAAGAAAATCCTTTCTGTCTCAAACAGTTTAAGATGGGAAAGAATTACTACAGTAAACCTAGGACGTCTTCCCCTGACTTATTAAATAAATCCAAATATTCTAAGGTGCTTTTGCCAGGACCACTACTGAATTATGGCTCTTAGCTACATATACTGGAAAATAATTTTTTTTTAAAGCAGTAGTCTTTTTTTTTTTTTTAAGATTTTATTTATTTATTTGACAGAGAGGAGAGATCACAAGTAGGCAGAGAGGCAGGCAGAGAGAGAACCCGGGAAGCAGGCTCCCTGCTGAGCAGAAAGCCTGATGCAGGGCTAGATCGCAGGGCTAGATCCCAGGACCTTGATCCCAGGACCCTGAGATCATGACCTGAGCCGAAGGCAGAGGCTTTAACCCACTGAGCCACCCAGGCGCCCCTGGTAAAGAATATTTTTAAGAGAGTAATCGATCTTGCAGAATTTCTAACTTTACCTGAAACAAATTATACCAAATTTTTTCCCTTCAATACTGAGAGAAAAAATTTACTCTTTCTTTAGAATAAGAATAAGGGAAAAACCTGGATCTTTCTGAAAAAAAATTATATAAAACTCATAAAATTAATATATGTTTATTTTTTCTTTAAAATCACAAGAGTTTACCCAATATTAATTGATCACCCCTATAACAGCATTTTATTTATTTGCTGGTTTTACTATAAAAGATAAACTATAATCAAAAGCTTGTTACTTATGCACAGTCCATTCCAAAAGCAAAAAATAATAAGTTTTGTGTATTTTTTAAATTGGTCTAAGCATATATTAATTTTTATGGATATGAGAAAAAAATGCATTGCTACTAAACTGACGTTTAGTTTTTGCTTTCACAATGTGAATTATTCATTCATACATAGAATGTGTTCTGTACCCAGGGAATATTAACTCATTTTAATAGGAGTGCTATTATAATTAGTAAATGGAGTCTTCTCTGTTAAACTTAGAGCATTTTCCAAAGCCAAACAAATTATTTTTAGGTAACAGACATGGTTACTTTCCCTTAATGAAGAAAATTCAGAACTTCGAGTGTGTGTACAAAGATCTCATTATAAATCAGTTATACTCAATCCCCATTTTTATCCCTTTAAATAGATGTATAAAGTAACACATAGTTTTAAATTCTCTTTAAAAAATAACATTTCTGGGTGCACCAGTGTGGTTCAGCTGGTTAAGCATTCGACTTGATTTCACTCAGGTCATGATCTCAGGGTTGTGAGATCAGGCTGCTTGCTCACCATGGAGTCTGCTTGTCCCTCTCCCTCTGCTCTCCCCAGCCCTCACCCCCCACTCATGTGCCCCTTCCTTTCTAATAAATAAATCCAAAAAAAAAATAATTCTGGATATATGGCATAACAGATATCTGCGGTGAGACAAAAGATACCTGATTTTATGCTTGTAGTATCTGCACTGTGCCAATAGGGAGAGATGAAATTTGCTTCAGCTTTCTAACAAATGAATTACTTTTTTTTTTTTTTAAGATTTTATTTATTTGGCAGAGAGAAACACAGCAAGAGAGGGAACACAAGCAGAGGGAATGGTAGTGGGAGAAGCAGGCTTCTCGCTCAGCCCAATGTGGGGCTCGATCCTAGGACCCTGGGATCATGACCTGAGCCAAGGCAGGTGCGTAATGACTGAGCCACCCAGGTGCCCCACAAATAATTTACTCTTGATGTATTAATTATATACCTTAATCAGGTGAACTTGACTTTTAGTACCGGTAAACTAAGAACTTGAATTGCCATGGGGGATTTAGTTCTCAAATCAAGATACGCGCGGACACACACACACACCTCATTTCAACAAATAAAGAAAAAACAAAGTTCAATGGTGATACTCCATGAGAGTTCTGGTCCTTTCAAAAATAATTGCCAGGATGTAGTATAGTCATTTAAATTATATAACTCTCTTAATCTAGTTTTCTTAGCCATTTACTGACAGTGTTCATATTCTCTGAAAGCCAGTTACAGGAATGAGGCACTGCAGAGCTATTAATTGTGATCTGTTTTTATAAATTGTGCCATGACATATTTTCACATCCTCTATAAACTGTATGAAAATTCATAGAAAGCACAGAGTCTAAACTGTATTTTCAGTTGCTTATTCATCCAAAATAAAATTATGTGCTTGTGCTCAATATTGTTTTGCTTGGAAATGGCCTTTAAACTTAGTAAATAGTTATTGGGTATCTATCAGATACTGGAAATGTTGGAAGTGTGAGTAGTATAAAATATAACTTTTGGCTTAGAGGAGTCTGTGGTCTTGGTTGGGGATATATTATATGCCTAAAAATATTAAATGGTAGAAAGTGGTGGACAGCATAATTATTGGAAAGATGAACCTTATATTATGCAAAGCATTTTAAATGAGATTACAGCAGACTTGGGGGTTCAAGAAAAGAATAAAATTTGAGAGTTAATTTGAATTTTTTAGAAAGAATGGAAAGACTTGATGTAGTAAAGAGAACAGTGGCAGACATTACAGAGAGTGCAACTTAGAAGTTAAAAAAAAAAATCAGGATTTCATAGAGCATATGGGTTTCACAGGAAAGGAGTGTCTTGTTGGGAAGTGGTAGCAGGTAAATTGCATGTAGATTAAAAAGAGTTTGAAAAGTCAGTTGGATATCTTCCTCTTATGAATATGGATTCTTCATCATTCTGATCCAGAGGGATGACAGTGATGCTGTTTTGGGGGGCTTTGTTTGGTGAAACTGACTTCTAGATCAGTAAGTGGACAGACTCTAAGGTTATGTGTTTATCAAAAAAGGTAAAGAGATTATCTTTAAGTAGCAATTCCTTTTTCCCTGTAATGTATTTTTTCTCTAAATTTTTATTCTTTTTTTTACACACACAGACACACACACACACACACACACACACGGTACACTCAGAGGATCAGCCTTTATTTACCTAAATTGTTTAAGGGAGCCATGATTAGGGAGCTCAAAATTGAAAAATAATTTGGGTTTGGCTTTAGAATGCTTAGTAAAAAATATGAATGCATATTCATTTTATCAATTGTTTTTTTTTACACTGATAATAAAATGAGTTTATATAATAAGTTTGACTTATGTTGTAGCCACATCAGGCTTTTTTCCATTCCCTGAGCACATTATCTCTTCAGCTGCTTCTGCATGTTGGGCCCAGCCAGTCTCATGACAGGAATGTTAACTTTAGCTACTATTACATTCTTAGAATGTGCCAAGCACTATGCCAAGTGCTTTTTATCGATCAGCTCATGTAATCCTTACAACAGTCTTAGGATGTTGATTTTACAAATGTGGTAATTGACACCCAAAAGACCAGTAACTAATTCTATCCCACACTAGGTCATGAACTGATTGAGGGCTGACTTGATGTATTCATCTTTCTTCTGTCAGTGACTAGCACAGTGATATTAAGTGTTGGCTGATTAAATACATAGTTGAAGCGAAGGAAGACAGAGCAAGTACACTAACCTGGAAAGATTCAGCATTATGTAAAATGACATCATACTTACGTGGGCAAGGCCTAAATATTAGGGAGTAGAATGTTCATGTCAAAGACGAGTAAAGATCTAATCAAGTTATAGTGCAATTATTGGAGAAGATCTCACAGCACTCTCACAAATCATTAACCCCAACACAGAGCCACATTTTAGATTTTGTCGTCAACTAGATTAATTCATTTTTAATACTTTAAATGGTAATATCTCAGTTTCTTTTTTTAAAAAAATATTTTATTTTTATTTGAGAAAGAGAGATCACAAGTAGGCAGAGAGGCAGGCAGAGAGAGAGAAGGTGTAGCAGGCTCGCTGCTGAGCAGAGAGCCCGATGTGGGGCTCAATCCCAGGAACCTGAGATCATGACTTTAACCCACAGAGCCACCCAGGCACCCCAGTACTGCATTTTCTAACCAAAACCTTTAATGTTTAGTTTATAATCCATTGAGGTATTCTGTACTATTCTCAACAGTGTTCTCCAAGAAAACATGATCACCTTAGTTTAGTTTCACCTTCAGAATGGTGATGAGTGGCCTACTGCCTTATTCAGAGTCTCAAAATTACAGTCCTTGTATCCTTTATGGCATCCATCATTCAACCCACAACACTCGTTTTTTTATTTTCCTGCACTAAAAAATTACATACTTTTGGAAAAAACTGCAAAAATATTTGGAATGGTAGACTGATACAAATTCAATATTGGTTTTCAGTTCTAGTTGAGCCATCTACAGTACATGCCAATTATTTTTAAAAAACAAATCTGTGCTCCTTTTCCAATACGTCCTTCGAACAACTTTAGAAATCTTTGTGGTTCTTTACCAAACTTCCAAACCATCGCTCTCAGAAGCCATGCAACCCTCAGACTTGGCTCACAGGGCAGTGGCCTACATTTCCTGACTCAATTGTCTCCTCAGCAATGCTCCTTAAGCTTTTGTACCTAACCTTTCACTTACTCAATCCTAAATCCCTAGAACCTAACACACTCTCCGAAATACAACTAAATTAACATATAATGTATTATTTGTTTCGGGGCTATAGGTCCGTGAATCATCAGTCTCACACAATATATAGCACTCCCCATAGCACGTACCCTCTCCAATGTCCATCACTCAACCACCCCATCCACCCCACCCCCATCCCCTCTAGCAACCCTTAGTTTGTTTCCTGAGATTAGGAGTCTCTTATGGTTTGTCTCCTTCTCTGGTTTCATCTTGCTTCCTTTTTTTCTTCCCTTCCCCTATGATCTTCTGTATTTCTCAAATTCCTCATATCAGTGAGATCATATGGTAATTTTTTTCTCTGATTGACTTATTTTGCTTACCATATCCTCTATTTTCATCCACATCATTGCAAATGGCAAGATTGCAGGTTTTTTGATGGCTGCATAGTATTCCATTGTGTGTGTGTGTGTATACACACACACACACACCACCTCTTCTTTATCCATTCATCTCTTGATGGACATCTAGGCTCTTTCCATAGTTTGGCTATTGGGAACATTCCTGCTATAAATATCTGGGTATAAGGGCCCCTTCGGATCACTACATTTGTATCTTTAGAGTAAATACTCAGTAGTGCAATTGCTGAGTTGTAGGATAGCTCTATTTTCAACTTTTTGAGGACCTCCATACTGTTTTCCAGAGGGCCTGCACCAGCTTGCATTCCCACCAAAAATGTAGGAGAGTTGCTCTTTCTCCACATCCTCACCAATACCTGTTATTTCCTGACTTGTTAATTTTAGCCATTCTGACTGGTGTGAGGTGGTATCTCACTGTGGTTTTGATTTGTATTTTCCTGATGCTGAGTGATGTTGAGCACTTTCTCATGTGTCTGTTGGCCATCTAGAAGTCTTCTTTGCAGAAATGTCTGTTCATGTCTTCTGCCTATTTATTGATTGCATTATTTGTTTTTGGGTGTTGAGTTTGAGAAGTTCTTTATAGATTTTGGATACCTACCCTTTATCTGATATGTCATTTGCAAATATCTTCTACTCCATTGGTTGTCTTTTGGTTTTGTTGACTGTTTTCTTTGCTGTGCAAAAGCTTTTTATCCTGATGAAGTCCCAATAGTTCCTTTTTGCCCTTGCTTCCCTTGCCTTTGGCAGTGCTTTTAGAAGAAGTTGCCGTGGCTGAGGTCGAAGAGGTTGCTGCATGTGTTCTCCTCAAGGATTTTGATGGATCCCTGTATCACGTTTTGGTCTTTCATTCATTTTGAGTCTATTTTTGTGTGTGGTATAAGCAATTGTCCAGTTTCAGTCTTCTGCATATGGCTGTCCAATGTTCCCAACACCATTTGTTGAAGAGACTGTCTTTTTTTTCCATTGGACATTCTTTCCTGTAGGGCTGGTTTGGTGTTTGAGAATTTTTTTTTAGTTTTTGTTTGTCCTGGAAGCTGTTTATCTCTCCTTCTATTTTCAATGAAAGCCTACCTAGATGTAGTATTCTTAGCTGCATATTTTTTCTCATTTAGTGCTCTGAATATATCATGCCAGTCCTTTCTGACCTGCCAGGTCTCTGTGGATAGGTCTGCTGCCAGTATAATATTTCTACCATTGTATGTTATAGACCTCTTGTCCCGAGCTGCTTTCAGGATTCTCTCTTTGTCTCTGAGACTTGTAAGTTTTACTATTAGAGGACAAGATGTTGATCTATTTTTACTGATTTTGAGGGGGGTTCTCTGTGCCTCCTGGCCTTTGATGCTTGTTTCCTTCCCCAAAATAGGGAAGTTCTCTGCTATAATTTGCTCCAAATACCTTCTGCCACACTCTCTTT
>CM053607.1:61705005-61791629 GCA_028646535.1 Procyon lotor
ACTATTACTCAAAAAGGTCATATGAACACTGTGTGGTGAATTAGGTTTAGTAATCAGCCCTCCCAAAACTTGATAGACTCGAATTAACCTAGCATGCATAAAAGGGAGCCCATATATTTATAAGTACCAAGTGTTCCTCCTTTAATGTATTATGATAGTATAAATCTCATCTGCAGTTTTAAGCTTCTGCTTTTTCATAAAGTAAACTACAAATATACACCAGTTCTTTAAAAATGAAGGTAAGGTGTTTGGAAACTCTTCAGCACTGATGCTATTAGCTCTTGTTTCAAATGAAAATTAAAAAATAGGGGTGCCTGGCTGGCACGGTTGGTTAAGCATTTTTGATTCTTGGCTTCAGCTCAGGTCATGAAAAATCAAGCCCTGTGTTGGGACTCTGTGCTCAGTGTGGGGTGTGCTTGGGATTCTCTCTGTCCTTCATCCTCTGCCCCTTCCCACCACTATCTCTTTCTCCCCCAAATGAATAAATCTGTAAAAAAAAAAAAAAAAGTGTATATTAGTGTGTGGAGAAAGAGAGGGAGGGAAAGAAAAAAAACAAGGAGGAGGAAGCAGTGGAAAGAGTCAACCAAGTGATGTCACATGGTGAGTTGAGGATGAGTTGAATATGCTTAGAAAGGATGATCAATGAAGACTTCTCTAAGGCAATGGAATTTTAGCTTCGGCTTGGAGGATTAAAATGAGTGTACCATGTCAGAAGCAATGCAAAACTCTCATCATATGGAATTGTGGTGTATTTGGGGGGAAAAAAAGCCGGAGTCAGGAAGTAAGGCAGAGAATCTAGGAGACAGAATCAGTGAGATTGACAGGGAATAGTTCCTCCCCTCTGCTCAGTAGTTTGCAAAGTCCTTTGTAATTGGGGGCCATTTTGAAAAGAATGGAATTAAGTGTCTGCTGGCACTCTTGAAACGGTGATGCTAACTAACCATCCAGCAATGCAAGTGATCATCCCTCACAACGCAGAACTGTTCTACTCACTTGTTCTGTCTCTCAAGTTGAATATGTGCCTTAACTGAAAGGGGAAGGAAGGACTATTTTAGTTCCTATTTTTATCATCTTTAGGATTTAGTCAGCATGACCCTAAACAACAGATCAAATACTGGATTAGATAAACTAATCTCCTACCTCCTCACAAAGAAAAAGTAAAGAGCCAGTAATTTTGCATAAATCTCAGAGGCTAAATTAGCTTTTATTAGCATTTTAAAAGCTAACATCCCTAAATGTTCAATCAAGCACCAGATAGCAATTTAACCCAATGACTCAATAACATTTCCACCTATATCAGGCTGGCCTGAGGCTCACAGTTGAGGAGCTGAAATCTCCATGATGGTAGATTGCCTTCTACCTTTGCTAGACTGTTCACATTACCTTGCTTTCCACATTCAGGTACTGTCTGTGTTGAGTGTTAGGCTCTTCTTTACCCTTTTGACCTCACTGGCCCATTAATCCAGTACCTCATGTCTGAACTTATTCATCATCAAAAACAAACTATCTCTTGTCTCATTCTCAATAAATATATTCAAAATCTCTTAACATACTTCCATCCTTTTAAGGAAGTTCCAAGAAGTTCCCAAAGGTTTCAGTTTAGAGAGTTATAGACTGACTAGCTATGATTTGCTACAGTAGGAAGTCAATTCAGCATTTTAAAGAAAAGTTACCAGAAAATGCTGTTTTATAATAGTAAGGGAATGAAGAAATCATTTAGTCTATGTGTTGCAAATACAAATCTATACAGAGGCAAGTAAGTAACAAAAATGAGTAAAGTGGGCCCTATGTATGTCCCTCAGGAGAACTGGGAGTGTGGTAGCTCAAGAGGGTGGCCCTCTGAGAGCAAACGTTGTTGCCATGCCCGGCAAGAATAGAAGCATAGACATTCTCCACCATCTGATATTTTATCAGAAAAAGCTAGAAATCCAGACTCTTATAAGAACAATATTCAATTTTGTACTAAACAAAGATATAGCTTGCCAGGTTAAAATCTCCAATAATCTTACCTCCTGATTTCACTGAGCTGTTAAGCATGCTGTTAGAGTTAATAGAGGAAATGAGGGGATTAGTGGGAAAACCAGAAATAGAATCAGAGGTTTTTCTGGTTTTCAGTTCACTGCCTTTAATGTGTGTATGAGTGTTTTTTTTTTTCTTTTCCTCCACCATACTGTAGCCAACTGACTCCCAGCATGCCTTATAAGAATGTTTCTGGCTAACCAGGATTATGTTTGTATAGTACATTCCGGCATGATGAAATGTGCATCACTTCTTATTTTACCAGCAAGTTGAAAATTGTTGGGACAAGCAGAAATGTGATTGAGCTACACAATAGGATCAAAATATGTATCTTCATTTCCAGGTATTTTCCCATAGGCACGTATTAGAAGGTAGAGAAAAATACTTTGGAAATAGAGCATGAAAAAACGGAGTCACAGATATATGTAAAGGATGAGTGAGGTGCAGAATAGTGTTGATTTGTCATATACATGGAGCTTTGGAAAGCCGAGACAAGTTAAAAGAGCAATATTTGCCAGTTTATCTAGTTTAATATATGAGACAAACATGGGGGCAGTTAATAAATACAAATTCAGTAGAAGGTCATTTTTACACGTATTTTGAGTAGCTGTGAATAGTATTTCAATAATCATAGTAATAAAATCCCATCACTGTATATTACATAAATCAAAATAAGTTCCTATTATATCTAAATTTTATATGCATTTTATTATTTTAATTTAAGGGGTTGGCATTTTTATTAAAGATTGGGTACAATGGCAATGTTGTAGAAAGGGTACAGTAAACAGTATTGCAAAAAGGCTCCTGGGTGGCTCAGTTGGTGAAGCATCTGATGCTTGATTTTGGCTCAGGTCATGATCCTGGAGTTATCAGGTCAAGTCCTTTGTTGGGCTCTAGGCCCAGGGTGGAGCCTTAAGATTCTTTCTCCCCCTCTCCCTCCTCTCTCGCCTTCTATAAAATAAATAGTAAACAGTATTCTCCAATAATTCATAATGAAGAGGGTAATTTATGTGTAAGGATGAAATATGCTTTGCTCAAAGATATTTAAAAGGGAAGGAATCAAGTTATTTTGAAGAAAAATTCATACATGTATATACATGAAATCACTATAAAAATGTAAGAGGTTGGTAAAAGTTGGGAAATAGTTTAACTGTTCCATGCATCCAGTGTATTGTGTGTACAGCATATGCTTTTAAGTACCATAAGCTAGGCAGGTAGGGGGTAAAGGACATGCAGAAGTGATAGGATTTGTTCAAAAGATCAACTTTTATTGTAATGAATTACCAGTCTCATATTGTATTTGAATGTTAGTGCATTGGAATTGTTCATTTTCAGTAGCTCAATGATTATAATTAAAATAAGTATATAGAGAAGAGCTAGGCTGGCTCAGTTGGTTAAGCCTCTGCCCGCTGCTCAGGTCATGATCCCAGGACCATGGAATTGAGCCCCGCATTGGGCTCCCTGCTCGCTCAATCTCTCTCCTGTCAAATAAATATCTTTATTAAAGAAATAAGTATATAGAAAAACATGATGGTATTAATAGAAAAAGAATTTCATCTGCATAATTATGAAATTTGTTTATTAACTTATCTTTATGCCAGCATTTATTAGCTATAATTAATGATAACTTGGTTATCAAGTGAAGCTTATTTTTTTAAACATCTTAATTTTTTTTTCAGTGTTCCAAGATTCATTGTTTATGCACCACACCCAGTGTTCCGCGCAATATGTGCCCTCCTTAATACCCACCATAACCTTCAGTTTGTTTCTCAGAATCCACAATCTCTCATGCTTCATCTCCCCCTCCAATTTACCCCAAATCACATTTCCTTTCCTTCTCCTAATGTCCTCCATTTTATTCCTTATGTTCTATAAGTAAGCGAAACCATATGATAATTGACTTTCTCTGCCAGACTTATTTCACTTAGCATAATCTCCTTCAGTCCCATCTATGTTGATGCAAAAATTGGGTATTCATCCTTTCTGATGGCTGTGTAATACTCCATTGTATATACGGACCACATCTTCTTTATCCATTCATCTGTTGAAGGGCATCTCATCTCTTTCCACAGTCTGGCGACTGTGGCTATTGCCGCTATGAACATTGGAGTACATGTGGCCCTTCCTTTTACTACAACTGTATCTTTGGGGTAAATACCTAATAGTGCAATGGCAGGGTCATAGGGTAGCTCTATTTTTAATTTTTTGAGGAATCTCCACATTGTTTTCCAAAGTGGCTGCACCAACTTGCATTCCCACCAACAGTGTAAGAGGGTTCCCCTTTCTTCACATCCTCTCCAACATTTGTTTACTGCCTTGTTAATCTGTGCCATTCTAACTGGTGTAAGGTGGTATCTCAATGTGGTTTTGATTTGCATTTCCCTGATGGCTAATGATGATGAGCATTTTTTCCTGTGTCTGCTAGCCATTTGTATTTCTTCATTGGACAAATGTCTGTTCATGTCTTCTGCCCATTTTTTGACATGATTATCTGTTTTGTGAGTGTTGAGTTTGAGGAGTTCTTTATAGATCGTGGATATCAGACCTTTGTCTGTAGTGTCACTTGTGAATATCTTCTCCCATTCCTCTGGGTTGCCTCTTTGTTTTGTTGACTATTTCCTTCACTGTGCAGAAGCTTTTTATCTTGATGAAGTCCCAAAAGTTCGTTTTGCTTTTGTTTCTTTTGCCTTTGGAGACGTGTCTTGAAAGAAGTTACTGTGGCTGATGTCGAAGAGGTTACTGCCTATGTTCTCCTCTAGGATTTTGATGGATTCCTGCCTCATGTTAAGATCTTTCATCCATTTTGGGTTTATCTTTGTGTATGATGTAAGAGAATGTTCTATACATAGCTGTCCAATTTTCCCAGCACCATTTATTGAAGAGACTGTCTTTTCCACTGGATATTTTTTCCTGCTTTGTTGAAGGTCCATATCTGGGGTCTGTTTTTGTGCTGGTACCATGCTGTCTTGGCGATCACAGCTTTGTAATAAAGCTTGAAATCAGGCAACGTGATGCCCCCAGCTCTGTTTTTCTTTTAAGTCCACCCATTCTTGAATAACTTGGTGGAAGCTTATCTGAAAACACAGAGCTTATGTCCTAAAAAAAAGAAAAGAAGGTGATAGCTCTTGCTATCAGTGCAGGTCCTGATCTCATGGTTGTGGGATCCAGCCAGCATCAGGGTACATGCTCAGTGGGGAGTCTGCTTGAGATTCTCTCTCCGCCTTCCCTCTCAATCAAACAATAAAATCATCTTAAAAAGGAAATAAATGTCCACTATATATGCTGTAATGTATCTGAACATTTATCTTTTGCATTATGTCTGAGTGAAACTAATGAGCAGTAATAAGAGTATCCTATACTATTTTTGAGATAAGGCAATGGATATAGAATATTTTTTTTTAATTTTTATTTATTTGACAGAGAGAAACGCAGTGAGAGAGGGAACACAAGCAGAGGGAATGGTAGCAGGAGAAGCAGGCTTCCTGCCACGCAGGGAACCCGATGTGGGGCTCGATCCCAGAACTCTGGGATCATGACCTGAGCCACCCAGGCGCCCCATAATATATAATATTTTTAAATGGTTGTTAAAATATTATTTTATTAAAAATATTTTTGAAAATCTATTCAAAGCAAGACAGTATAAAGAATAGATGTGACATCATCCCAAAACTTTAGACCATATAATTTATTAAGAAAGAACAGCAAGTGTTTATGTTGTTATATTATTATCATCATTGCTATACGTATTTCTTATTCAAAAGCCCTTTGGATCAATGGAGGATGAACCTAAATCATTCCCCTATTTCCAATTATGCATCTTTTCCCACTAACAGAATAAAACTATAGTCATTCTTATTGTACATTTAGGTAACTTTTTTGGTCCTCTTTTATTTATATTACTTAATTCACTTAAAGACTACCACTTTCAAAATGTGCTTTGACAGAGTTAAAAATGAGATTAAAAATCATCAATATACTTTTCACTGAATTCCTAATAAGTTGATTATCATTAACACATATTGAGGTCTATTCTAACCACTTAACTTTAGTTAATCCTGTTCATTGATCTGACATATCTGTGGTCCGAAAAAGTTTGTAAATGTTATTTTTAGCTCTTTTGACCCATTTTACTCTTTCTGAGCTTAATACTGCCTTGGTATTACCTCAAGAGGAAATAATAATACAAATAATCAGGAAATGTAATTCACTAGAAGAATAATTTCCAACAGTCTCCTCAAGAGTACCATCTGATATTATTTGGTAGCACACAAATTAATCCCTTTTTATGCCCTTTGGGTATAAGGAGCAGCATGTTGCTCTTAGAAACACTGTCTACTGCCTTGGCATTAGTGAATTTCACTTGGCCTGAATTATGGAGTTAGGCCAGCCCTGAGGATCTGAAATCATTCAGGTTTCTGAAAGGGAATAAGAATATTATTGTCCCCGGGGTGCTTGAGTGGCTCAGTGGGTTAAAACCTCTGCCTTCAGCTCAGGTCATGATCTCAGGGTCCTGGGATCCAGACCCGCATGGGGATCTCTGCTCAGCAGGGAGCTTTGCTTCCCCTCTCTCTGCCAAATAAATAAATAAAATTAAAAAAAAAAAAAAAGAATATCATCGTCCCCAATCCCTCATTGCATACATCATCAGTCAAAATATCTACACATTTTACAACCTGTTGTAAATTACTTTTTATCAGCATTTTTAATATTGGATTCAGGTCCATTTATGTTATTACAAATGGCAAGATCTGATCTTTTTTTATGGCTAAAAAAATACATACACACCTATATAACTATATATTTTGAATATTAACCCCTTACTGAATACATCATTTGCAAATATCTTCTGCCATTCAAAAGGATGCCTCTTCATGTTATTGGTACTTTTTTTCCACTGAGCAAAAGCTTTTTATTTTGGTAAGTAGTTTATTTTTGCTTTGTTTCTCTTTTCTGAGGAGACGTATTTAGAAAAATTCTGCAACACATCAAATAAATTGTTGGCTGTGTCATCTTCTATAAGTTTTATGGTTTCATATTACTACATTAGAACTTTAATGCATTTTGAGCTTTTTTTTTTTTTTTTTTTTGGTGTATAAGGGTGGTCCTGTTCTTTCAGTATCATTTATTGAAGAGATTTTCTTTCCCCTATTGTATATACTTGTCTTCTTTGCAACAGGTTAATTCACCATATAAGTGTGGGTTTATTTCTGGACCTTATAATCTGTTTTCTTGATCAATGTATGTATTTTTGTGCCAGTCCCATACTATTTGATTACTAGAGCTTTATAGTATATCTTGAAATGTGGGCTTTCCTCCAAGCTTTCTCTATAGGGGTCTTTGGTGATTCCATACAAATTTTAGTTATTTGTTCTAGTTGTGTTAAAAATGCTGCTGGTATTCTGATAGGAATTGCATTGAACCTATAGATTTCTTTGGGTAGTATGGACTTGTTAACACTTTCCAACCCATGAACATTGAGTATCTTTGCAGTTGTTTGTTATCTTAAATTTTATGCTCTTTGGTCACAATTGTAAATGGATTTGACTTACTTAATTTCTCTTTTTGCTACTTGAAACGCAACCAATTTGTGTTGCACCTTTACTAAATTGATCAGTTCTGGTAGTTTTTTGGTGGAGTGTTTAGGGTTTTCTATGTATAGTATCATGTCATCTACAAATTGTGACAGTTATACTTCTTCCTTACCAATTTGGATGCCCTATTTTTTCTTGTCTGATTGTCCAGTACTATGTTAAATTGGTGAGAATAGAAAATTTTATCTTGAACCTGATCTTAAAAGGAAAGTTTTAATTTTTCACTAATAAGAATGATGTTAGTTATGGGCTTATCATATATGGCCATTATAATGTTGAATTATGTTCTCTCCATACCCATTTTGTTGAGTTTTTATAAATGATGCTGAATTTTGTCAAATGCTTTTTCTGCATCAATTGAGGTGATCACATGATTTTTATCATTTTCTCAATGTAACACTCATTGATTTGTGGATGTTAAACCATAAAGCACTCCCAGGAATAAATAACAGTTGATCAAGGTGTATGATCTTGTTAATGTACTGTTGAGTGCACCTTGCTAGTACTTTCTGAGGATTTTTGCACATATGCCCATCAGGGATAATGATCAGTATTTTTTTTTTTTTTTCTGTAGTGTCCTTGTCTGGCTTTGGTCAGGGGAATGTGGAACTTAGGAGTTTGAAAGCATTCCTAGAAACATAGTAATTACCAAAACTGAAAGAGGAATCAATAGAAAAGTCAAACAGACTAATAACCAGCAAAGAAATTGGGTCAGTAATCAAAAAAACCTAACAAACAATATTCCAGGGCCAGATGGCCTCACAGGCAAATTATAGCAAGCATATAAAGAAGAGTTAAGGTCTATTCTCAAATTATTCCAAAAAATAGGAAGGAAAACTTCCAAATTTATTCAAGTAACTACCCAAATACCAAAGCTAGATAAAGACACCACTAAAAGAGAACTATAGGCCAGTATCCCTGAAGAATATGGAAGAAAAAATTTTCAGTACAATACTAGCAAACAAATCCAACTATACATTAAAATAATCATTCATCATGATCAAGTGGGATTTATTTCTGGGTTCCAGGTGTGGCTCAATATTCACAAATCAATCGATGTAATATATTAGTAAAAGGAAGGATGAGAACCATATGATCATTTTAATAGTTCCAATAAATGCAAAATAAACAAAAAAAATACTTCACAAAGTCCAACAATTCATGATAAGAACCCTCAAAAAAGTAGGTTGAGAGGAAATATACCTCAACATAATAAAGGTCATATATGAAAAATCTGCAGCTAATACCACCCTCAATGGGGAAACACTTAGAGCTTTTCCTCTACAGTCAGGAACAAGACAGGGAACACCACTTCCATCATTTTATTAACATAGAACTGGAAGTCGTAGCTACACCAGCCAAACAACAAGAAAAAAATAAAAGGCATCCAAATTGGTAAGGAAGAAGTAAAACTCTCACTAAAACCCAAAAGATTCCATCAAAAAAACCTGCTAGAACTGATAAGTGAATTCAGTAAAGTCACAGAACACAAAATCAACATAAGACCAGGAATCAATACTATTTATAATTGTTCCAAAAACCGTAAGATACTTATGTATAGTTTTCATATAACTATACTGTATAGTTAGACTGAAAACTATAAAACGCTGATGAAAGATATTCCATGTCCATGGGTTGGAAAAAGAAACATTGTCAAAATGTCTATACTACCCAAAGCAATCTACATCTTTAATGTAATCCCAATCAAAATACCAATAGCATTTTTCACAGAGCTAGAACAAACAGCCCTAAAATTTGTATGGAACCACAGAAGACCCCCAAAATCCAAAGCAACCTTGAAAAAGAAAAAAAGAAGCTGAAGGCATCACAATTCAAACCTCAAGTTATATTACAAAGCTGTAGTATTCAAAACATTATGGTACTGGCACAAAAATAGACATATAGATCAATGGAGAAGAACAGAAAACCGAGAAATGAACTCACAAGTATAGAGTCAATCAATCTTCAAAAAAATAGAAAAGATTATCCAATGGGAAAAAGAAACATGGAAAAGAAAAAAACTGGACCACTTATACCATATGCAAAAATAAATTCAAGATGGATTAAAGACCTAAATATGAGACATGAAACAAAAAAATCCTAGGAGATAACATAGGCAGTAACTTATTTGATATCTAGAAATAAATTGCTATGTATGATATGTCTTCTGAGGCAAGGGAAACAAAATAAAAAATAAACTATTGGGATTTCATCAAAATGAAAAGATTCTGTGAAAGAAACAATCAATAAAACTACAGGGCAACCTATGGAATGGGAGAATATATTTGGAAATGACATATCTGATATAGAGGTAGTATGCAAAATATATTAAGAACTTACATAACTCAACACCCCCAAAAGATGAATAAACCAGTTGAGAAAGGGCAGAAGACAGGAACAGATATTTTTCCAAAGAACACATCTAGATGACAAACAGACACATGAAAATATGCTCAACATCAGTAATCATCAAGGAAATTCATATGAAGACTACAATGATATATAACTTAACACCTGTCAGAATGGCTAAAATCAACAAAACAACAAACAACAGGTGTTGGCAAGGATGTGGAGAAAAGAGAACCCTCTTGCATTGTTGATGGGAATGCAGCCACTGGGGAGAACAGTACGGAGGTTCCTCAAAATGTTAAACATAGAAATACTGTAGGACCAAGCAATCACATTACTGGGTATTTACTCAAAGAAAATACTAATTCAAAGGGATACATGCACCCTGATCATTGTAGCAGCATTTTACAGAAATAGCGCAAGCGTTGACTGATGAATGGATAAAGAAAAAGTGGTATAATGGAATGTTATCCAGCCATAGTAAAGAATGAAATCTTGCCATTTGCAATGACACAGATGGAGCTACAGAGTATTATGCTAAGTAAAATAAAACACCCAGAGAAATAAATACCATATGATTTTACACATATGTGGAATTTAAGCAACAAATGAGGAAAGGGGAAAAAAGAAAGAGATAGGCAAACCAAGAAACAGACTCTTAACTACAGAGAACAAGCATAATGACCAGAGGGGAGCTGAGTAAGGGGATGAGTGACATAGGTGGTGGATATGAAAGAGTATACTTGTGATGAGAACCAGGTGATGTATGGAAGTATTGAGTCACTATATTGTACACTGGAAACTGATATTACTACACTGGAATTTACATAAAATTATAAAAAATGTATTTAAAAGGGAAACATTTGGTAATGGAGATAGCAACTGGCAATATAATAATGAACAAAATTAACATTTGTGTATTTTTTGTTGGAGTTGTTTAGTAATGCAGTAATGCAAAATAATAAAAAAAAGTATTCTTGCCTTTTCTGTATTCTGGAAATTTGGAAGAATTGCTATTAATTCTGAAAATTCTTAGAATTCACCAGTGAAGCCATCTGGTCCTGGGCTTTTCTTTCTTGGGAAACTTTTGACAATAAGAGTTATTAAGTATTTGACTAGTAATTGGTTTGTTCAAATTATCTTTTTCTTCATAATTCAGTCTTGATTTGTCGCGTTTGGGGGAATTTATCCATTTATTTTATATTGTCTACTTTGCTGGCATATAATTGTTCATGATAGTCTCTTAAGACTGACCCTTTGTATATTATCGGTTGCAATGTCTCCTCGGTCATTTATAATTTTATATAAGTTCTAATCTGTTTTAAAAACAGCTTAGTTTCACTGATCTTTTTGTCTCTATTTCATTTTTTTTTTTTTGCTCTGTTATTTATTGCATTCTGATAACTTTGATCTCTGTTTGCTCTTGTTTTTCTTGAGGAATAAAATTAGGTTATTTGAGATAACTGTTTCCTAACGTAGCATTTATCTCTATAAAAATCCTTCTTAGGACTGCTGTTGTTGCATCCCTATGTTTTGGAATGTTGTGTTTCCATTTCCATTTGTCTCATGATATCATTTGATTTCCCCTTTGGTTTTTTTCTTGATCCATTTGTTGTTCAGGGGCATGTTGTTTATTTCCACATATTTCTAAACTTTCCAGTTTATAACTAATGCCTAGATTTATACGATTGTGGTTGGAAAAGATACATGGTATGATTTAAATCTTTTTAAATTTATTAAGACTGCAATGAAAGACTATGGAATAGGCAATTTTGGTGGCTCCTTCTGTGCTGAGCCCTGGTGAGATAGCTGGTTAACAACTGCTTCTTTGTTGGCTGTCGTCTTCTGGGACTCATGAATGGAACTCTCTTCAGCTACCAGAATCAGGCATTTGTGGACCTGTCGTTCGGCTGCAGTTGCAAAAGCAGGAGTGCAGATGTGATACAAGGTCCTTCTAATGAATTTCTGGTGACTTAGGGGCAGGCTACAGGGAGACAGAGACCAGGTAAGCTGCTGGACACCACTCCTGATGAGTAGAAGTACTTTAGCTCCTAGAATGAATCTTATTGTATCTATTTTCCCATTTGTCTCCTGTGTTGGAGTCCCTCAGCTATTTTCTGGATCTTTCAGAGACAATTGCTTCCCTGTCTAGCTGCACATTTGGTGCATCCATGGGAATGTGGAATCTAAGAGCCTCCTCTGTGTTGCCACTTTGGTCAACTCCTTCTCTGCTATATTCTTAGGCACCAAGTGCTTGATTTCTTAGAATGTTCTAACTACTCATAGTCCAACAACATGCTCAACAGATGATACAACTATTTCATCAAACCAAAAAGAAGGCCAATCTAACCCTGGAAACTATAAATTTCACCTCCACAATTCTTATCCATCTTGAATAATATTTAAAGACAGAAAGTGAATGACCAAGATGTGCACAATTGCCTAGTTACTTAGTCACTGATGTGGCTTGGACAAAATTTAGTCACACTTCCCCTCTCTCCATAGTCCTAAGAATCTAGTCCTCTGGATTCTAAGGTAGTATTAAAGGGGTAGAACATAATCCCTTTAAAGCTCATTATGATCATCAGCTGGCAACAGGAAGAAATATTACCTGGTAGGTCACCTTTTTCCCCTCTCACTTCTTGCTGACCCCATTTGACCCTGCTTCCTATTCTCTGTAAAAGTTGTTTGATTTTGAAATAGTGGCAGATCTCATTGTCTGGATGTTCACTCTATTGCAGTAGTCTTTCCAGATAGATCTAAACTCAACCAAGGAAAGACTGTTTTTGTTTAAAAACATATTTAGAATATTATGCAAAATAAAATAATCTATTATGATTCGGTTTCATATCCATTGATTATAAAACCTGCATATATAAATATTTATTTAATGTAAAATTTCTTGGGTATGATAACCACTTTATTAAAAATTGTGAAGGAAGTGGTCATTAATGGATTATATTTATATGAATTATGTAGAGAGCCTCAACAATTTGGTAACAAATTTTAAGCTGGATTTTGGGTACATAACTGTTAACATTCTTTATATTATATCTCTAAAGTACTTCAATTTCTTATTAAAGCTTTGGTAATGTTAAAAAGAAACAACAGGCCCAAAATGGAATCACTGGTGTTTAGCCCCACATTAGCAAACCAAGATTTAATACCTAATATAATTGCAGTTTCAGCCTTTCCCAGGAATGTAACCTTTACCTAATCCTCTGGGAATTACCTGGTCAGCACTCATGAAGTAATCTCTGATATTCCCCATCAGTAGGTTACCTAGCGTGCAACAATCTACCCTGTGCTAATAAATTTTTTCCACTCCCTCTGTGCCTTTTAAAAACCTTCTCTTCTGTAGCATTTCGGAGCTCCTTTCTGTTTGTTAGAAAGAATAATGCCTGAGTGATTAAATAATGCCCACATCATCTTTAAATTTACTCCATTGAAGGTGTTTTTTTTTTTTTTAACAATAGTAAAGAATGGAACATGTTAACAATAGAAGTAGACGACAAGGATGGTTTTGGCACTTAATAGCTTTACATATTTCTTTCATTAGCAAGGGTCAAAAATAAATCGAAAACTAAGATTCAAACTGTTTTCAATCAAAAGCTTAGGTAGTATAAGTTTTCTCCTGGCATAGCACTCGTAAGTATAAGATTTAGTGTCAAACAGTTCTAGTATTAGATTTCTCATTGACACCTTCTAGATGTCACCTTCTGAGATAATGTGGTATAAGTGCTAGTTTTTAGGTATCAAACAACACATTCCAACTAAGTAAATTTGAAGATATAATGGCTTTACTAAACAATTCATGAATCAAAGAGCATCCCACCTAGCAAACAGAAAGGAACTCCATCTAGCTGCAGAAAGGAACAGGTTTTAAAGGTAAAGAGGGAGTGGTAAAAAGGAAATTATTAGCAAAGAATATATCGTTTTAGGCAAGGTTGCTCTCCTAAGGGGAACAGGAGGGGTCTATCAATAAATTTCCTAGTGATGACCAAGAAATTCCAGGTTGACTGGTTAAAGTTTATGTTCCTGGGGGAGTTGAAACTATAGTTAGGTTAGGTATTAAGTCTTGGTTTCCTGACATGGAGCTCTTAACATAAGACTCTCAGCCTAAGTGAGAGATGTGATCAAAATATAAGGCATTAGCGCCACTCTGAGCTACTGCACTGTTTTTCTTGCAGCTTTTGTTGATGTTTTCTGTGGGATTCACAGGTCATAACTTCAGGTTCACAATTTTTAAGTCAGTCAATTTCTTTGCTCATTAGATAGATCATTTCCTTGGTGATTACCAGCTGCAAACATATATTCTCTCAAACATTTTAAATGTAACACATTAGGGAGATTATGAGGATTACTATAAGCAGGAGTTCCCAAAGCACCTCAGAGCTACGGTGCTCCAGACCCAAAGACGTCAAATCAGATAAGTCAAGGAAAGACCCCACTGAAGGAGTCACAGTTTAAAGCTGAGTGGCTTGTTCAGTGTCCTTATGTAATTGAGTTTCAACTTTCCTAGATGTGCTAACCCAGGGGCAACAAATTGGCCACAACTGACACCTCTTTCCTCAGGTAAAGTATAAGGAGGGGCTTTCCTATTATCAAGAAAAACCGAGGCCCAGAGTTTAAGGATCTTCATTGGGCAGCTGTTGTCTTAGCAATAAATTTCATAATATCTTTAGGATTTAAGGAGAGGTTCTTGATGATATTCTTATTTACGCCTCAACACTGAAGTATTGCCTGGTGAATGAAAGCAAATCGTGAGTCATATATGGTGCCTGGTAAGTTTTTCTTTGGGGGGAGTTTTTCCCCCAACTCAATGATGTAAATCCAGAGGTGGTGACCAATAAGATGTCTTTTATCACTCGTGAGAAGTATTGCCCAGCTGTGTGCCGGTCATCAAAGCATAAATAGGTCCAAGAAAAATGACAACCATCACAAGGGCAAACCTTGTCAGGACAAAACCTACTTTCACTAAGGTGTCATTGCAAATGGACAGATAGCAGTTTTTGATCACAAATCCAGTATTCTAAAAGGTGAAGTTACCCCATTAGCAATGGCCTGGGAAAAATGGATTAAGGCCAGTACCTGAGTAAAGGAAACAAAGGGTTTCATGTTTGAAGTATGAAGTTGTGATCTAGTGCCTTGGAAGATGGAGTTTACCTCAATGTTGGTTACTTTTCCTCTTAGGCAATTTGGTCAGAGGTCTCCGGAGACATTCAGGTTGAGCCTTTTTCAATTGTGTGATACATGTCCAAGGGTTAAGTCCCTGAGGTTGGGCTTCTACCTGTTAGTGAATAATATTTGGTAAGGTCCTTCTCAAGGAGATTCAAAACAAAAACAATCAGTCTTTGTTTTACTGATTTCAAATCTGAAGGGTGGGATACAATTGGAAATGTTTGGAGAGTCATAGACAGATTTTTACAGGAACTAAACAAATTTACGAAGCAGGTCAATTGCAAGTATATAAGAACCTCAACAGGATTAGAATCTAATACAAAGGTGTAAAAATATTTTTTTTTATAATTACCCTCCATTTTTTATAGTAAAAATAATTTGCTTACATTAAACTTTGCCTGATTATATATACGTGTCCCAAGAATAGTAACTGACCACTTAGGCTCTTTTTAAGACTATTTTGCTGGAATAGCAAGGTAACAGGTCAATTTTTTTTCCTAAAGGGCTTTATTGGCTCTGTAAATCAATCTTAGTTTTTTACAACCGTCATATATGAGGCTGCATCTCTCTCTCAAAGAGGATATTCAAGTCAAAGCTTTGGTAATAAAACCATTATTTCCAAATGTGTTCAATTGTGGGAAGAATGGATTCTCCTTGAACTTAGATAAATATTTTGTCATGATAAAGAATACTTAAGAGATTTTGGAGGGATCAGGTAAGGAGAAAAAGTACATGTTTCATTTTTGTTCATAAAGTATACCTTACCGAATTGTTGATAGGAAGGCTTTTTCTCTTCTTTCTTAAACCCAGGTCTAAAAAATGAAACAGAAGACAACCAGTAGTGTTTAAAATAAGAAGTCAGAAAAATTATAATCATCTTCCTCATTTCATTTTGACCCATGTTATTCATTCTTACTCTGCTTGAATCATTTTTCTACCAGTTCTAGAAATTCTTACCCAGTTCAGTTGTATGATATGAAAGTTATCAAAAATCTGATTTCTAGAGTACTTATCAGATTCCTTTCCATAAATTTCTCTGAAGATGAAACACATTTGTAGGAAACTTTTGTAAAAACATCTGAATAAAATAACTGTCTGTAAATAACCATTTCATTTTTAAGTCTTTTGTTAAAGGTCTAATTAGAACCCATAATTGACCAAAAAATGACCAAAAAACCCCCCTCAGAATTATGACTGATAACATTAAAATTCTGATATATCCAGATATAGAAATATTTTACAATTTCTACACTTATATTAATAATATTTACCCACATAGTATAAGCTAAGAAGGTTTTAGCATGATTTATTTGCATACCAAATAAGCTTAATTAGTTTAACATTTACTTGTCTATGAGAAAACAAATCCTTGAAATGTTTCAGGGACTCTTTGCAATATTTCAAAGTTAATTTGTGGTCAAACGTCTTTAGTTTAAAAGTCGGTTTGGGACACTTGACTAAATAGGATCTTAGTTCACTGTGAAATAGTACTTTGTTATCTAGGCAGCCAAAGTGATCAAGATTTCACAGGTAAATAAAGTTTACAAAGGTGTGGGCAAACTTAGTCCTTTTAGTATCAGGAAGGCTGAGTTTATCTAAGTAATCATAGGCTTCATAAAGACAAAGCACAGAATCTTTGTTTTTCTAGGCAGATTATGTTAAAGGTAAAGAAAACTCTGTCTTTTTAAAATTATCTTAGCTGGCTTGACTACACATTAAAATTACATAGATTCCTTTTCCCACAAATCTATAACTTTTTTTTTAACATTTGGATTTTGTCTATATTTTACTCTTTAAATAACTAGGTTTGCTTTAGGACAAAATTATTTCCTTTTCACTCAACAAAAATTCATTTCCATCTCTCTTTTCAAATATCGAAAGCATACATCGTACTTTTTTATTTTTGCATTCAGAGATGTTTCTCTTATTATTTCTAATAGTTTTATTCACATGTTAAGTAGAACTCTTTTAATTTGTAAAGTTAAATGTTCTTTATATATAGGAACTCATAGGAACTTTTAATTTCTAAAATTAAGTAAACTAAGTAAAATTAAGAAAACCAAGTAGTAATCAATTGTAAACTACTAAAGTAGCCTTCTTTAGGTTGACAAATTTATGAATACATTTCATAATTTCTAGAAACATGCTTCTTCATAGTACAATAGTTGAATAAAGGTCAAAAAATGCCTACTAACACTCAACTTTATCTTTACTTTCATAAGAGTAGATAAACCCATGTGCAGTAATTAATGCATCATTATTTTATCTTATCATTCAGTGAATTTCCATCATTTAAGTTTCAAGTAACAAAAAAGATTTTGGAAACTATTTTTAAGTAGACATAAAACATAATTATTATTAATCTAAAAACTCCTATCTCACATCTCTCTAACTCACTTGCTCCCAACTGCTGAGACTAGCCACAGAAACCTCATGAGACATTAGACCAAATCAGCCAACATTCAAAGCCATTTTTTTTTTTTTTTTACAAATTATCCAAGACATAACATGAGCTCATTCAACTAATAAACTCAAAATAAAATGTTATGTCTGCATTATATCCAATGCTGATAATTCTGACATGTCTTTATTAATCAAACCACCAAATTAGTTTTTATTTACTGAAACTTATCCTAGATTATGTGAACTTGAAAAACTTGGGTTTCTACTGTACATCTAAGATAAATGCTTAATTTACCAATTGTCATTAATGTTTGTGGCATAATTCAGAGGTATCAAATGTCACATATCTGTAATAGATACATATAAACAGAGATCTTAGTTATTGTTTTAAATTTTTTAGCCATGAGATAGCTATGATAAATTATCATAGTTATGATAATGTAAAAATGATGGGTTTACAGACTAACAGTTGGACCCAAACTGTTTTTCTGGCAGTTGTAATAGGTTAAGGATACCTGCTCAGATGGCTCAAGATTTTTCTACTTACTGGTTTTAGAGAAAACATGATTTTTCATTCATGTAAATTTCAAAGGCCCTTTCCCCATTTTACTTTTTTTTTTTTAAGATTTTATTTATTTATTTGACAGAGAGAGATTACAAGTAGGCAGAGAGAGGGGGGGAAGCAGGCTCCCTGCCGAGCAGAGAGCCTGATGTGGGGCTTGATCCCAGGACACTGAGATCAGAACCTGAGCCGAAGGCAGAGGCTTAACCCTCTGAGCCACCCAGGCACCCCTATTTTACTTCTGATAAGATTTACCTCCCTAAATTTTCAAAGACACATGGAAAGAATGCAAGTTCCTCCAAGAAAAATTTCATTTTGTAAGGTCAATAATTTACAAGCCCTTTAAGATCAGTAGCAGAGGTTTTAGGATTGGTAAACAGATAAACTTTGGATTGCCTCATGAGCTGCATCTCCAGTTTTATTAACATAAAGACAGTTGCTTTTAATTCCTCAAAGAACTGAGTTGTAGCCTGGATGTTAAAAAAATGACATAGCCGGGGCACCTGGGTGGCTCAGTGGGTTAAAGCCTCTGCTTTCGTTTCGGGTCATGATCTCAGGGTCCTAGGATCAAGCCCCACATGGGGCTCTCTGCTCAGCAGGGAGCCTGCTTCCCCCTCTCTCTCTGCCTACTTGTGATCTCTCTCTCTGTCAAATAAATAAATAAAATCTTAAAAAAAAAAAATGACATAGCCATCTATCTATCTATATTGGAATAGATTTGTTTTAGTTTAGTTTTCCCCTCCCTGTTTAAGAGACTAATGCATGAATTTATCAGAAAACCCCTCAGAATCTCACCAGCTTGGGAGAGGCACATAGGGGCCCTTCTTTGAAGGTAGATACTGAGGTATTTTTAGGGCCATTAATTTGGTGGACTTTTGTGTACACTTCCTTAAAGGGCATTTCAAACAGAGCACTAGAATGAGTATTGAAGGAAAGTAGAGAGGAAGCAATAATAATAGAGTGAATCCTTTAGTCTTTTGCATTAGGCACTTCTTGTGTCTTTAATTGCTTTTCATCAGCTTTCTGCAATGAAACTTTCAGTGAAACTGTTTTTGGAATTTTGAAGTCTGCTTTTAGGTGTGCTTCTTAAGTCATCTTGTCAAATTGGGTTGTTCCTCTTAATGGCCTTTGGGACTCTATTTTGTAATCACCCTGAGGGCTGGTAGCAGTTCGGTAGGAACCCAGCTGTAAATGGAGTGTAACCCACATTTCTGTCTGGCCTTACTTTGATGCCCTCAATGCAAGAGTTACCAAGCCAAGTTCTTCAGGACAAAAAACAAGCTTAGTAACATTTGGCTACTTTTGAAAGTATTTATGGCTTCTGCAACCATAGTTCTAAGACATAAAATAAGCAGGTGTGCCAGAATGTGTCACGCTTAACTCTTTGGATTTTTAAAGATCCCATTTAAAACATTTTATTCACCTGAGGCCTCCTACTAGACTCAGTCCAGCCTAAACGGGGCCCAGTTCAGTTCCTAAATTGAATGCAATCCAGCTCAAATCAGACCCAGTCTAATCCCAGACCAAGTCCAACTTTGGCAGGTAACCTCCAATAATTTCCAATATGGCCAGGGCTAGGGTTTTCCACTAAAAAACCTGGGAATTGTGTCTGCCTGTTTAAGCTGCCCTGCATTGCAAGGGAAAACCAATTAGACTGGGAGCTGGAAGCAAAGAGAGTGGAGCTCGGAATTGAAAGCAAACCTACTCAAGGCCTTTGGAAACAATGAGAAAGAGTGTGAACTCAGAGCATTAATAGGGGATTTCTTATTGTCCCCCAAAGCCACCAGAGTTCCGTTTTGGATCCTATTGCTGCCACCAAATCCTTCGAAGAACAAAAAACCAGCTGAATAAATGTGAAGATCTAATTGATTTTATTATAATTTATTTAAAATGTATTAAAATGGTTCACTAGTCAGCATCCCATTTAGCAAATAGAAAAGAGCTCCATCAAGCTTCAGAAAAGGAAAATTTTGTTTTAAGGCAGAGGGGAAATGGAAAAAAGGGAAATTGAAATTATTAGCAAAGAATATATTGTTTTAAGCAAGGTTGCTCTCCTGAAGGGAACAGGTAAGGACTATCAGTAAATTTCCTACAGATGACCAGGAAATTCCAGGTTAACTGGTTATGGGTTATGTTCCTGGGGATGATTAAACTACAGTTGGTTAGTAGTTGAGTGAGCATCAACTTGCTATGGACTCTTATATACTTAGGATCCAAAATAGTAACCTCATGGTGCCACAAACTCAAACCCTCTGATAAAGAGAAAGAAAGCCAAGCATAACATTACAGAAAGTCACCAATCACAAGGCAGAGAGTAAGAAAAGAAAGGAACAGAAAACAACTACAAACAGAACTGGAAAACAATGAACAAAATGCCATTAAAATGTAAATTGTCCAAATCCTTCAATCAAAAGACATAGGGTGGGAGAATAGATTTTTTTTTAAAAAGGCCCATTTATAGGCAGCCTACAAAAGACTCACTGCAGACCTACAAGCATATACATACTGAAAGAATGTAAAATATATGCTGCTCAAATAGAAACAAAAAATAAAAACAAAAAAGAGCAGTGAGGCTTATACCAAACTAGATTTTAAAACAAAGACTGTATTAAAAGACCAAAAAAAAAAAAAAAAAAAAGATGTTACCTAGTGATAAGAGTCAGTCCAGATAGAGGATATAACAGTTATAACCATCTATGCACCCAACATTGGAGCAGCTAAATACATAAAGGGAGAAATTACAGGTATACAATAGTAGGTAGGGGACTTTCACATCTTACTTACATCAATGGACATATCATCCAGGCAGAAAATCAATAAGGAAACAGTATCTTTGAATGACACATTAGAACAGGGAGACTTGACAGATATAGAATATTCCATCTAAAAAGAATATTCTTTTCAAGTACACATGGAATGTTCTCCAGGATAGATCACATCAAGCCAAAAAACAAATGTCAATAAATTTAAGAAGATTGCATTAAAATTAAGAAGATTGCATGGGATGCATTTTTTCCAACTGTAACAGCATGAAACTAGAAATCAATGACAAGAAAAAAACCTGGAAAAAAAATAAACACGTGGAGGCGTTTTAAACAACATGCTATTAAACAGCAGATAGGTCAACAAAGAAATCAGAGGAGATAAAAACACATGAGACAAATGAAACATAATCGTCCAAAATCACTTTGGGACTCAGTGAAAACAGTTCTAGGAAATTTATAACAATACAGCCAACCTTAAGAAACAAGAGAAATCTCAAACAATCTAACCTTACCTAAAGGAACCAGAAAAAGGAGAACAAAGCCCAAAGTTGGTAGAGTGAAGGAAATAAGAAACATTAAAGTGGATACGAATAAAATAGAGACTAAAAAAACCCCAAAGATCAATGAAACTAAGAGCAGAGTCTTAAAAAAGAGAGGACATGAATAAAATCATAAAAGAAAGAGAAAAAAGAAGCCAACACCACAGAAATACAAAGGATTATAATAAAAAGTAGTACGAAAAATTTTATGCCACTTACCACTTTTTTTTAAACATGGTACTGAACTTCCTAGGCAGATTAGGCAAGAGAAAGAAAGGCATGCAAATGGAAAAGGAAGAAGTAAATTATTTTTGTTTGCGGACAACAGTGTCAAATACCCTGATTGTAACTGACATATATAGGACTCAAATCATATCCAGAGAACCCTTAAGTCTCTACCAAAAAGTATTGGAAGTAATCAATAATTGCAGTAAACTTACAGTATACAAAAATCAATATAAAACATCAGTTATGTTCTATATATTAACAATAAATTATTCCAAAAAGAATATAGGAAAACAATCCCATTTGCAATAATATCAAAAAGAATACACTGAAAACTATAAATCAATGATTAAAGAAATAGAGTACACAAATACAGAAATATTTCATGCTTATGGATTGGAAGAATACTGTTAAAAGGTCCATACTACCTGAGGCAATCTACAGATTCAGTGTGATCCCTATGAAAAGTCTAATGGCATTTCTCAGAGAGATAGGAAACATATTCCTAAAATTTGTATGAATCACGAAAGATGCCAAAGCCATGTTAGGAAAGCAGAATGAGGCCGGAGGCGTCACATTTCCTTATTTCAAGCATTATTACAAAACTATAGTAAGTGAAATATGGTATTGCCATAAAAATAGACACATAGAACAGTTCAATGCAATAGAGAGCCTAGAAATGAACCCACGCATATGGCCAAATAATTTTCAATAAAAGAACCAAGAACAATAGGAAATTAGTAGTTTCTTCCATAAATGGCAGGAAAACTGGAAAGTAGCATCCAAATGAATGAAATGGGACCCCTATCTTATACTAGCCACAAACATTAACTTGAAATGGATTAAGGACTTAAATATAAGACTTGAAACCATAAGACACCTAAAAGAAAATAGAGGAGGTAGTTCCCTTGACACTAGTCTTGGCGAGGATTGTTTGGATTTGACAACAAAAACGAGGGCAACAATAGCAAAAACAAACAGGTAGAGGTACCTCAGGCTAAAAATATTCTACAGCCTAAGGAAACAATCAGGAAAATGAAAACGCAAACTATGGAATGGGAGAGAATATTTGCAAGCCACATAAGTGGATAATACCCAAAACATACAATAAAATACAAATAATCAACAGGTACTTGAAAGGGTGTTTACTATCACTTGTGATCAGGGAAATGCAACAAAACCACAATGGGATATCACCTCACCTGTTAGGATGTTTATTATAAAAAAAGATAAAAGACAACAAATGAGGAAATGAAAAAAAAATCTAAGCTCAACTCCTAGAAGCAAAATAGAAAAACAGCTGCTGAGCCATCACGTTGTATGCTTTAAATATCTTACACTGTTATTGGTCAAATAGATACTTTAATAAAGCTAGGGAGAAGCACATCATATACAAAAACTGATTAAAAATAGTATTAAAATTTTAATAAGAGTAAAAAGATTAGAGATTGGAAGGGATCCAGTAAGGAGAAATCAGAATATTGGGCCCAAAGTGTTCTTAGATAATAGAGTGAGGATGGTAGCAGTAATACGTTAAATTTCCTGAATATATTCATTGGTGGCATAGACATCTGAGTTTTCAGGGAACACAAACATATATACATACCAGTCACCAAAACCACTGCACAAGTGTATCCTTGGGAAGCCAGAATCACATCTAATACTATGTGATCGTAGGATTCACTAGAGTTCCCGTGGTACTTTGACAACGATGCTGATTATCTGTGATAAGATTGTCCAGAGTCCTGGTAATTTCCCAGAACAAAGTATATAGATGACTGGATTTCCAGTGAACTTCCTGAGTGGCTCATATAGCAATACCTGTAAGCACAAAAGCTGCCCCAAACTGGTCTGCAATGGCAGTCAAGTCTTTTAGGTTTACTCCCAATGTCTTAGCCTCTTCTCTCTTAGGAACATGGTGAGAAAGAAGTTCATAGATTGCTTTTAGTGATGGAATTTTACACCTAGGCTTGTAGCTTTAATACATTTTTATAGAGCTTTTGGATCACCTAGTGCCTGGAAAGATCTGAGGTCAGAGAATAGTTAATAGTCTAATCGAAGATCTGATGAGGGCTGATAAGATCAGCTAGAGGTAGGATCTAGTCCAATAGATACAGACAGACACCAGTGACATAAAAAAACCAAAATCTGTCTCAGGGAAGGCTATCCAGGGTTTATGGAAATAATTGTCTTAAGAATTTGTATTTTGGAATTCATATCAGCTTTTGATAGAATGTTCTCCTATCCTGGAATTTTATAGAAAATCCCTCCCTGTTGGTGGCTCAGGGGAATCCTTTATTGTTACATGTAGATCAGATATAGACCAAGGCTTAAAAGTAAGTGGTTGAGGAGAAGGCATTGAAGTCCTTTAACTTTATTTCCAGGTCTGAATAGTAGGAGAGCAGGACCAAGATCTTGAGTAACTTTGAGCAATTGGGGAGTGGGATAAATAAGATTGGGTTTGAGGAGAGGTGTGTAAAAGCAAGGAGGATCAGAACGTGGTGATGGCGGAGAGAGAAACAGAATGATAAAAAGAGGGAACATAGTGAAGTGGGAGTGTCAGAGTTAGGAATAGATGTGAGAGTAGCAGTTGAAGACAGGTGAATGTTGATATATTGGATAGTTTCAGATAAAGTAGACAGATTGTTGGATGGCCTAATTAAGGTTATACTGAGAAAGCGGTTTTTCTTTACACCAGGAGCAATTAGCAAACCATATTTTAGAGGAGATTTTGGATCACTGGTATTCAAGGCCTCCTGGAGACGAACCAGTGTGGAGAGACTCCCCAAATCCTTGTTCTCATAAACAATGCTGCCTCCTGGGTATGAGCCAGAGTTTCTCAAAAAGATATTTAGAGGAAGATTTTAGAATCATAACTGGGACCTTTAACTTTACTAGATACTGGAGACACATTTTGAAAATGATTGTACTCATTTTCTTTTCACCATAAAAAGGTTTACACTTGGTCCAGATCCTTACAACATTTAGTATTGTGAAAATTTTATACTTAATCAAACAGAGGGTTTGGGCTATAAAGTGGTCTCTTGTTGCTTGTGGTTTTAATTTTATCTTCTAAAAACCTTGAACATCCCCCCCCCCAGATACCTTAATTGTATTGCCTATTTATATTTTTCTAAAGTCTATAATTTTCTTGTACTTTTGTCAGATTTCTTTAAGTATTCTAGTTTTGAGCCCTTTGGTGGTCCTAAATATTGCAGATGTCTTCTCTCAGCCTGTAAATTTTTACTTGTTCAAGTACTGATTTTTGAGGACTACAGTAGGCACATGTTTCCACTTTTTCAGTTTATGATTTGTGCCTGTTAAATCATCTTTGTCTACTACAGAGTCCTAGATATATTTTTCTATGTTTTCTTTACGTTTAAAAGGAGTAGTTTTCATGCTAGGATCACCGTGTCCTCTTGAACTGATTTTAGAAGTAATAGTAACCCTCTATTCGAATCCAAACCTTCATCAGCAACATTCGGTGGGGGCTCCAGAATTCATTCTCAGTTTCAACAAGACTTCTCCAATCTTGCCTTCTCTCTTGACATCTACAGGATTTACTCGGTCATTCCTTGTCTTGTACAAGAAGAAGCACAGGATCAGAGGTCGTACTCCACACTTTGGACTATAATTCTCATGATCCTATACATATTCCTCTCTTCCCCATCTGCTACATCCCTCCATTTCCTTACCTTTCACTGTGCTACCTTAAATTCAAGGTCAGTAATAAAAGCCTCCTTAATCTTTAAACATTTGTAAATGTTTCCTTCGACTTCCTTCTTTCTCTAGCTCACTCTCATGTCATATGCATTCTATCTTCTAGTGCTACTTCTTGTAGTCATCTGCAACTCACCCATTATCTATTCTTCCCTCCCTGAATATTTTATTTCCTGGGTCATTATTCCACTCTCTGATAATACCCCTGTTATTCTTGATAATTTCAATATTCATGTAAATTGTACGCCTTTGTTACACGCTCAAATTTCCTCCAATGATCTGCTTTCCATCCTACGTCAGCCATTCATTATCATATCAATGGTTTTCCAAATCACACTCTATTACTCCACTGACAGCAAATGTTTAAATCAGGTGTAAGTTTAAATCCAATGACACACTTTTTATTCACCTCTTATCATCCTCCCCATGAACCTTATTCCCTTTTGAGCTAACTTTATGCTGTTGTCAATCATTTTGAACATTCTACTCTATTTACTCTACATGCCAGCCTTTCTATCCTTTTGCAGTATTTGTTTATGCCACATAACCTACTCATATCTAATGGCTTACCCATTCTTGTTTTAGTCAGTTGCACTTTACGTCAAAATAATGTACAATATTATTACTAGTATCACCTTAATAATTAATCCCCCAGAGAGGATTTAGATTCTTATTCTATTGTCTTTTCTGTGAAATATGAAATAGGATTTCTTGTTTTTTGTTCATTTCTAAACAGTATAATTTCCTACAATCACCTCATCCTCATTATAGGCTGATACAATTTTATTCTAATTCACAAAAAAATTGAAGCAATTATAAGAATTTCTGTTCTCACTAGCTCTTGCTATTATGATTTACCCAACAATACCCATCGGGGCCCATTTACTATAGCCTATGTCCTTTTACCTAGAATGCACTACCAAGCTCCTCATTCTTTATCATGCCCTCAAAGAGATCATCATTATTTCCCTTCTTACTGCATCATTCCTATCAGAAAACAAACATATCTTTATATCTCACAACAATCAAACCACAGTAAATTATTTTAAACCCATTTTATCCTTCAGCTATCACTCTTTTCCTCTTTCCCTTTACAGCTAACTCTTGAAAAAAACATTTATACTCACTCTCTCCAATTTCTCTCCACTTCCTATTTAACCCCTTCAAATAAAGTACATTCTCAACTCTTGCTTCAACTATCATAACAGCTTTTGACATAGTTGCTTACTTGTAGGACTTCATTCCTTGAAAGAAAAACTATTTCCTACTCTAGTTTCTATTACTACCACACTCAGTAGTCTGACACTGGATGTCAGATTTTTCACCCTAAGCAATTCTCCAATTTTTGGTGGACATCCACTGGGTGGATGTCAAATTTTAACTCAAATTTTAACTCAACGTGGACACTAACTGCCAGAATTGGAGCAGAACTTAGAAGTTAAGACTGCCTCTTACTTCTGACCAACTAGCTATTTAATGGCTATTTAAATCCTAAGTTCCTACCATCTCCTCATAATTTCCTAAAGTTTACTTCCTAGATAAGTAGTTTATTATAAAAGGTTATATGACTCCGGAGCAGCCAAATGGAAGAGATACATAGGGAAAAGTGTATGGGAAGGGGTGCAGAGGCCCTCCAAACCTTTTCCAGGAGTGCTGCTCACCTAATAGATGTTTGGCAACTCAGAAGTTCTCTGAAACCCTTCAGTAACAGTTTCTTAGAGAGGCTTCATCACACAGGCATGATTGATTGAATCATTGTCATTGATGATTGTTTCAACCTTTAATCCTTATCCCCTCCCTGGAGTTGGGGGATGGGACTGAAAGCTCAACCCTGCTATCACATAGTTCCCCCGGGGCAATAAAACCTCATTTCTGGGCCTTTTCAACAGTCACTTCATTAACATAAATTCAGGTGTGGTTGAAAGCTTTTTATGAATTTAAAGACTACCCTTTCACCTTTATTGCACTTATCACTTAGGAAATTCCAAGGCTTGTAGAAGCTCTGTGTACAGGGAAAAAGACCAAACAAGTAATTTTTTTTTTTTTTAAAGATTTTATTTATTTGACAGAGAGAAACACAGCGAGAGAGGGAACACAAGCAGAGGGAATGGTAGCGGGTGAAGCACAGAGAGCCCGATGCAGGGCTCGATCCCGGGGCCCTGGGCTCATGACCTGGGCCAAAGGCAGACGCTTAACGACTGAGCCACCCAGGCACCCCTAAACACGTATTTCTTATTACAACATCATGTTCCCTAAACCCATCCACCCATTTCCAGCATTGCTTTTCCTCTTTTTTCCCCTATCATTCCTCTTAACACACTATTTCCAGTGGTAACCTCAGATTTTTGCCATATCCTACATGTGCCGTGATTGGGCTTTGCTGAGTTAATGAAGTCTTTTCCTCTCTCTTCTACCTTTTGATATCCTACCAAACCTTCAAGATGCTCATTAACTATATCTGTCAAGATTTTCCTATTTTCTCATAGGAAATTATTAATTTCAGTCTCAAAGAATTTGCAGTAGCCTTTTTTTGTGTAATAATTAATTGAGTATACTTGTTTTCTTCAATAGTTTTCTTGAGGACAGAGTCACTGTATTATTAATTTTGGTATCTTAATTACTTAGGCCAATTTTTGGATCATTTATGTGCTGAGCATATGTTTTGGATTGATTTTTGACTCGAGTAACATTGCACATTTTCTAGTACTATCTTTGCTTTGTATATTTTCCTAGAACTAGATCTATGAAATATATTATTATTATTTTTAAAGATTTTATTTATTTATTTGACAGAGAGAGATTCAGGGAGAGAGGGAAGAGAAGCAGCTTCCTGCTGAGCAGGGTGCCCAATTCAGGGCTCAATCCCAGGATCTCGGGATCATGACCTGAGCTGAAGGCAGTTGCTTAATGACTTAATGACTGAGTCACCCAGGCACCCCTGAAAAAACAACTATTAAGTTCACTTCCAGGCTTGTGTGTAGATCAAAACCCAGATCAAAAGGACAAGTAAAATACATTTTGCTAGGCGTGGTGACTATTATCAGTTATTCAAATTGTTAGTCTACTGACTTAAAAGGAAATGTTCATGTTTTTGGTAACTAGTTCCTATCTATGATCTAACCTCTTCCTCAGGTAGGACTTGGCTCAATTCCTAGTTGTTAATAATACATGTAAAAGTTTTCCTTTGTTGCTTGTAATTGTAAGTTCCTACTATCTCTTCATAATTTCCTAAAAGTTTACTTACTTACTTGTTACATACATATATACACACACACACACCTACACATACATGACCCTATATGAGTATTATTACTGACACATGAATATAGATAGCATAAGTGTATTTATTAGAAATTCCAAATTTTATACAAAATAAGTATATCCTCACAGCTCCCTCTATCAACTCACATAATTTTAGCAGCTATGATGTCCTTTTTTACATTAATTGAAGACTTTTTATTTTCCACAGCATTCAGTTTTCTCTGCTACAGTAGCCAAAATCATAGTATTTAATATTACAGAAGAACAAAATTCTTATATCTCAATGCAGGCAGATGAAAGAATCCCAGTGACCACCATTTCTCGAATATCATTTCTATTATGACCAGTCTGAGATAGAACTATTAGAGTAGTAGAGACTTAAAGCAAGTAGGGAATAGATCTGGATAATAATTCTGAATATATCTGCTGTAGTCTGAATATTTGTGTCCTCCCTCACCAAATGATGTGTTCCACTTCTAACCCCCTAAGATTATGGTTTTGCTAAGTGCTAAGGTCATGAGAGGGAATGGAATTAGCATTCTTTTTGAAAACTTTCAGAGATCCCCTGCCTTTTCTGCCTTAAGTGGTGGAAGATAAGAAGGTACTGGCTATGAACCAGGAAGAGGGCTCTCAAAGAATGTGACCATGCTGGTGCCCTGATCTTGGACTTCCTAGTCTCCAGAGCTGTGATAATAAACTAACCAGTGTGTGGTATTTTGTTATAGCAGCCCAAATGGACTGAGATAGTCTCTAACAACAGAGTTGCAAATTTGTTAAATTTTTACCTCATTACTAAATTTGGGGATAGTGTCACTTCTTCCTTGGATGCCAACTTCTTGGGGGGGAAAACAAAAAACAACCCAAAACAGTAGTAGTATTTATGACTCAATGAAGTATTAAGGATGAACTGATCATTCTTGGTTTATTCCATATGGCCTACTCATAACCCACCCAAATAGAGTAAGCTATGAGTAAGACAATGCCTTTCTTTGTAGAATCAATGTGACTTTGGTACTATATTTCTGACTTCTTTAAGACATAGCTCCAATACTGTCATTTCCACACATAAACTTTTTATCTCATCTTAGAACCCAACAGCTCCTACACAAATCTTCTCAAAGTTTAATCTGCATAGGATTACCTAGGCTTGGGTGGGGGGATGGTCCTAAGATTCTTCATTTCTAACAAGTTACCAAGGGATACGAACACTGTTGGTTTGAAAACAACACTGAGTAGTAAGGGTCTTTAGATTTTCTAAGATCCTTTAAGAAAAATTTTCTCACATCATACTCTTAAATTTTTTCTTATGTGTCCTACTTGATTGCAAGCTTCTGGAGGAGAATGAAATGGTCTGTCAAATTACCATGTGTATGTGTGTATTATCTTCTCTGTTCTCTAAATTCTTAGCAAGTATCTCAGGTTTCATAGTTCCTCACTAAAGGCCAATATTGCAGACTGAATGTATACTTCAGTGCTGGGAATGACTGGGGAAACCTCAATATGGACAACCAACTATCCCATACTTGTAGGTTTTATGTGACTTTGTATGACAGGGAGAGTAGCAATTTATGTTTGTGGGGAATGGAAGTTAATGAAATCTTTTTAGTTTGAATGTTAAGTGTAGAGCTTCTATGAGGGGAAAAAAAACCAATGAAAGAAGAAAATAGGCAGTGCATGTGGAGAGGCAGACCTTTACCATTTGGCTTAGACTACATGAAAACAAAATAAACAGGCAAAGTAACAACAACAGCAACAACAAAATAAAACAGAAGAGCAAAAATTAGGTTTCTGCAGACTTCTGATAGCTTTTACAGAGTTCGTAAAATCTGTCCAATGTGACCAACTCTGATCAAGAAAGAGGACCAAGTGGCCTTACTCAGAAAATCATTTCTAGGGAAAATGCTATTAACCTTCTAATGAAATAAACATCTCTATCCACAAACATAGTAATTTAAAACAAAACGGGCAGACATAGTGAATTAATGATGTAGAAATTAACTTGAATGAAAGCATCTTAGGTCTACTAAAGATCTTAATAACCCTTAATCTGAAATATAGCTGAGGTGAAATGACTTCTTAAAATTATGAAGGACCTGCTAAGATAAGCCATTTATTTTTCATGGATGGTTGGTGCCAAAACATAAATACTGAGATCATCTCGACCTGCACAGGGCCTTTGTACTCTATGCCTATGCATGAGTCCCTACCAGAGGACTGGGAATTTGCCAAGCCTCATATAAAACTTCAGTGACTTTTAAGGCCACTGAGGCCATTCCATCTACTCAAAAATGAAATTAGGCTTTCTTATTTTTTTATAGGCTTGAAGCCACCTAAAGTTGACCTCTATCTAGCACATCTTTTTATTCATCAAAATTATCAATACTGTGAGTAAAGGTAGAAATTTTTGAGTCATTCACCTGAACAGATCATTTATAAGGTCTTTTGTCAAGGTTTCTCAAATAAATTGGTTTTACAAATGCATTTAGGGAGAAATAATTAAGTTTGAGGGTCAGAAAGAGAATATAAATGTAGGTAATACACGATTTTCTTTTCCTGTCATCCAAGTTTTTTTTTTTCCTTTGTGTTCATTTACTATATATGGAGAGTCTTTTTTGTAAGATGGGTAGAGATATTTTGCTAAAGCAATTAAAATTATACTTTGAGAATTTATCATTATTAGTTAGGAAAATACAAATAATTGCCTGTAGGTTTTTTACTCTGAACATTCTGAAGTCCTTAAGCCCTACCCCTACCCTCAAGTAATAAAGGTGTAAAGATGTGATGCTATCTGTGTTTTAGGCCCTGGAAGGGGAACAAGAAGGTAGAAAAAGAAAGAGGGTTTCCCAGAGAACATAAAAGTCTAAGAGACCAGATTTATAGGAAAATTAATGATGAAAATCCAAGATAATTTCCATATGTACTCTGTGGGAAAAGTAAAAAAATACTTTACACGTGAGACTTCAGGTGTCCTATTAAGACCTAATAGGAATTATATTGTTGGTGTGTACTTAATGCTTCCTCCCAAACCCTTTGGGTGTAATTAAAGGTTTATGTTGTATTAAAAATAACGGAGGCCAGGGACACCTAGGGAGCTCAGTCGGTTGGGTGGCTACCTTCCGCTCAAGTCATGACCCCAGGGTCCTGGAATGGCATCCTGCATCATACTCCTTGTTCAGCGGGGAGCCTGCCTCTCCCTCTCTGTCTTGCCTGCCGTTCCCTCTGCTGGTGCATCAAATAGAAACAATCCTAAAAAAAATTAACAGAAGCCAACTTTGGTCTATTTCTCCAAATTGAGCACTGAGAAATGGAGCTAGCATTAATCTTTAGGGCATCTTCCTAAACTTTGAGGGATTTCAGAGCAGCAACAGTGTTAGTTTTGCATTGTCCTCTTCTTTTTCCTAATTAGAACAGTCCCAGAATGAAGCTGGACCAATGAGTGACCAAGGAGCAAACCCTAATGGACAGTCTTCCTTTCTTAGAGTAATAGCCTGGCTCTCTGTAAGGATCACAAAGACATAGTGAAGTATCAGGACAGACATCTACCCAGACACCTCCCAGGCTTCCTGTGCTAGGGTTAGGGCAGTCATTCTCTACACCAAATGAGCATAAACTGATTTTGAATGAGCAATTTAGGAAATAAAGATTTTAAAAAGATTTACTCTTTTGTGGAGAAAACAATAAAATTTTAGTGATTCTACCATTAGCTTTCCAAATAACCTCAGGTGAAACTGCTAAATAGAACTACATAGATAAACATTAAGAACTAGGTTGGGTTCTCATTATGATATATTGTCTATGTTGATCAAGTTGACTACATATTTTCTAGTACACTTTGTTATGTGCAGACACAGTGTACATTTCATATGGCCCAGAGTGATGCCGTGCCTTATCAAAATGATTCCTTTTATATTTGCTAAGTCACACTTTTACATAGACATTCATTCCAAGTCTCCTTTCCAGGACTCTTCAAGTATCTTGTTTTTCTGAAACTCTTTTTGGTCCTTTTGTCACCCATGTTACTCCAATTAATTACCTGCCTCTCCCTCAACACAAACATAACTTAAATATGGAATCATTCTCCATATGCAACATCTAATAAATCTTATTTCAGGGTAGCAGCAGTGGAACTAGCAACTGCTAGCAATTGCAAATCAGCAAATACTGATAATGTGTCCTAAGATTGCAATAGAGAGCAGCAGAATCCAGAATATACTGTGACTTTTGTCATTGCAGCATCATTCACAAATGGATAGAAGGTATTTTAGTAGAGGAGTATCCTGAAGTACAACCATTGTTGGCTATAGCCCAATTTTTCAGGGTGTCTAGCAGAGGTGAAAGTCTGTTAACGATAATGGCTATTACATCCTTCACTTTATACTGTGTACCAGACAATGAAGTGTATTATCTAGATCATGGTATTTATTTCTCATGGAAAAAAAAATACTGATGGAGTAGGTATCATTATACTGATTTTACATATAAGGAAACTAAGGCCTAAGAAAATCAAGTAATATTAAATCTCACAGCTACTGAGTAGAGGAGTTACAGTACTACTAACTTTGAGTCCCTAATTTCCAGTTATGCTTACTAACTGTGGTGAACCTTACTTTCTGTCGAACTAGCATACATCCCAATATTTAAAATAACAGGAGATATTCTAAAATAAATGTTATAATGAAAGATACTATTTTTAAGATTTCATTTTTAAGTAAACCTTACACCCAACATGGGGCTCATACTTATAACCCTGAGATCAACAGTTGTATGTTCTGTTGACTAAACGAGCCAGCTGCCCCTGAAAGATGTGGTTAAAAAAAAAAATTCTTTTCCTCAAAAACTGGCCAAGGTAACGGCTTCTTTCTCCCATCCTTCCTCCACACCTATAAATTAAAATGTCTCTACCCTTACTATGCAGCCTCATCCAGCTGTGAAACTGGATAGAACTGTGTGAGTAACAGCTCAGCCTTCTCAGAAGAAAAGGGAATATATTTGATAGTACAAGGAAAAAAAAAAAAGTTGGTATACCTCACGGGTATAGGAGAAAGAATAAATATTATCTTAAGGGGAGAGGTTTCCTAAATATCCAAGACAGAGGTGGTCATCAGATGCACAGTTCTGAGTCTAGAGTGACTACTGTCATGTTAATTGAGTAGCTGAGCATATTGTAAGATAGAGTTGCCTCTCTTTGTTCTTTTTTTTTTTTAAGATTTTATTTATTCGACAGAGAGAAACACAGCGAGAGAGGGAACACAAGCAGAGGGAATGGTAGCGGGAGAAGCAGGCTCCCTGCCGAGCAGAGAGTCTGATGTGGGGCTCGATCCCAGGACCCCGGGATCATGACCTGGGCCGAAGGCAGACGCTTAACGACTGAGCCACCCAGGCGCCCCATGCCTCTCTTTGTTCTTAAACCTTGTGGATTTTAGATTAGTTGGCAAAGATAAATGCAATGCTGATATTTACTATGAAGACAACACAGTAAATATTTTTGGTAAAGAATTGTACTGCTCTGGACTTTATGCAGAGGTTGTTCGTCTTAAACAGCTATTCCCACAACCGGGATTAAAGGTAGAAAGAAAATCTCTCGCCGGTTTAATTGAAACTATTATTTCTACCAATTCCACATTTACATTTAAAATAAATTTAAATTATGAATTCTGATTTATTTACATGTGATACGTTCTCCATTTGAGGTAATGAGAGGTAATAAATCTCCCAAAGTTAACTTTATCTTCCTTTCTAGGATTTTAGAGTGTTTTGAAATACTGTTTCATTTAAAAACCATCTGCTGGATATCTAACATATGTGTATCTGGGAAAATACTAGGTACTAGATTAATAGTTTAATGCACGAGAAAAATAAATATCCCAACATTTAAGCATAATGATTGCTCAGATAGGATAAGCCCTGAATGTTAAGAGTGTGCATATGAATGCACTTAATCTAGCTGTCAGAATCATGGAAGGCTTCCAGGAGGAAGTTGAGTAACTGTGAGCAGTCTGTCATGGCAGGAGCAGGAGTTTACAGATGGGAGTTTGGGTGCTGAGATTTGAAGTTTGAGAGTTAAGTGGGGGCCAGTCTATGAATGTTCATATAGGCAAAATTAAGGAGTTTGGAACTTGTTCTAAGTGCTATTTGAGCCACTGAAAGATTTTTGGCAAGGAAAATGTATCTAAATGTATATCTTAGGTAGATCTATCCATCATGTCTTTGGAATTTATTTTGGAAACTTGAGATTGGAAGGAGGCTGATTTGGAAATGATGTAGGTTTGATCAGTTCGAAACACATAAAACCAGTAGAATCAACAGAATTGACTGAATGGTAGAGGAAAAGAGGCAAAGAGTGCAGGGTTAAGGGTGACACTCATGTCCTTCCTTTGGACAACAGATATTAGTGCTGATAGCTAAAATGTATCATCAAATACAGGATTCGGTACATTCAGGGGAGCCTTGGAAGGGTGTATATTTGTTATTCTGACTGTTCATTATCCACTCTAAGTATATTTATTGAGTTGAGGTGGAGTAAGATGCTTGCCTGGACACCTGGCCCTTCCTAGTCACTCTAATAGGGGTATGAAGATGGTGCTTTGGATCTGCAGGTGGTAATGTCTACATAGAACCTGGCCCTAATAGTTTTTATAATGTCTGAATATCCTCTCCCCTCTTTCTCTAATAGTCAGTGACCTGAGTAAATGGGTATCATGTCATTTAAAAAAAAGAAAATGAATTATTATGATAGATCTTGGCATACTCTTGCAGAGTCCTTCCTCTTTGGGATACGACCATATCTGCATCTAGGAACTGTGCCAAAAATTATGAATTTTTATTTGTGGTAACTGTTTTCAATCTCCTCTTTGTTTCTTCAGTACTATAATTTTCTGGCTATAGATGTTAATCGATACCCTTTCAGGCTGCCTGTGTATCTTAACCCTAGGGGTAGTACAGTTTATTAACCATCTTCGGAGTTCCCTATATAACAAGCCCCATTGGCTGTCCCTTCAATTTTGCAGGTCAGACTCACAAATGAGGCCTACTGGATTTGACTGTTGAATATTTATTCCTCTAGTATCAAAAAGACCCAGAAATGACAGAGACAATAGAATAAACATCTATTATAAATATACTCCATATACTTAAGAATGTAGAGGAAAACAAGATTAGAAAGAGTTGAGACAGAAGATATATATAAAAAAAAGGATCAAAACATTTGGATTTAAAAATAAAATTCTTAAAATAAAAAATATACTGAATTCATTCACGTCTACTGAGAAAACATCATCACGACCATTCTATATAATCCATGGGCCATAGAAAAAAAATAAGAGAAATTAGAAAATGTTTTAGATAAGTAAGAATTAAAATACAACCTATTAGTATTTGTGGGATATAGCTTGAGAAGTATGTACCAAAAATGTTTATACAATTGTATGCTTATATTACAAAAGGAGAAAGGACTCAAATTAATGATCTAAGTTTCCACTTTAAGGAACTAGAAAAAGAATGAATTCAACGCATCCAAAACAAGCAGAGAGAACACTAAAAGAACCCCAAAATACAATCAATGGAACCAATGATCAGTTCTTTAGAAATAGTAGTAGTTATGATAAACACCAGACTAATCATGGAAAGAAAGAAATCTGTGAGAAATATAAAGATATTTGTACAGCAAACAGCTCTGAAAGACAGTATCTCCCTGTGGGGCAAAAGATTTTTAGTTCCTTGGGGTTCCTCAGTTGTGATGTAAACTCACTACATGTGTAACATCCATTGTAGTCCCTCACATTGCCTCACTGAAACTGGGGACAAGGCAAATAGATGAGACAATGAGCTCTGTTTCTGATATAGGAATTTCCCCATCTTCTGCCAGTGTCTATAAATTTGTGGCAACCTAACCAGTAATAAGAATAAAAACATGGACATGACTATAGACCACATAAATATCCTAGTATTATAGAAATATGATCAACCTTAGGCCAAAGATTCAAAAATTGAACAGTAAATGTAAACATTTTTTGAAAGGCAGAAAGCTACCAAACATCAAGGAAAACTATAAATGCAGAATTATCCTAGATATCGGAATTACCCTATGTCTTTAACAAAAGAAACTGATTTTTGAAATAAAATACTCCTGTAATTAAATGGCCTCACTGGTAAAGTAACTAAACATTGAAGGAGAAAAAAATTTTTACACAAACTCTTTTGAAAAGTAAAAGAAGGCAAAGCACATCCCTACTCATTTTATGAGG
The DNA here is from genome assembly GCA_028646535.1 of Procyon lotor. NCBI lineage: Eukaryota > Metazoa > Chordata > Mammalia > Carnivora > Procyonidae > Procyon > Procyon lotor. The sequence continues at coordinate 61,741,864 of CM053607.1, forward strand.
CCAGTACTAAAACCAAACAAAGAGGGGCTCCTGGGTGGCTCAGTCGTTAAGCGTCTGCCTTCTGCTCAGGTCACGATCCCAGGGTCCTGGGATCAAGCCCTGCATCGGGCTCCCTCCTCGGCAGGAAGCCTGCTTCTCCTGCTACCATTCCCTCTGCCTGTGTTCCTTCTCTATCAAATAAATAAAATCTTAAAAAAAAAAAAAAAAAAAAAAGACATTAATAGGAAAGCAAAACAAAACACCAGAACCAAATTCCCTCATGAAATACATGCAACATTTTTTTAACAATGTTTTACCAAATGAAATCTAGTAATATATAAAATTGATAACACTTTGTGTTTGCCTCATCCAGGAATGAAGATGGAGTCTAAGAAATATTTATTAAATACCCTAATATCTCATAATAATAATTATTTGTCTCTCCCCAATAACAAGCTAAATACATTTGATTATTACCTAAAACAACTTTATATATTAAAAAATCAGTTTAAAATCTAATCTCAACTGATAAATATATAAGGAACAAACAGTATTTTAGGTGAAGTATCCTTATTTTTCTAGTAGTTCCACTTACTAACATGTAATTCCTCATAATTTATTTATTCTAGTTTAATGTATAATTCCTCATAATTTATTCACATAAAAAAGGCCTGGTCTCATAATAAATATTTTAAGTGGTTTTTTGTAATGTCACATATACCATAAGATGGCGACCTATGGACTATGTAAACCAAAACCAATAATACTAATATTTTTATGTCGAAAAGTATTTATACACATATATACATATACACTTTTTATTACCATTTATCATCTCTATATACATATAAAAGAACTTTTTGTCTGAAACTTTTTTTCCTCATGTATATTATAAGGTTAATTTCTACTTTATACTAAAATTTATAGCATACATAATGATTAATTTAACTATAATAATTTTCTGTTTATATCATGGATATACATATATGCTAATGAAAGCCTCGTTTATAAAAATATTCATTCTGATGTTGCTTTGCTCTTCAGTACCATTTGTGACTATCAAATGCAGTGAATAATCCTCATGGCTAATTTAGTTTCTATTTAATTTATGTATAAAAAAAGATGTGCCTAAGAAAATCCACTGACCATTTCTACCATGTCACACTGAATTATATTGTACTTTTATATGCCTAACTTGGTGCATGTATGTCTTAGATCAAGTTTTCTCTGTTACCAAACGTTTTCACTTATTTCTCAAGCCCTTTTGCTTGCACGGCAATACTCTTCACTCTGTCTAGATTTATATTTATATATGTATATCTCTTAACTCTCCACTCTTGGGAATAAAAGAGGAACCAATGTAGGGAGAAATGAGAGCCAGGGATTAGGAGTAGATGAATAGAAGGAGCAGTTAAAATAAGATAGAGTCATATTGTTCCCTCGTCAAATGATTTAGAAGAAAAATTTGTTTACAGAATTAACCACAAATAAAACTTTACAAATTAACATTACAAAATTGAACTGGATAATACAGTTAGGACTTAATTTTGGTCGATGCAATGTGAAACAATGTCTAAATTTTCAATTACTGAGATGACATTGGCATGAAGTATTTGTAGTATGTACTCTGAAACAAAATTGATCTCCTATATAAAAATTAAAATTTTTGAGATCATATAAAGTATTGGCTAGAACTAACTCTTCAACCTCTTATCACTTCTTGCTAAGTATTCTTAATATATTAACTTCACATACAGATGATTATTACCAAAAGCAGGAGAACATGGTTATTACTTGATGTTAAGTCACAGAACCATAAATTTTACTCGGGATTAAGCACTAGTGAATACAATTACTAAGTTTTTCCAAACTTTTACATATAACAATGTGTATTTGCTTCTAAATTTAAACTGATAATTTAAAATTTTCTTGGGTTATTCATAAAAATTGCTTGTTTTGGAGGCTCAGTGGATGGGTTGACAATTGTTTCATGAACTTATACATAACTTCTTGATAATTATATTTTAATATGAATAGTCATCTGTAGTCCAATATTTGCATATGATACAAAAATGGAAATTATGGAGTTCCTATACGCTAGGAACCTCAGATCCAGGGTTAAAGATAACTCTTTTGTATTCCCTACATTTTTTATCTTGTGCTTTCCGCACTTACTATGCCCCAGACAGTGTGTTAAGAAATAAACTTAAGAGAGCATGTCAAAGGAATTCCCCTCTATGAATTTGAGGATTTTAAACATTTAAAGTACATTCTCTTTCCTTTTTTCCTTCTTTTCCTAGTGCTTTTTTTTTTAGTTTTTCTACTGATTTTATAATATTAAATAATTATGACTATATTAAAAAATCATGTGTCTGCCTACCTGTATTTGCTAGTGTGCCGTACGTTTAAAGGCATCACAACCTTTTGAAAACTGAGGATGGATTTCCAAGCTGTTTTATATCTTCAGCTATTAGCAAATGAAGTAATTCACATGTGGTTGTAAAAATTAGCAATGGGATTGGAAAGAGAAGGAAGCTTTGAAAAGTTTTTCTTGACTATAAGAAACTCCATATGTGCAGTTTGCCCTGCTGTCCAGCATATATGATGAGACCATGATCTATTTTATTGCCTTTTTTACTGAAACTGAAAGCAGCATTTCCTTAAACAAGGGCGAAAAAAAGTGGACAGTATCAAGATGGTAGCTTAACATTTTCATTCTATTAAGTTGGTGAACAAGCAATTCAATATTTTTACCCTAGAGATAATCTACACAGGAAGGCTTTATCATGTTTCCCAGAGCATCAGAGTTTACCCTCTGGATAGGGTAGGTATGATAGATGGTAGAGGATGGTAATAGAATACCATATGCTATGTTAGTAATTCCTTGGGGAAAGAAAAAATCATTTTAATTATTTATTTTTAAAAGATTTTTGTTTATTTGACGGGGGGTGGGGGGAGGCAGGCTCTTGCTGAGCGGAAAGCCCAATGCGGGGCTCAATCTCAGGACCCTGAGATCATGACCTGAGCTGAAGGCAGAGGCTTTAACTCACTGAGCCAACCAGGTGCCCAAAAAGAATCATTTTATTGGGTATAGAGCAATGATTGATACGTTTGCATTTTTTTTTTTTTCACAATTTGGGGTATGAATATCTCAAGAAGGATAACAATATATTAAAAATTTAAATATAATGTTGCTTTAGATTAGACTCAGAAACATCTGTAATCTCTGCTTCCTATAGCCATTGACCACGAAATAGATCATTGTTATGTGGTTTATCTACAGAAGAGATGAGGTTTACTGAGATATCCTTCCATTATGGGGTAAAAAATATAATATATGCATTTTACATATGCCTGAAACATAGATATGCCTTCATTTTTCTTGATGGAATATCTGTAAGAAAATAGTAGCTCCATCAAATCAGTGAGTAAATAAGACTATTACATCAAAATAGATTTTTCTCATTTACTCTGACAAGTATAGCAGTTTAAATTATTTATAGTTCCACTCTGAATGGATTTAGTAGATGCCCCATAGTGCATCCTGTAAATTCAGTAGTCTTAGTAACTACTTTATTAATTACATTTATAAATTACACTCCTCACAAAAGCCCTAGAGCATGTAATTGATATATTTATTTAAATATTTAGCAACTCAGGAGATACTGCATTTATATATACATATAGACATATTTAAATACGTAGATTCATCCTTTTGGTAAAAGAGTAGTAATTTATTAGGAAATGAATTATAAAATAAAGAAATACCTTAGAAGTTCTCCTAATTATGACAGAAGTTACTTATGCCTTCTAAGTCTTTCTCATCTCCCTTCAGGAAAGATGTGCTCATAGACATTATAAACACACAATAAGTGTTTATAATGTCAGCACTCTGTCAACTTACAAGATTTCTAATTATAGTAAGTCTGATAAATTATCTCGCATTACTATATATCATTATGTAATAGTTAACATTTATTGAGCTCTACATAGCCATTCAGGAAGAAGATGGGAGAAATGCTGCATGGGCTCCCAGAAGGTGAGGGCCCTAACAATGTAAAACAAACTCCCCTAGTCTCCTATCTGCCCATACCTAAATGCAAATACACAAAGAAAAAAAAAATTATCTGACTAGGCAATGTTATTTTCCTTCCTTCATTCTTCTTAACACTTCCTTGCCATTCACAATTTAGAGATTTTATTTATTTGTTTGAGACAGAGAAATGCAGAGAGAGCCCAAGAGCATAAGCCGGAGGAGTGGCAAAGGGAGAAGCAGACTCCCTGCTGAGCAGGGATCCTGAGTTGGGGCTTAATCCCAGGACCCAGAGATCCCCAACTGAGCTGAAGGCAGATGCTTAACCATCTGAGCCATGCAGGCACCCCTTGCAGTCCAAAGATTTTAACTCCCAATGAGGCAAGAAGACCTGATATAAAAGCAATGGATGGTGAGAGATCTACCATGTTTGGATGTCAGTTCTATGGTAGGTAGTGGACAGGGAGGGAGATTACTCGATCAGTGTACTCAGGAGTTTCGGGCTTCCCACAAATTATTTCCAGATAAATAAAAATTGCAAACCACTTTTAGGGGAATAATTTTGCTACTTGTTCACAGAAAGTCATGCAAAATTATATATAGTATAGAAAATATACACTATATAAAGCATAGTGTGTGTGTATTATATATATGCATATATTTATCACTGCCTTTGCTAAGATTTGAAGCTAAAACAAAAACATGGACTTGTTAAAGCAGTAAGTTTTTTTTGGTCGTTGTTGTTTTTGTTTTTTAAGGTTTTATTTATGTATTCATGAGAGAAAGAGATCGAGTCCCTGTGGAACAGGAAGCCTGATGCCGGACTTGATCCCAGGACCCTGAGATTATGACCTGAGCTGAAGGCAGAGGCTTTAACCCACTGAGCCACCCAGGTGCCCCAAGTTTCCTTAAAGTCTTATTTATAATCTCTTAACTTTGGCAGGTAAGGAAATCAGAGCAATTATCAGCTACTCTCCCATACATATAAAGAAGTTAAATAGATTAAGCCATTTAAAACATTCATTCAGATTCAACCCAATTTTGAGGGCATAGAATCATTTTATTGCTAAATACAAGAAATGGGTTATTTTTATGTAGTAACTACTTTAAGAAATATACATCATTATTGACTGCAGCTTAAAAATGTGAAATGATTGCTTTTCTCTTTACTATATTCCTTCTTTCCAGAAGTAAAGGGCTATATCTCTCTTTGACCTCTATCTAGGCTGTGTATATGGAGAAAATGGTACAAATCTTTTATAATCTTTGGCTAGGAATAGTGAGTAGACTCAGTTGCTGCTCTCCAAGAATGTTAATGTGCCATGATCTATAAGTCAATATCTCTTTGCATCTCAGAGTATTATAATTCTTTCCATTTGAGAGTCATTGGATGAAAAATGGAAATAAAAGTTCATGAAATCAGGAATTTACCCAATAGATATTCTTAATAGGAAAGAGGGAATTTTGAAGAAGAAAGTATTCATCTCTAGTAGATTCTCCAGATCATAAACCCTTACCCCAAATCACCTCCTCTGGTGATGAAGCACTGATTTCATCTGCCCCTGCACACAGGCAGTGACAAGGGACACAGTGCAAGAGTGTGGAGAGAGTTACAGATATATTTAATGGAAAGATGAGAGAGGAGACACTGACAAAGTGAAAATGTGTGCAGAATGTGGAGTCAGAACAGGAGGAGAGTGTGCTGTGGAAATCGAAGTAAAATAAATCTTAGGCCAGCAGCTAGGATGACACCTAGAGTGTGTCTTTCCTCAACACTCTTGAGCCCAAAAAGAAAACTAGAACTAAGACTATAAAAATAGAAATAGAATCTCTGCTACACTTGGAGTTGTTACCTTGAGAAGGAAAAATGATAACAACTTACAGCATTTCCCCGATACAGAGCAAAGTGGCAGTAGGGCTGTATGCCCGTGTCAGAAAGAAATGGACTATTGATCCAGTTTTGTGAGCCCTTTAAACAATAGGATTAGATCACCACACTAATGATTGTGAGTATGGCTTGCCTAGAGACCCAACCTGTAGCACAGATATTGGGTACTGGAACAGTAAGATGAAGAAAATGATGCCTGTGGACAGAGGATGAAAGGGAGGTAAAGAATGAGCAATGTTCAGGACAGGCTCTTAATGTATGTCTTATGTCGAGCCGAAGGCCTGCTCTCTGTTAAACTATAAAAAGCAGGCACATTGGTAAATTTTCTGACTTCAAGGTACAAACTATTGCATCAGCTTCTTGTGCCTAGTTCATACATATGATTTAACACATAGCAGAAGATTAATTTCTGGGGACAATTCAGAATGAATTTCATTTCTTGGCATAAAATGAACCCTAAGCCAGAAAGCACTAGGCACCTGATATCGGTGCCTGTTTACAGGCAACTCATGGACTTGATACTGCATAATGCACATTTTCAGCTGAAGGATTACTCATTTGCACCTCCACTGTTTACCTCTCATTTGCGGTCTTGCACAACCACTCTCTGTTTAGGGAAATCTTCATACTACGAGTCATCAGTCACTCTGATTCCTGTCAGATTCCTAGGGTACATTTTACCCTAAAGTAATAAAAATAATACATCATACATGATAAATTCACATTCAAAGTAGCTGAAAAATTCTTACAATAGTTCACTTAACCTGTGGAGTTTATGATAGGTAGGCACTTCGTTAGGTGAGGTATATAAAAATTACGCAGCTTGAGAAAAAGAAAAATTGTGAGTTCTTAGATGTTATTTATCTTTACAGTTGAAATACTATAATATTTTCCCATTAATTTTAAGTATTGTGGTCCTATCAAAGCTATTTTCAGTAGAAAAGATATGATTACATTTATTTTAATAAGGTCTGAATGAGACAGATTTATTTTCTTGCAAAGTAAATTTCTGTGGTAAGTTAGTAACTGTGTTAGATACACTGACTGAATTTGACCAGTTCTTGCACCTTTGTTTACCACATATGTGAAACCCTCAGCTTTCATAATCAGCTTCTACTGGGCTCATGAAACTCTGGGCAACCTGGTGTTGTTACCCACACTTACATGCAATTTAGTTTACAGCAAAAAAACTAATTACTTTACACAAAAATATTGTTGCTAAGCAGGCCAGAATACAGAGTACGTATGTTAGCTAGTCGTCATATTATCATCATGGCGGGTGGGAAAGATACTTAAAGATCACTTAAACACACACACACACACGTACACTTGTTTGTTTTTTAACTTGGTGAATATGTTATAAGAGTGCAATGATTCTGCAATACATTTCCTCAGTCATCCTTCTTTCATGAAAATATGCTTACCAGGACAATAGATTTGCATTTATCAATGTGATAAATCCTCTCTTCTAGAATGTGTTAAAGATGCCGTAAGAGTGTATTTGTTTTTCCATTTATTCTAATTCAGGGGAAATGAATCATTCAATGCTCCATTTTGTGACCTTTGGCACCTTTCAGCATTTAACATTACTTCTTTTGTAAAATTTCAATATTCTTATATAACACGCCATAATTTGCTGTACTATATAATGTTTTACATTGATTACATTTCAGGATGACTGCTTCTCAACAGCATTTTGAGGAAGAGACAGGGCAACTGACTTCATAAAGAACACCAAATGTGTTTTCATACACTTCTTTGTTGGGAAGTATACCTGCTAATACAACATAATTGTTATTGTAAACCATAGGCTATGTCCTCTTACTGAACTTTGCCTCTTTTTCACTGTTTTTGCAGCTCTCTTTCCTCACATTTCTCCTTTAGCTCATTCTACTTCTTCTGTCCTTCTCACTGTTTTTCACTCATTTTTAAGAAGTGAACTCAAAGAACAGCTTATTTGTACAGCTTTCCACAGTTTGGAACCTATATGTTTTGGTACCAAATATTTTGGACTCTAAAAGGTTCTGCATTCACTTTTTTTTTATGGAAGCAGGTTTGAGTATATACACATTGATTACAGCTACAATCTAATTAATTCCCAATTTTTCATGCCAAGATAAAGAAACTTTACCATGTAAATTGTGCTGCATTAACTGCCAGACCTTGGGCCAGAGAGAACATAGGCATTCAGGGTTAGGTTACCTTTCTGAGAGTATCAAACTCCTGTTGCTCGGTGGGAAACATGAGGTAATCAAGATCTATTCTTACTGACAAAGTTGGCATTTGGAACCCAATTAAAAAACAGCCAAACAAAATTAACTTTTACAGAAGTAGCATAAAGTCCTAAAGATTTCGATGACTCATAATATCCCCCCTTGCCATTCTTTATACATATATGACCAATAGTAATGAATCATCTTTAATGGACTTCACAAAGTCTTTCTTCTTGTGAAAACTGCTTGATGGAATTATTTAGCGGATTTTCCCAAATTTTTTAGTCTGGTCAAATTCCCAACTTTGTGGAGGGGATTTTTTTAAAATTTTTTTATTGAGGTACAATTTTATGTTAGTTTCAGATGCACATAGTGATTCATGTTTGTATACATTGTGAAGTGGTCCCCACTTTAAGTCTAGTTCCCATCTGTCACCATACAAAGTTATTACAATATTTTTGATAATATTCCCAATGCTGTACATTAGATCTCCATGATTTATTTATCACTGAATTTTGTACTGCTTTATCCCCTTTACTCATTTTACTACCCCCAACCCCCTCCACTTTGACAACCACCAGTCTGTTCTCTGTAAGTCTTGGTGTGGTTTTGTTTCTTATAATTCACATATAAACAAAATCACATGATATTTGTCTTGCTCTGACTTTTTCTTTTAGTATTCTACCCCCTAGATTCATCCATGTTGTGGCAAATGGCAAGGCTCATTCTTCTTTATAGCTGACTACTATTCCATTGTGTGTCGTGTGTGTATATATACAAACATACCACGTCTTCTATATTCACTCATCCATCAATGTACACTTTTTCTGTATCTTGGCTATTGTAAATATTGCTGCAAAGAATATAAGGGTGCATGTACCTTTTCAAATTAGTGTTTTCATGTTCTTCACATAGATAACAGCAACACTTGATATATCTTGTCTTGTAGATTCTAGTCATTCTGATAGGTGTGAGGTGATATCTCATTGTGGTTTTGATTTGCATTTCTTTGATGAGTGATGGTAAGGATCTTTTATGTGTCTGGCCATTTGGAGTTAGGAAAAAAATGTCCATTCAGGTCCTCTGCCTGTTTTTTAATTGGATTGTTTTTGGTGTTGAATTGTATAGATTCTTTATATGTTATTGATATGTTATCCCTTATCAGATATATGATTTGCAAATATCTTCTCCCATTTGGTAGTTTGCCTTTTCATTTGTTGATCACTTCCTTGGCTGTGCATACACTTTTTAGTCTGATGTAGTCTCAATTGCTTATTTTTGCTTTTGTTTCCTTTACCTTCCCTTCTCCTTTCTCTTCCCTGATCCAAAACATTTCTGAGACCAACGTCAAGGACCTTACTGCCCATGTTTTTTTCTAGGAGTTTTATGTTTTCAGGTCTGCATTCATGTCTTTCTTCAGTGTGAGTTTAGTTTTGTATATGGTCTAAGAAAGTTGTTAGGCTCTTTTGCATTTTGCTGTCTAGTGTTTCCAGTACCACTTATTTAAAACATCATTTATCATAATAACTCTCAGCAAAGTGGGTATAGAGGGAATGTACCTCAACATAGTAAAAGCTATATATGACAAACCTAAGGTACTATCATACTCAACAGGGAAATGCTGCAAACTTTTCCTCTAAGATCAGGAGCAAGACAAGGTTTCTCATTTTCCCCACAGTTATTCAACTGTGTATTGGAAGTACCCAGCCACAGCAATTAGGCAATACAAACAAACAAAGGCTTATGAATTAGAAAAGAAGAGGTAACATTGTCACTATTTGCAGATGACATCATTTTATATACAGAAAACCTGAAGAGTACACCAAAGGATTATTAGACTAATAAATGAATGTAGTACAGTTGCAGGATACAAAACTAATATACATAAGCCTGTTGCATTTCTATACACTAATCAAGAATTAGGAAGAGAAATCAAGAAAACAACTCCATTCCCATTTACATCATCATTCTTCTTTATAGCTGACTACTATTCCATTGTGTGTCGTGTGTGTATATATACAAACATACCACGTCCTCTATATTCACTCATCCATTAATGTACACTTTTTCTGTATCTTGGCTATTGTAAATATTGCTGCAAAGAATAAAATAACTAGAAATAAATTTAACTGGGAGATAACCTGCACACTAAAAACTATATGACACTGATGAAAGAAATTGAAGAAGATGCAAGTAAGCAGAAATATATCCGTTTGATATCTTGAAATCATATTGTTACCATGTCCATACCACCCAAAGTAATCTACAGAATCAATTAATCCATATCAAAATTCTTATCAAAATGAAATTTTTCACGAACTAGGAGATAATTCTAAAATCTACACGTAACCACAAAAGATTCCAAATAGCACAACAATCATGAGTAAGAGTAAAGCCAGAGGTATAACACTTCCTGATTTCAAACTATACTACAAAGCTACATTAATCAAAACAGTATGGTATTGGCAAAAAATCAGACACAGAGATAAGTGAAACAGAATAGAGATCTCACAACTGACCTCACTTATATATGGTTATTTGATTTGCAACAAAGAAGGCACGAAAATACAATGGGGAAAAGAACTATCTCTGCCATTTTTGATTCCTAGACTAAGCTCTCCTCGTGTGAGCTCCTTCTTGGATCCAATCTTGTGAAGCTGACCCAATTTCCTGTTTATAGAAATTATGTTGAGGCCAAAATCATGACATCACCATTGTTTTTCTCATTAATGGATGTATGCTTTAGAGATGGTCTGAGTAGACAAGCTACCTATTTATAGCTAGGACCTTGAAAACTCTTCTTTGAAGTGGTCAAAGTTTGCTTATTAGCAGTATCTCTTATGTTAGGTTGACAGAAATTCCAAACAACAGTTCTTACTTTTTGCTGTGTTAAATAATTGATTACAGCTAGCTCTTCAGAAGAATAGGCACCTTTATATACATGCTTTGTTATAATTTGATGATTGCCTAAAGACCATTTGGGACCTTGAAACATAGACTTTGGAGTAAGCCTTCAGGTTCCCATAATGACAACTCAGACCCTTTGTGGGAACCAAACTCGTGGCTTTTGATCCAGGGAGATGCCCTTTTCTTTGAAATTGAGCCTAAGATAACTGCTTCCTAACAATTTGGGATAGTGGCTCTTTTTGCACCTATCATAAATTCCATACATTCTGAAACTTACATACATAGATTTCAGACCTGTTACTTTATGCGTTTACTAATCATTCTACCTATATCACAGAGACTATGAAGTGAGTTTTTTGTTTGTTACGATTTTTGTGGTTTTCTTACAAATAAATTTCTAGATTTAATTTTGATTTTGCCAATGAGATGTCCTGGTTTAATATCTGGAGGATATAGATGAGGTGAAGGCTACCTTCCTTCTGATGTGTTTTCTAGTGACCTAGGTGAGACAAAAGTGAATGGAGCACTCACTGGTCACCAATATTCCGGCACTTGATGACAAGATGCAAATGACACTACCACTCTTATAGCTACACAAGCCAGAAACCTAGGAACCATTATCTATTTTTTCCTTTCTATCACCATCCTGTTCTCCAAATGAACCAAATACTACGAAGTCCATAATACTGTCTTCTCTAATCTTCATGACAAGTATTAAGCCATATCTACTGCTCCTTCATTGGTCTAGGTTTTCATTAATTTTTGGGTGGTGTTCACCTCATTCTTGACATTTTGTTGTTGCCACAACGTGGCTGTCAGGAGTTCATAAAGCTACAAACTTCCACAATGAACTCCAGTAAAAAACAGAAGAAAACCACTAAGTACAAAAAAGCCTCCTTTATTTGACAACTTTGAATTGGATCATGTGCCACCTTAGGAAGTAATAATATGAAGTATGGTGGGATCTACTGCTTGATTGGTTTAAACTAAACTGGTCAATGTAAGGCAAATCATGGGACCTAGGGTGCTTTTCAAAAATAGTTAATGAGGGAAAAAATTTCCAATATAGGTTTTTTTTGGCTCTTTAATGTTATCCCAGTGATAATCATAAAATCCAAGTATAAACATGTCACTCCTTTTCTTAATCCTGTCAAGACATGCACATTTCTCTTAGGATTATGCTCAAATATCTGAGCAAAGCTAGCCTTTGCCTATTTGTATTTTATATATAATTATCATTTATCTAATAATGGCAGTAAAATAGTTACCACATTATCAAGTTTTACAAGAAGTGGCAGAGACTATGCTAGATATGGTATATGGGTAATTACATTTATCTTCCTCAAAATATTGTTCGCAAGTGATGACACTGAGACAGAGATATGAGACCATCTGATCAAGGTCACCAAGATAAATAGCAAAGCCAGACCCCTGGATTTTCCACTCCACTCTTCAACAGTTGTTTATTTCTCCAGAGCACACTATCAAGAAATGTAAGAACCTTTGAAACAATCTAGTCCATTTCTGTATATTTTATGTGAGGAAATACATTCAAAACTGTTATTTGTTTCATAAAATAGCTTAATAGACTAGTGTAGGCAAAACAGAGGTGTGTCTTATAGGATGAAAGAGTTAAAGAAGATGGATACGAGTGTGCCTACTTGACATTGTTTGTAAAAAAGCCTAGTGTACATGTTTATTAGACTGTTAATAAAACAAGGGAACACTAGTGCTTAGAATGATGCCTCCCTTAGTAGATAATTAATGACTTACTTTATGTAATAATTACAGGGGCGCCTGGGTAGCTCAGTGGGTTAAAACCTCTGCTTTCGGCTCCAGTCATGATCTCAGGGTCCTGGGATTGAGCGCCCCATCGTATCGGGGCTCTCTGCTCGGCAGGGAGCCTGCTTCCCCCTCTCCCTCTGTCAAATAAATAATAAACAAACAAACAAATAAATAAATGAATAATTTATTTTTGAGAGAGAGAAAATCTTTAAAAATAATAATAATTATTATTATTTATTTGACAGAGGGAGAGAGAGGGGGAAGCAGGCTCCCTGCTGAGCAGAGAGCCCGATGCAGGGCTTGATCCCAGGACCCTGAGATCATGACCTGAGCTTAAGGCAGAGGCTTTAACCCACTGAGTCACCCAGGTGCCCCTAAAAAGTAATTATTACAATTTAAATCAAACAAATGTAGTTATGTATTATATTCACAAAGCCAAAATATTACTGTTATACATGAGGATTTTCTAATGATTATTTGTCTACTTATACTGAACATCCTTCTTGAACTGTATATAATATACCTCAAAAATATTTAAGTATAAGAAGTCATTATGAAATACATGAATTTGTGTGATATGTTCTTTTAAGTATTGGAATCTTAACAAAACACCAGCCTTGTTCCAGGTAATTAGAAAAGAATATAATCCTTCAGAGTGATTTCTTTAATTTAGGTCAGATAAAATTTTGAATTTAGCTCCTAATGTTCTCTGACTATCTAATAATATGGAAATATCTGGTTATTTCTTTTCTGGCTGTTTGAGTTACACTTGAGTATGCCTTTCCTGAAAGCTGATATTTTTCTTTTCTAAATAAGATGAAAAGAACAGACGGGGCTTCTCCCAGAGGTGGTTATATTCATGATTTCCAATTTTGTCATCTTGGGTATTCCCAGTCCAGAAGGTACTATGACACTTGTCCAGCTTTGATTACATCAAGCTAACTTCCCAAATTGACTGTGTTTCCTTATTTGTCAAATCATTAATCTCCTAAGAAGAAAAACTTCTCAGGCAGTAAGAAAATATACATATCACATTTAATTCTATTTCTTCAGTAACACTTTAAATATTGTTTACAAATATTCTTTTCTCTTTTTTTGGCTCATACTGCATAGTTCACTGCCAATTTAGGAAAAAAAAAGGATAATCATAGTCATACTTTTTGGCATACTAAATAGTTATTTGAATATACTTAGGAGAACAGCATAATAAAATTTCAATTTATTACAATTATTACAGTACTGTTAGAAATAATTCATCTTGTTTTTAGCAAATTCAAAATTCAATTCCAAAGGATTAACTACTATATATTTAAGTCACTGCTCTTGCTGTAGTATTAAAGAATTCTTACAGAAATACATGTTCTATGTCTGTGTGTGAAATTACAAGATTCAGGAATTAAGGTAGACATAATAATTGGACTGTAACTTTCATGTAAGACATGTTTAATTTTATTTTACTCTAAAAATGATGCCTCAATCTATATCTCCGATCTTAAAAGAGTATTTTCTTCCTGTGACACAATATGATAAGAAAGAAAGCAAAAAATATTCTATTAGGTAAATTATCCTAATCTATACTGAATGATATTTTCAGGATTTTTTTTTTTTTTATAGGAAATATCCTTCAAAGAGAGAGGTAAATTCTCCTTCCGGAAAAAGAGCAGATGTGTCTGCTGTCCATTATAAAAGCTTAGGGATCTCTAAGCTCATGGTTTCTCTCCTGTAATGTTATCCACAGGATGTGCAGGGGTCTCTGGTCATTTTTGCATTACCCTTGAGAACTGGGATTTGGAAAAAACGTACATGAAAATTCTATTATTCTGTCTACTATTATTCTAATGAACACAAAAGTCCTTTTTCTCTGATCCAGGAGGGTCTTCCTGGTATTCATGAAATGTGGCAGAGTAACTGGTTAGCACTTCAGTAGAGTGATATTTCAGACACTTTATAGTTTGTGCATTCCATGTTGATAATTTTATACACACACACAAAGTACATTTGAAATGGGTCCACAGGTCAAGTCAATACTCTGGGGAGAGAAGATGACAAGGAGAATGGGATCAAGACAAATTATAAATGAGGCTCTTCAATACTATCTATAATGCTTTATCACTTTTAAAATGATCTGAATAAAGAGATGGAGCTTGAAAGATAGGGTAATAGGAGGATCCTGGGGTCACCTTCTCCCACAAACACAATGATGCTAAAACCACATATAATGTAACTTACTCTGAAAATGGCTTGAAGACTAACATAAGAGCTTTTTCATGGGGCGCCTGGGTGGCTCAGTGGGTTAAGCCTCTGCCTTCGGCTCAGGTCATGGTCTCAGGGTCCTGGGATCGAGCCCTGCATCCAGCTCTCTGCTCAGTGGAGAGCCTACTTCCTCCTCCGTCTTCTGCCTGCCTCTCTGCCTATTTGTGCTGTTTTTTGTTTTTTTTTAAATAGCTCTTTCACAACTAAAGATATAAAGAGAAAACCACGTCAGGAAAGGTAGAAGGGGCGAGAGAAAACTGAGAAACCCTTCACACAGTGACTCGTAAGTAGAAAGGTTATCACAGTCGTTGTGGTCCTCTCAGAGAGTGAGGGAATCAAGCCTTAAAATGGGCACCCTCACCTTGAAGACCTACACCAGGAAGAAGAGCCTCAATAATGTCTTTGAACATCAGTGAGGATTAACTCTGGAAGAGCTGGAGGGCTATAGGCAACCGAGAATCCTCTCTTAAAGGGCCAGCACAGAGGCAGCCCTTTGAAAAGTGCCGCAGTTATATGTAAAGGTGATTTATTCACTAATTTTACAGCTTGTACTGAAGAGGCAGGAATTTTTAGGAAATTTCATCAAGAAGAGAAATGCTAGAGGGTTCCAATTTTCCTGCTCTCCTTCAGCTTAGCTGGCAGGATGCTGGTTGGAGTCAGTTCTGACACTCTCCATCTAACCTACTTGCACCATTCACCCCATCCTAGCGTTCCCATGAAAAACCACCCCATCCAAACTACCAAGCTCAGTAGGTGCTCTCTCAAGCAGGTGCCACCCTACCTACCGCAGTGGCAGACAGCATCTGGTGGGACTGGAATCTCCTGAATTGATTACTTCCACCCAACACCTAGCTGGCAGCCTCAACCAGAATCAACTTCCCTCCAAAGGGACTAATACCCTGAGGGAGGGGAGGGAAGGACAGACTACCAGCATTCTCACAGCAGCTGTAGTCATTTGTCTCAGCAAGCCATGCAGGAAGGCAGCCATGCCCACCAGGACACCCATAATAGTCATGGCAGGTCATTGTCACCAGCCATGGGGGTGTCAGCCTTGCATACTAGCACACCCACAGCAGTTGTAGCCTAGTCACAACAGCAAGGTGTACACAGCCCTCAGTCTGACTTTGGTGACCAGGGAGCACTGCATTACAGGGCCCCAAAGGATGCCTTGTACATAAGACCACTACTTTCAAGAATAGGAGTTGTAACTGACCTACCTAATAGAGAGAAACAAACACAGAAAGTCAGACAAATATGTTCCAAACCAAAGAACAAGGCAAAACTTCTGAAAAGGTTACACAAAATGGAGATAATTGATCTACTGTATAGAGTGTTCAAAGTAATGGTCATAAAGCTGCTCAGTGGACCTGGGAGAAATGTGTATGAATAGAGTGAGAATATCAATAAAGAGAAAATATGAAAAGAACCAATCATAGTTGAAGAATATAATAACTGAAAACAAATACACTGCAGGAAATAGAAGATTAGAGGATGCAGAACAATGTTCACCAATCTGGAAGATAGGGTAAGGAAAATCATCCAAGCTGAACAGCAAAAAGAGAAAAATGAGTATAGTTTAAGGGATCTCTCAGGCAACATCACGCATACTAAAATTTGCATTATAATGGTCCCAGAAGGAGAAGAGAGAGGGGTGGCTCAGTGGGTTAAAGCCTCTGCCTTGGGCTCAAGTCATGATCTCAGGGTCTTGGGATCAAGCCCCACATCGGGCTCTCTGCTCAGCAGGGAGCCTGCTTCCTCCTCTCTCTCTGCCTGCCTCTCTGCCTACTTGTCATCTCTTGTCTGTCAAATAAATAAATAAAATATTGAAAAAAAAAAAAAAGGAGGAGAAGAGAGATGGAGAAAGGGAAAGAGTATTATAAATTCTAAGCTATAATAGCTGAAAACTTCCCTGGCCAGGGGAAGGAAGCAAATATCCAGGTCCAGGAAGCATACAGTCCCAAACAAGATGAACCCAAAAGGTCCACACAAAGAATATATAAAAATGACAAACACTGAAGACAAAGAGAAAAACAACTATTTAAGAACAAGGATAACTCCATAAGGTTGGTTATTAGAATCATTTAGCAGAAACTTTGCAGGCCTTAATACAGTGGCATGATATATTCCAAGTGCTGAAAGAAAATGAAACAAAACAATCTCCCAACCAAGAATACTCTGCCTGGCAAGGTTACCATTCAAAACTGAAGGAGACATAAAGAGTATTTAATGGGTTTTCCAGACAAACAAAAGTTAAAGGATTCATCCATCATTATAACCATCCTTATAAGAAATGTTAAAGGGATTTTTTTTAAGTAGAAAGGCCATAACTACAGGTAAGAAAAATATGAAAGAAATGACATTTCATGGGTAAAGGCAAACTATAGTAAAGGTAGTAGATCAATTACTTACAAAGGTAGTATGAAGGTCAAAAGACAAAAGAGGTACAACCAATTATATCCACAAAAATTAGTTAGAGTAAAAATGTATTTTTACAATGTATTAGAACTGAAATGACCATTAATTTAGACAACTATAAACATAGGATGTTATATATGAACCTCAGGGACTCAGAGTTCAAAAACCTATTAACAGACAAAGAGAAAATATAGGGTAAGGAATGCAAGCATAATACTAAAGGAAGTCATCATATCACAAAGGAAGAGAGCAAGGTAAAAAGAAAAAGGAACAGAGAAGAGCTGCAAAAACAATAAACAAAATGGTAGTAAGTACACGCATATCAATAATTACATTAAAAGTAAATAGACTAAACGTTCCAATCAAAAGACATAGGGTGATTGAATGGGTAAAAAACTACGATCCATCTATATTCCGCCTACAAAAGACTCACTTCAGACCTAAAGACATATACAAACTGAAAGTGAAGGGATAGAAAAACATATTCCATGCAAACCAAGGCAAAAAAAAACCCCAAAAACCCTTATTTCAAATAAAATAGACTTAAAATCGACTTTAAAACAAAGAATGTAACAAGAGGCAAGAGAGGGCATTACATAACAATCAGGAAGAGATCAATCCAATAGAGGATCTGAAAATTGTAAATACTTATGCTCCCAATATAATAGCACCTAAGTACATAAAGCAAATATTAACAGAAATAAAAGGAGTAGTCGACAATAACACAATGACAGGAGGAGACTTTAACATCACACATCAATAGACTGATCATGCAGACAGAAAATCAATATGCAAAGAATGGCTTTGAACAACATATTAGATCACTTGGACTGAAGAGCATTTTACAGATCATCCTACTCCACAACAGCAGAATACATAATCCTCTCAAGTACACAAGGAACATTCTTCAAGGTGGATCACATGTTATGGCACAAAACATGTCTCAATAAGAAGGTTGAAATCACATCAAGCATCTTTTCCAAACAGTGTGAAACTAGCAATCAATTATAACTACATGGAACCACATGGATACTAAACAAGCAACACATCAACAAAGAAATCAAAGAGAAGATAAAAAAAATACCTTAAGACAAATTAAAATGGGAACACAATGGTTCAAATCTTTGAGATGCAGCCAAAGCAGTTTTAGTTTCCTAAGAGGGAAGTTTATAATGATACAGGCCTCCTTCAAGAAACAAGTAAATCTCAAACAATCTAATAGTACACCAAACTTAAGTAGAAAAACAACAAACAAACCCCAAAGTTATAAGAAGAAAGGAAATAAGAGCAGAAATAAGTGAAATAGACACAGAAAAGATTAATGAAACTAGGAGCTTATTCTCTGAAAAAAATATACTTGAGGAAACTGGACAATCTAGAAAAAAATGGATAAATTCCTAGAAAAACACAATACTCAACAACTGAATAACAAAACCAATAACAAAATTCAATCGCCAATCAAAAAACTCCCAAGAAACAAAAGTATAGGACTAGATGATTTCATAGATGAGGTCTGCCAAATATTTGAAGAAGAGCAAATATCTATCCTTTTCAAACCACTCCAAAAAATAAATATAAGAGGGAGGAATGCTTCCAAATAATTCCACAAGGCCAGATTTACCTTGCTACTAAAACCAAGGAAAGACACTGTAAAAGAATTTTAGAAGACAATATTCCAGATGAACATAGATGCAAAACTCAACAACAGATTAGCAACCTGAATCCAACAATATATTAAAAGGATAATTCATGATGACTAAGTGGGATTGATTTCAGGGATGTAGGATGGTTCACTAACCTGCAAATCAATCAATGTGATACATACATTAACAAAATGAAGGATAAAAATCATGAATATCTCAATTCATACAAAAAAGGGATTTGACAAAATTCAACATCTAAACATGATGAAAATTCTCGGCAAAGTGGGTTTAGAGGGAATATACCTCAGTATAATAAAAGCCATTAATAACTGACATTTAGCATTGTATTCAGTGGTGAAAAGCTAAAAGCTTTTCCTCCAAGATCAAGAACAAGACAAGGGTGTCCATTCTCACCACTGTTATTCAATGAAGCACTGGAAATCTTAGCCACAGCATTCAGACCACATTCAAAATGCATTCAAATTGGTTACGAAGAAATAAATGTACCACTATTGGCAGATAACATGATACTATATATAGAAAACCCTAGAGACTCCACCAAAAAGCTATTAGGCCTCAGAAATATATTCAGTAAAGTTGCAGGATACAAAATCAATATACAGAAATCTGTTTTGTTACTAAACACTAATAACAAACTAGCAGAGAGAGAAATTAATGAAATCATCCCACTTCCAATTGCATCAAAAAGAATAAAATAGGAATAATTTTAAACAAGATGGTGAAAACCTGTACTCTGAAAACTCTGAAAAATGATACTGAGCACAAATAAATGGACAGGCACACTTATGGATTATGGAGAATACTGTTTAAACATCCATACTGCCCAAAGTTACCTACAGTTTAATGCAATCCCTATCAAAATACCAATAGTTTTTTTTTTTTTTTTTTTACAGAAGTAGAACAAATATTCTTAACATTTATATGAATCCACAAAAGACCTTGAATAATCAAGCAATCTTGAGAAAGAATAACAAAGCTGGAGAAAGAATCACAGGCTGTGATTTCAAACTATACTACAAAACTATAGTAATCAAAACAGTATGGTCCTGACACAAAAAAATAGACAAAGAGCTCATTGAAACAAAACAGACCCAAAATAAACCCACACTTATATGGTCCATCTATGACAAAAGAGACCATAATAGACAATGGGATAAAGACCATGTCGCTAATAAATTAGTGCTGGGTAAAGTGGACAGCTACATGCAAAAGGTTGAAACTGCATTTTTTTGCACCATATACAACAGTAAACTCAACATGGATTAAAGACTCACAGTAAGACCAAAAATAAAATTATTTTTTTTTAAAGATTTATTTATTTGACAGAAAGAGATCACAAGCAGGCAGAGAGAGAGGGAAGCAGGCTTTCCGCTGAGCAGAGAGCCCGTTGCGGGACTTGATCCCAGGACCCTGAGATCATGACCTGAGCCGAAGGCAGAGGCTTAACCCACTGAGCCACCCAGGTGCCCCCCAAAAATAAAATTCTTAAAAGGGAGACAAACACTTGGACCTCAGTCCTATCAATATTTTTCAAGATCTATGTGCTCAGGCAAGGGAAATAAAAGCAAAAATAAACAATCAAGACTATATCAAACTAAAACACTTTTGCAAAGAGAGGTAAATCATTGATAAGACAAAATTGTGATCTATTGAATGGGAGAAGATATCTGTAATTGTTACATCCAAAAAGGCATTTTATATAAAGAACTTCTACAACTCAACACCAAGAAAACAATCTAATTTTAAAATGGGCAGAGGATCTCATTAGATATTTTTCCAAAGAAAACAAACAGATGGCCAACAGACTGATGAAAAGATCAGAATTTCTAATCATCAGAGAAATGGAAATCAAAACCAAAATGAGGTTATCACCTCACCTTTGTCAGAATGGCTAGTATGAAAAACACAAGAAATAACCAGTGTTGGAGAGGATGTGGAGAAAAGGAAACTCTCATGCTCCACTGGTGGAAATGTAAATTGGGGCAGCCACTATGGAAAACAAAATGGAGGTTCCTCAAAAAATTAAAAACAGAAATACCATATAATTCAGTAATTCCAGTTCTGGGTATTTATCCCAAGAAAATGAAAACACTAATTCGAAAAGATTTATGTACCTTTCTTTTATTGTAGCAGCACTTACAAAAGCCAAGATGAGGAAGCAGCCCAAGAGTCCATCAATACAGGATCAGATAAAGCAGATGTGGTATATATATATACACACACACACAATGATATATTACTCAGCCATATAAAAGAATGAAATATTGCCTCTTGTGTCAACATGGGTGGACCTAGAGGGTATTACCCTAAGTGAAGTCAGACAGAGAAACACAAGTATCATGTGGTTTTATTTATATGTGGAATGTAAAAAAACAAAACAAAGTAACCAACTCCTAAAAATAGGAACAGACTTATAAATACACAGAACAAACTTGTGGTTGACAGAAGGAAAAGGGGGACGGGCAAAAGAGGTGAAGGGGATTAAGAGATATCAACTTCTAGCTATAAAATAAGTCATGGCGATGATAAGTACATAATAGGAAATGTAGCCAATAATATTTAGTAATCACATGGTGACAGATGGTAACTACACTTAGTGTGGTGAGCACCTGATACTCATAAAATACTGTATGTCAACTCTATTTCAATTAAAAACCTTTTTAAAAAAATAACCTTTTAAAAAAATTATTGACATTCCTTTAAAGCTCCATATTTTTTTTTTAAAGATTTACTTATTTTGTGGGGGAGGGGCAAAAAAAAATCTCTGCTCAAATGCAGAATCTGCCACTTTGCTAAATGTGTCATATGGCCAAAAGACTGGAATTCTTGACCCTTAGGTGCTTCAGTTGTAATACTGGGATAGTAATACCTACTCTTCATAATTCCTAGGGTTGTTTTGAAGATTGAGTTCATTATATGAAGATAATTTCTGCTATAAACTACGGTGTTTTTTTTAGGACATAGTTATGCTCCCTTGTTCTTAGCCTCTCCCCATATTTGTTTTACCCCACACAAACTCCGTTTCAGTACTCATTCAGCATAAACACTGCTTTAGTATCTTCTCACCACCCTGAACTCTCTCTTCTGAATATGCTGAGCAAAGGACAGGCTTCTCCCTA
The DNA here is from genome assembly GCA_028646535.1 of Procyon lotor. NCBI lineage: Eukaryota > Metazoa > Chordata > Mammalia > Carnivora > Procyonidae > Procyon > Procyon lotor. The sequence continues at coordinate 61,764,120 of CM053607.1, forward strand.
ATACCACTTAAAATACAAACTTATAGCCATTCAAGGACAGAAAAAAAAGTAACAGATTATGAATACCTAACTTTAAAACTATGATAATCGATCATAAAAAGACAAATGCACTTTCCAGCAACTTTTCTAATTACAAAGAATAAAATGTTATTTTAAAATGTATCATAGTGGTTTCATTCTTGAGTTCAAGCCAAAAAAAATCGAAGACTATAGTCAAGGAGTCTCAAAGATTTATGAAATTCTATTTTGAGAGTAAATATAAGATGTAAAGCATGATTACAAATGTAAATCAGGAAAGAAGAATAGAGCTGAGATTCATCAGACCTGGGTTTAAATTCTCGCTCTGCTTACAGCTGATCTACACCTCTTTCATTAGGTTATTATAGAATACTGTAAGAGTTAAATGAGATTTTCCAAGCTGTTAAGTGCCATGACTTCCAAGTAAACAATCAATCAATAATGATATAAATTAATACAAACATCATGGTCTCATATGGACATATTTCAAAGTTGCACAACCTGTAGGTATTTTTATATCAATGCTGATTAATCCTTTATTTTAATATTAAAAAATTATGGACAGTTTTAAAGTTTATTTACCATGCCAAAAAATTTTATTTTCAGCCCTTATTTCCCTTTATTTTTATTTTAAGCATTTGTATAACTGTGCTTTAAAATTACTAGGTTTGAAAGATTTAGTCCTTTCTAAAAAATTTTTTTTCTTTTCATGACACCAAATCATCAGTTATTGGATTGACCCTCAGTTTTTAGGCTATAATTTAGCAGTCAATTTCATTTTGAATTGGAATTTACTCAATGTGAGCAAAAATTTCAGGCTACAGTTTTGATAATATATTTGTGATCATTTACCTAGTGGAGTTTGGGAAACATATCATTTCTCTAAATAATTGCATGAAAAGAAAGCCTCTTTACTTTAATATTTTGAACTGTATTTGTTGTGCTCTATAAAGCAAGTTTTAAATAATAATAGTTCCATCAACGCCCATCAGTTTTACAGTACAATATGTTTATCCCTACATTTCTGCATCACATCTTAGGTTAAATGTAACTCCCATTTAAGAATTCTTAAATTTATCTCTTTTTAGAATTTTATTTTGGTACACATTTTTCCTTTCTTTCTTTTGAAATCAGGTCAAATAGTCAAATATTATTCAGTCCTTTTGTGCTAGGTAGGCACACGAGTGCTATAAAATGGTAAAAGTTCCTGCTCTATAAAAATCTAAATCGTCTAGTAGCGTTAGAATGAGAACCCATGGAACATTATTCTCTATAATAAAACCTGGTATGATGTTGATGCACATCAGTAAGTTTTTTAAACTAATTAGGCCTGAATCCTAATCTTGGGTAAGCTAGTTTTTTCAAGGACTCAGATTTCCCTTATGTAAATTAAAAATGTTTATCATTTCCCAAACTTAACTTATTCCTGTGCTGCCTTTATAATTGTTGAGAGATCCACAGATTATTTACTTAATATTTTGATTAACTCATTTTTATTACACATATGACTTTTAAATGTAAAGTATAATATTCCACCCTAAATGGAAGCCAGTATTACTTTTTATTAGTGGAAGGTAACCATAAAATTGTAATTAAAATAGAGCTGGATACTCTTGCACAGGCAAGACTTGTTCTGTTGTTTGATCTCTCTTTTGGGAAAAGGAAGATTAGCTCCTGTTAGAGCAATGTCAAAGACAACTTGAATCAAATTATCTATTTCCTAAATATAATCCAAATGCTCAAAAGGGAATTAAAAGGGGAATAAGCCTCTTTGTGTTTATTTAATACAGTGCCTATCAAGCACAGGCATCTCACCAGGCTCAGAGCCTTCTCATGTTTGCTCTCTCTAATGGCCAATACTCCTAGGATTGCTAATTGCAGAGAAAATTTAGGTGTACTAATTATAATGATGTTAGTACTGATAGTTATTTAGCTAACTGTATTGAGCTCTTATTACATGCCAGGTAATGTTCAAAGCACTTCATGTTTTTCCTACTTAATCTTCATGACAACTCTATGAGACAGGTGGTATTGTAATCCATTTAGGGAATGAGAAAAGGAAGATAGAATAAGGTTTCATTCCCAGTTTCATCACCATCAGTGAGAAAGAGGGAAAAAGGTTGATAAGATAAACATAGACTACAAGACAATGAGTAGAATCTTAAAAATGTAATTTGCCTCAAAAATTTACAAATGAATCTAGTGATTAAGAAATTTCTGATACTCTCAAATGAACTTAGAATCAAGATTCTGTATTTTTTGAGCACAGGTGAAAGACAACTATCAGAATGTCACCAGTGCCTAGCATAACATATGACTCATAGTAAGAGAGCAGATAGCCTGGAAAGAAGGTAAGCCATCGAGAAAACTGAAAAGAAGAAAGTGCTGAATAGAGAAGAAAACCTTGACATGAACTATACAAATGTCAGGACATTGAGGCCCCAGAATGAATTTGGTCATATCTGGACTGCTGTAAGGATGCTAAGGCCTTGAATAATCAACTTGCCAAGACTTTTTAAATCTTTTCACAAGCACTGAGTCTGCCAGGCCAATGGGAGTTCTTTTTATCAGTGACAGAGGGGGAGAATTCTGGAGAGTCATGTACAAATCAGCATTCTATAAGAATATTTTATTTAAAATTCCATGTCCACCGTCAGCCTTATATTGAGCCAAATTATACTTTGGATTTATACGTTGTAAGTGAATTGTGAACATGAGCCTGACATGCAGTTGATTTAATTTGTCTGGAGGAAGAATGCTCTAACCACTATGGAAATAGGGTTTCTGGATCTTAGCCAAAAAATAAAACAAATTGATGGGTATTTGTTTTTCATTATGTTTTGGCTTCATTTATATTGACATAGCTACAGATATAGATTTTGGTGAATAGACTGACTGCAATTCAATGAAAGACTATTTGATCCAAGAGCAAAAGCTGAAATACGATAAGCTTGGAATCTCAAATTGCTCTTAATCTTAAGATGTTAGAACTCTTTTTCAGTTTTTCAACAATGTATGATGACACTATTTGCAAAGGTTTTCAGGTTGAGTAAAGAAGACTATGAAGTTTCTTAATCTCTAACCTATAAATAATTAGATTTATGAATAAAACTCAGTAAAATTCATTCCTGTTACTCTAATCAACTTGGATTTCTTGCTACGTTCTGCTAATTATTATTGCTTTAAAACCAGAAAGTTTTTCTAGATATTACTTATCCATCACGATTATCTGGATTTTAGACATAAACCCAGGAAAACAAGAAATAAAGTCTCTCACGAACTAGAAAGGAGGCTCAAAATGAAATCACCAAAAGCCCTTATAAAGCATTTACCAATTTCCCCAAAATTCCTGCCTTACTCACACAGCCTCCTTTTTTTTTTTTTTTTTTTCTTATTTTAGACATGAATCTAATGGGATTGTTTACTTGGTTTCTTAAGCCACAACAAAAACAAAGCATTAGAAGAGGGTAATTTTGCAAGAAGGAGGCAAATTGATAGTTGCAAGACATGGCAGCTGGAAAATTAGAAGAGACAGTAAGAAAGAAATACTGTTTCAAGTTGAGACAAGATGTCAGAGCATAATCGTCCAGAGTATTTATTGAACGTGTATTCTTTGGACCTTGCTAAAATCAGGGGAGAGTACAGGTCCCAATTAATCAAAGCATAAGTTTTTTAACAGCAAGAACCTAAGTGTTTTATATTCCCTACGTATTGTCACTGTAATTATATTAACTAATCTTTAGGTAGTCCTCTTCTTACCAGCCACTATTTCATTATAATTCTTTTAGAAAAACCTGACCAGATCTGGAGCTTTCATTTTAGGCATGGCAGTTTGTGACAGACAGAAAGAAGGTCACCTCACAATAAAAGCCTATTTTTCGTGACTTTATCTGGGGAAATGATGGACAATATTTTCAGCAAATGATAATTTTATTACCTTATCTGAGGCAGAGGCCACAGGCAGCTTCCTTTCTTTTCTATAGCAGCAACATTACACAAAGTAATGTTTACAATCTCTCAAGTCCCTAGGACTTGGGGCGGAAGGACTCGGAAGGGGCGCAGGCCTGACTAAAACCACAGGTGCCAGTGACGACCGAGCGCTAACCACACGCGAGCCCTGCTCTGGGAACGGAATGGATGGTGGGCACGGAAGGACTTCCACCAGAGCACAGGCTCCAGGGTGACGAGACTAGCAAGGAGGAAGCTGCCTGGCACATTCAGGCCCAAGTCACGCGGACGGTGGCCTGAGCTCTCTGCGGCCTGCCTCCTCTACCCCGTGTTCCTGCCTCACTTCTCCTGCAACCGGACTGCCCACAGGTTCCAGAGTGCAGCCCGCCAGGCTAGCCCTTGGCATTGCTCCCTGACCTCCGAAGCCGCCCATCAGCACAATACAGATCCCTTTTGTCAAAAAAAAAAAAAAAAAAAAAGTATGAATTGGTGTAATGGGTGTACATCATTTTGGGAAAATCTTGCCACAATAAAGTGTGGTCTTTGTGCCAGTGTCATGAACATCACCTGAGAGTTTGTTTGAAATACAAACTCTCAGGCCATAACTCAAATTTCCCAAATCAGAATCATTTAACATTTTAACAAGATCCCCAACTGGTTTATATGTGCATTAACATTAGAGAGTCACTGTATAAACAGCGACATACAGGTTTTATGATGACTTGATTACAAGTCACTGTTTATTTCAACATTTTCCTAACAAGTATCTTAACACTAGAATTATGTGATACATGGATTTATGTATCCACATTTTCATGTCTCTACCTACACAGAATAATTATTTAGTATCATAGAAAGCTACTGTGAAAGGTGCAATTAAAATATCAGAGAATTATATCTCGACTTTTACTCATACATACTATATTTTTTAATCATGTCTCTGAGGCTCTTGGAACACATAGAATCAACTAATCAGCAAGTATTTATTGGGTATTTGCTCTAAGCTGGTATTCCTCTAGGCCCTGAACAATTAGGGGTAAAGTTTCTAAGACTTATATTTTGATTTTTATGTTATTTCCTCTCAGGTATTATAGAATCTACTTTCCCCTCTGACAACAGGGATAAGTTTATTTACCAATAAAATGGTATTAATGATAACTCAAGTAATAAAGATTAACATGCCAAAAAATTTTTTTTTACATTAAGAACTTCATGATATTTCGATAAAATTCATAAAAACCTTGGTAATGCAAAAGATTAACAATGTACAAAAGTAGAAGAAAGGGAAGATGCATGTTACTTCCATGGTTTGCAAAAGTTATTACATACAAGTATTACGTAAGATTATATGTAAGTACTATATTTTATCACACCATTGGACCTAATCTATTAAAAACTATTCCATGAATACCAGCACCCAAGACCCTCGGTATTGCACTATATACTATTTTAAGTTCTGAGGATCTCAATTAGATAGCATTTTTGCAATTAACTTCCACGATTGGTTAAATTGTAATTATTAAATTGCACTTCTCATTAAGAGTGTACTAATTTCCAATGAGATGTAGTTTAGATTTGGTTTCACTTGATAAGATTTAATTCAAAAACACTGATTGGTAATTAAAGACATTGCTCTTTATATGGAGCAGAACACTGTAAGTGAAGGTTTTGTGTCTTTCACTTTCTGATCTCTTTCCCCTTTCCTTAGAGGGAATTGTTTTATCTTTATGTAAAACAGGTCCACGTAAAAATGCTTGTAGATTTTGACGGATATCAAACCATACTACACAGAAAATAAACATGTTGGGTGATGTTTGTACCACATCTAAAATACAATGCCATTTTTTTTTTCTTGAATTAATACTTGTCTCTGTCCTTATTGAAGCATTATGATTCTGAACATGAGGTGCCTAGGTGTTTGATAACATTATTTGAAAGAATAGAGAAGTGTTAAGAGTCCCTTCCAGCATTGACTGATTTAAACTTCATAACCTTTCCATTCTGGCAACCGTAGTTGGGGAAAGAAAGTTCAAGAAAGTCTGTAACCACAATTACAGTGGTTTTAGCTTGGCACCAAAGTCATCCACTGAATCATAGTTTACAGTTTTCAAGAGTGCACTTAAATTCCTAAAGTAGCTCATGGCATGAGCGGTGTAAACTGTGGCTCTATATAATGAGTGGTCATTATCTGATTGCCAAATAAATAGCTATTGTAGTTAAGTAAAATCACAATAAAGTCACTGAAATATACATTCCCTAACTGTACTCCCCAATTGGAGGGAAACTAATATATTTTAAAAACTTAACTATAGATAAGATTAGTGTTTTGCGCACAAACTATGTGTTTTCCCACATATACTTAATATGTAATACTTCACATTATATTCATATACCTTGAACAGAATGGTAACATTTTTTCTTTTCCTTTTTTTTTTTTTTTTGCGTGTTTGAATATCCCTTTTCGGGGTTTACTCAAAGGTCACTTTAGTGAGGTCTGCCCTAACCACATTTAAAAATTGCAGAGGAGTGACATCATTAATATGTTAGAATAGGAAGCCCTATACTCCTCCCACTCCACTGCACCCCAACATACCAATTCAGCAACAACAAAAGGATCGATTCCCTTTTGTGGAAAATCCAGGAAGTAAGAGACTCCTGCATAGAAAAGTGTGAAACCAGCAACATCAAAAGTGGTAGAAAAGTGGGGATACATCCCTAACAGAATCTACACCCTAACACAGTGTCATATGATTGGGAGGGAACCTCCAGCTCCCAGCTTCTTTCTGACCAGTGAAGATGTTGGACTCTATCTCTAATGCCCCAATTTGCCTGGATACTACCGTAGGTTCTGGATTTAATCTCACCTGTCTCACAGATGATGGGGCCCAACACAGTCTCTTGGGGGCTAGACACTAATATAAACATGTATAGATATATGTGTGTGTGTGTGTGTGTGTATCTTACAGATATCACATATGTATACATATACATTAATATAAGCTAACAAATTATATATGTGTGCTACATACTAAGTATACACTATATAATGCATACTATATATAATATATATATACACTATTTCTAATATATATTTACCACAGAAATACTCTCTATATACACACTATATTTAATATGTATATACACTAATAATGAATTATCTGAAATTACAACCCGACTGAATTTATGATAGCATCAAAAGGAGTAAAATACTGGGATGCCTGGGGTGGCTCAGTCAGTTAAGCGTCTGCCTTTGGCTCAGGTCATGTCATGACCCCAGACTCCCGTGATCAAGTCCCACATCGGGCTCCTTGCTCAATGGGGAGCCTGCTTCTCCCTCTGTCCCTCCCCCTGTTTGTGCTTTTGCTCATGCGCTCTCTCTCTCAAGTAAATAAAATCTTTGAAAAAAAGAGTAAAATACTTAGGAATAAAAATTAAGGAAGAGAAGGACTTATACACTAAAAGCTATTAAACACTGATAAAAGAAACCAAAGAAAACACAAACAGAAATATATTCTGTGGTCATGAATTGGATGACTTAATATTATTAAAATGTCCCTAGCACCCCGAGTAGCCTATAGATTTAATAAGATCCCTATCAAAATCCCAATGGCTTTTTTTTTTTTTTTTACAAAAATGGAATTCATTTGAAACCAAAAAAGATTCAAACATCTAAAACAATTTTGAAAAAGAAACACTAAACTTAAGGCATCAAACTTCCTGATTTCAAATTATATTACAAAGCTACAGTAATTAAGCCAGTATGATACTGGCATACAAATAGAAATACAAACCAATGGAATGGAATAGAGAGCCCAGAAATAAGTCAATGCATAAGTAGACAATTGATATTTGTTACGGGTACCAAGAATGCACAATGGAGAAGGGGTAGACAGACTCCAACAAATGATGTTAGGGAATCATGTAAAGGAATGATATTAAATCCTTATCTTTCACCATACACAAAAATAAATTCACTATGGATTAAAGACTTAAACAAAACCCTGAAACTGTAAAACTCCTGGAAGAACACATGGGGGAAAAAACCTTTGTGGCATTGGTCTTGGCAGTAATTGCATGGATATAACAGCAGGCAACATAAACAAAGCAACAAAAGTGAAAAAAAACACAAGTAGAATTGCATCAAACTAAAAAGCTTCTGCATGGCGACGGAAACAATCAAAATAGGGAAAAGGTGATCTGTGGAATGAAATAAAATATTTGCCAACCATATATCTGAGAAAAGGTTTGTTTCAAAATACAGAAGGAACTCTGACAACTCGATAGCAGAAGCCCTAATAAGCTGACTAAAAATGGGCTAAGGGGCTGAATAAACATTTCTCAAAGCAGACATACAAATGGCCAGCAAGTACATGAAAAGGTGCTCAGCATCACTAATCATCAGGAAAATGCAAATCAAAATCAATGAGATACCACTTCACACCAGTTAGGATAGTTGATAATAAAAAAAAAAAAAGAAAACATCACGTGTTGGTCAGGTTGTGCCAAAATTTGAACCCTTGTACACGCAGAGGAGGGAAGGTGAAGTGAAGACAGAACAGAGATTGGAGTGATGTAGCTACAAACCAAGGAATTCCAAGGATGGCCAGGAGTCAGCAGAAGCTAGTACAGAGCTTTGGAACAGGTTCTCCCTCAACCTCTAGAATGAACCAACCATGTCAACACTTTGAGTTCAAACTTCTTGTCTCCAGAAACATAAAATAAATTTCTGTTGTTTTAAGCCACCAAGTTTGTAGGTTATTTGTTACAGCAGCCTCAGAAAACTAATAAACACCCTTAGCATCTTCCTCCTAACGGGTATATTTCTTCAATGATATGTGAATAAATAGTCATTCACAATATTAAAAAATCTCTAAAATACTGACACTATAATGTCAATGTTAAAGGCTTTGCTGCTTTTCTACTTAACGAAAGTGACCTAATAGTGACAAAATTGATCAGCAACAATTTGGAAGTCAAAACTGCCACATCCATCTGTTGCAGGAAAAGAAAAATTTTAACTTAATCCTTCCTATAAAGTTCTTGTCTACATGATAACTATTGATGCTGTAAATAGTGACCAAATTACACAAAGGAAAATAGGTCTTCAGTGTATGTCTGCTTGTATACGTACACAGAAACTTAATCATATACGTACTTAAGAATATGTAAATACACCCAAAAACATATATTATGTGTATATATTAATAGGTGCATATGTGAATATGTATATATACGTATATTTACAAATATTTATACACATATAATCAAGATGTTTAATATATTAAGATATTTAGGAACTTCAGGAATTTCTATGTCCAGGTATTATATGCAGGGTTGTTTTATTATATAAGTATCTTAATTGGGAAACATTAGCAGAAATTCCAATAATCTGTTCATTTTTGTTGCATGAGATGACTTCTACTTCAGAACTCCTATAGCACTTATTTTCACATTGATTTAGAAAATTATCCTAACTTTTAAACTCTTTTACTTCAATAAATTGTTATACAAATGTTTTATTTAATATCCAAAAGTATATATAACTTTTTTTTCAAATAATATAGATTCTTGGAGGCAACGGCCATATAGCACAGTGTTTTACACAAACAAGCTGTGAAACATGATTGTTTTTGTTAAAAAGGAATTTTGAGTTTTTATTTACGTGACAAAGAATTTTTTTTATAACAACCATTATTCATGTCTTTGCTTATGACTATTAGAACTATTACTGAATAATACATTTGCCTCTGACTTGTAACTTTGGAGGTTTATATGTCAGTTTGGAGAATTGCAAGCTCAATAACTGAGAAAGAGGAGCTGCAAAATAAGTTAGTCCAAACTAATTACTAGATATGGAGATGATTAGCCATCCATCACAGAAAACCATGCTTCTAGCCACACATCATATCCCATCCTTATGTGCTCAAGAACTCCCTCTAGCAATTCTTTCTCTACTTTCCCACATCACGAAATCTCTACTGGATCATCACACAAACACACACACCCATATTTTTAAATCATTAAACACATATACAGGCAACAAGAGATATCTGCTTTTTCTCTATATATTTCATTTCTATATACATTCCATCAAATACTCCTATTAGCACAAACTGCAAAATATCATCAAAATTTGACCATTTCTTCCCATCCACACCATTAACATCCTGATCTGAGCACCACTGCCTCTGGACACTTGTCTCTAGTGATACTTTCTCAACATGGTAACCAAAGTCATTCTTTTACAGTTACATGAAATCCTATTAGTCTTCGGTCATGGGTCTCCCTTTCTTCTAACTGAAAGTCAAAATCTTTAGAGTAGACTCTGAGGCCCTGTAGTAAGGACTGCTAACTTTTGTGCCATGGAAACCTTCCGCAGTCTAGTAAAGCCTATGTACCCTGCTTCATATTAATGTTTCTAAAGGCAACAACTTTGAAGATTTAAAAAAGAAAACCCCTCAATTATATTGTAATGAATTAATAATATTAAATATATTAAGAAATTTATGGTACAGAAATACATATGTATTTTTAGTGATGCATTACATGAAGTTTAGCGCTGGTTTTCCCTAGTGCTGGACCTGATAACTACTGCAATTTTGAAGTAATCATAATCATAAAAAATAGTTTTAGATCCTTTGAGAACTATAACATATGAAAATACCTCTAATTTTCATAACAAAGTCACATAAACTGTTAACACTAGGCTATTAAGAGGCAATATATTTCAGTTATACACGTATTGGTTTCCTGTTGCTGCTATGATAAATTAGGTCAAATCAAGTAGCTTAAAACAACATAAACCTATTGCCTTGTAATTCTGGAAGTGAGACATCTGAAATCATTTCACTGTACTAAAATTAAGGTGTTGGCAGGACTTGCTTCTTCTGGAGGCCTTAGGGGAGAATCTCTTTCCTTGCCTTTTAAACCTCTAGGGGCAGCCTATAGTTCTTGGCTAGTGGCCCCTTCAAAGTACATCACTCCTATCTCTGCTTCTGTCCTTTCATCTTCTTTAACATTGATCCTTCTGCCATCCTCTTCTGAAGGATGAGATTGAGCTCAATTGTTATATTGAGCTCACCAGAGAATCAGGGATAATCCCCATTTTAAGATCCCTAAACCATTTGCACAGTACCTGTTGTAATGTAAGGTACCATATCCAGAGATTATGGGGAATAGGATATAAATATATTGGGGGAGCACCCATCATTCAGCTTACCACAGTAAGATTAAAAAAATATTTCCCATCAAAATGCACTAATACCCTACATTTTATTCGATCCCAGGATTAAGAAAACTTGCCTTATAAAGGTTTTGCCACTAGTAACTCTATGACCTCAACTTCTATCTTCTTTCCTTGATAATCCTGCCAGTGTGCACCCAAGATTTTACTATATCCTTTCCCCCCATATGCCATATATTATATGCTGTATACACTAGTATATGCTGTCATTCACTTACATATTATTTTTATTACTGTGCATCCTGTGTCCTTAACACACTCCACTCCTACCTCCCACTGAAACATAATTTATGCAATCATAGAGGTATTGGTTTTCATCACCTGTGTATTTCAGATTCCTTGGCAGGATCCAAGCCCTTCATGCATACTAAATTAATGCTTCCTGAATCAATCAAAATTAAATATACACTTTAATGAGGGTAAGGGTACAATTTTACTTTATAAGAAAGTGCTATACCTTTCATTGTATTTCTAGCTTCATTTCCTCAATTAGTGTGTATAAGAGCACAGAAGCAGAAAACAGTGACATAGACTAGAAAACACCAATATTAACAATAACCAAAGTTCACCAGAAAAGATGGTCTGCAAAATAAACCCAAGAGTGGCACCTGGGTGGCTCAGTTGGTTAAGCATCTACCTTCGGCTCAAGTCATGATCCCAGACTCCTAGGATGGAGTCCCACATTGGACTCCCTGTTCAGTGGGGAATCTGCTTCTCTCTTGGCCTGCTGCTCCCCTTGCTTGTGTGCTCTCTCTCTGACAAATAAATAAAATCTTAAAAGGAAGAAACCCTAGAGCTAGAAAATGCATTGCTCCCTTCTGCATACTGTCTGTGCTTCACAAATATGGTGTCAGTCTATTCAGGTTGCTACAACAAAATACCATAGGCAGGGTAGCTTAAGCAATAAGAATTTATTTTCTAACAGCCCTGGAGTCTGGAAGTCCAACTGATCAGCATAGTCGGTTTTTGGTGAAAGCTTCCTAGTGGACCACAGCCACCTTGTTATGAGCCCATGTGGCCTTTCCTCAGTATGTACATGAAGAAAAAGATTGAGCTCCCATCTCTTTTCTTCTTCTTATAAAGACAGCAACTCCGTGGAATCAAGGCCTATGCCCATGAGTTCACTGAACCCTAATTGCTTCCGTAAGGGTTTTATCTTCAAATATACTTGCACCACAGGTTAAGTCTTCAACATATGAATGTAGGGAGAACCACAAACTTTCAGTCTATATACATATTTGCAGTATGCCAAATATATGCCAGTATGTCTGCAATGAAAACGTGAGAGTGCCTCATGCTAATTCTACCACTATCTAACAAACTCAAATTTCTAATTAGAATTTGGATCCTTTTATTTTAAATATGGATGCCACCCAGAGAAAAAAGAAGAGGGGAAGATCTCAAAATTAGCAATAACTGCAAAACCTTACCAAGAATTTCAGGTACTTTGATCAGTAATAATAGCAGCATGGCTACTACAAGAGAAAATTGTGCCTGACTATTCTACTGGCATTTCTTTGAGGGCTAAATATTCTCAGATAATAAGGAAAATAGAAACTCTTTAAGCTTTTAAAATGCTTTGAACAAGTTTTTATGCCACAAGTACAAAAAATTCACAGTAACTGTAAAATTAAAGGTGACCGACTTGTCATATGAAACTTAGAGACAAGAAACAAACGTAAGTACCAGGAAAGTCTGAGTAAACATTTTAATGAATTATTTAGACGATGGAGTACATGATAATCAGGCAAAACAAGAACTGAAATTTTTCATGGAATTCTGAGAAAATCTTCACATGAGTTTAAATATAAACAAATGCAAAATAATCAATTTAATAGAATAGTATGTGTATTTTCTTTATATAAACTTTGAGTCAAAACTTAAAACCCAACACTTGTCTTATGCATTAGGTGAACAGTTGCCCAAACCCAGTAAAATCATGAAGTTAGTTTTGAGTACTTTCTTCTCTATAGCCTTATTAAATTAGGGCAAGGTGGGATGCGAAGTTAATGAAAAAGAAAATTTACATAAAAACCTCCTGTGGATAGATGTGTTGAATGATCTAGTGTATGAAATTTGGATATGGAAAATACATACATTTATAAAAGTGTCAAATGGTTCATTTTATGCTATTTCCTTTTGGGAAAAGGAGCACATTAAGATTGCTTTTTTTCCAAGTGATAGAAACATCAAATCAGCTTATGCAACAATTTAAAAGGGAATTTAACTCATGGGAGTAGGAATCCTCGGCATTCTTTTCTTTATCTAGTAGAGAGAATGAGATTCCATGAGGTATAGACATCAACCTCCAGATGTCTATACCTCTGGTTTTTGAACCTACTAGAAACAGCCTATCCTTAGAACTCTTGGAAAAAAGACTTCATGCCAATCAGGATAAATATGTGTTTGATCATGAGGCCAACCATGAACGAATCACCTATTTGAACCAATGATCTAGAGTACCCAGCTCACCCAGACCAGCTAGAGTTGGGCCTGTTAGCCAAATAGGCTGGGGCTGCCTCTGCTCACCAGGGCAGCCATAGTAGGTACAGCCCATCACTGCAGTCAGCTGGGCTGGGGGACCACCCCAATCACTAATACACCCACAATAGTTAGAGTCCATTCTCAATGTGAAGGCTCATGCTGTCCACAGAGGGAATACTACTGGAGCACCTGATACTGATGGCCAGTGGGGAATGAACTATTGGGGCCCATGTGATGCTTTCTAAGTAAGGCCACCATTTTCAAGACAAGGAAATGCAGGTGACTTATATGGAGAAACACACACAGGGTCACACAAAAAGAGAAGACAGAGGATTATGTCCCCCCAAAAGATGAAACCTCAGGTTAAAAAAGAAAAGGCTAACTGAAACTGATAAAATCAGTCTACCTAAGAGTTCAAAGTAATGGTCGTAAGATGCTTTCCAAACTTGAGAGAAGAGCAGATGAAGTCAGAACTTCAAAAAAGAGAAAGAAAATAGAAATATAGAAAAAAAAATCAGACCTGAAGAATACAATAACTGAAATGGAAAAGGTAAACTAGAGGAACCAACAACAGATCAGACAATGCAGAAAAATGGATCAGTGATTCAGAAAAGTAGAATGTACCCAACCTAAACAGCAAAAAGAAGATTTTCAAAAACCTCAAGATAGGCTAAGCGATGCCTGGGACAACATCAAGTGTACTAATATTTATGTTATAGAAATACCAGAAGAAGGGAGAGAGAGGAGCAGAGAACGTAACTGAAGAAATAATGGCTGAAAACTTTCTTAATGTGGGAAAACAAACAGATAACCAGGTCCAGGAAGCATAGAGAGCCCTACACAAGATGTACCAAAGGAAGTCCACATTCAGACATAATAAGTAAAATTTCAAAAATTAAGTATAAAGAAAACCTTAAAAGTGGCAAGAGAAAAGCAAACAGTTACATACAAAGGAAACTCCATGAGGCTATCAGGTGATTTTTTGCCAAAATATTGCAAGTCAGAGTGCATTCTATATTCAAAGTGCTGAAAGGAAAGAATCTACAACCTAACATACTCCACTTGACAAGGTAATCATTCAGAATTGAAAGGAAGAGTCCCAGACAAACAAAATTTAAAGGAGTTCATCCCCATTTCTTACAGGAAATGTTAAAGTGACTTCTTTAAGTTGAAAATAAAAGGTTCTATGTAGAAATGAAAATATCATCATGAGAGGAAAAAATTTCTCTCTAACATACAGGTAAGGTAGTGTATCAACAACTACTAAAGCTAGTATGAGGCTTAAAAAACAAAAGCAGTAAAATCAATTATATCTGCAAAAATTAGTTAAGGGATATAAAAAATAAAAATGTAAAATATGAGGTCATGTACATAAAATGGGGAAGGGGAATAAATATACTGCTTTTAGAATGTGTTTGAACTTAATGTATAGACTGCTATATACATAAGATACATGATCCTCACCGTAACCAAGAAACAAAAACATAATAGATACACAAAACAAAGGAAAAGCAATCCAAGCAGAGCACTTGCCAAAGATATCAAATGATAAGGGAAGAGAGCAAAAGAAGAAGAAACAGAGGAAAACTACAAAAGCAATTAATAAAACGGCAATAAGTATAAACCTATTAATAAATACGTGTAAATGGACTAAATGATCCAATCAAAAGATTTATAGTGATTGAATGAATGAATAAACAAGACCCATCTGTATGCTGTCTACAAGAGACTCACTTCAGACCTAAAGTCATACAAACTAAAATTGAAGTGATAAAAAAAGATATCCCGTGCAAAAGATATCCAAGCAATACTTTCATCAAACAAAATAGACTTTAAAACAAATAGTGTAACAACAGTCAAAGAAGGGTATTGCATAATGTTAAAGGGATCAATCCAAAAGAGATTCTAAAAACTGTTATTATCTATGCACCCAACATAAGAGCACCGAAATATAGAAAACATATATTAGCAGACATAAAGTGAGAAACTGACAGTAACAGAGTTAACAGTAGGGGACTTGAACACCACACTTAAAAGAATGCAAAGATCACCCACACAGAAAATTAATAAGGAAAGAGTGCCTTTGAGTGACACATTACATTAGATGGACTTATCAGATAAATACAGAACAATCCATCTAACAACAACAAAATACACATTCTTTTCAAGTGAACATGAAACATTCTTCAGGATAGATCACATGTTAAGCCACAAAACAGGTTCAGTAATTTAAGAGGGATGAGTCATTCCAGGTATCTTTTCTGACTATGACAGTATCAAACTAAATTTTGCTCTCAAAAAAAAAGAAAAAAAAAAGAAACGAAAAGAAACGAAAAGAAAAAGAAAAAACCTGTCAAAACTACAAGTACACAGGGCTGAACAACATATTACCAAATAACCAGTAAGTCAATGAAGAAACTGAAGAAATAAAAAAATACCTTGAGAAATGAAGTGGAAAACAATGGTTCAATATCTTTGGGAAGTAGCAAAAGCCGATCAAACACAGAAGATTATAGCAACACAGGTCTATTTCAAGAAACAAGAAAAATGTCAATCTAACAGCTAAAGGAGTTAGACAATGAAAAAATAAAGCCCCAAGTTAGTAGTTGGAAGGAAATATGAAAAATCAGGGCAGAAATAAAAGAAATAGATACTAGGGTCACATGGGTGGCTCACTTGGTTATGGCTCTGACTCCTGATTTTGGCTCAGGTCATGATCTCACAGTGGTGAGATGGAGGCCTGAATCAGGCCCCATGTTCAACAGGGAATCTGCTTGGGATTCTTTCTCTCCCTCTGTCCCTCTACCCAACATTCTCCTTCTCTCTCAAATAAATGAATTAATTAAAAAAAAAAAAAAGAAAATAGAGACTAAAGATAAATGAAGAAGATGTGATACACACACACACACACAGGAATGAATATTACTTAGTCATCAAAAAAATGAAATCTTGCCATTTACCACAATGTAGATGAAACTAGAGAGTATTATGCTAAGGTAAATAGAGAAAGACAAATACCAAATGATTTTACTCATATGTGCAATTCAAGAAACAAAAAGATGAACATAAGAGAAGAGAAAGAAAAATGAAATAAGATTAAGACAGGGGTGCCTGCATGGCTCAGTAAGCCAAGGGTCTGCCTTTGGTTCAGGTCCTGATCCCGAGTCCCTGGATCAAGTCCAGCATCAGGATCTTTGCTCAGCAGGGAGACTGCCTCTCCCTCTGCATGCCTCTCCCTGTGCTTGTACACTCTCTCTTCCTCTCTCAAATAAAGTAAAAATAAAACTAAATGAGAAAATTAAAAATAAGATTAAGACAGAAAGGGAAGCAAACTGTAAGAAACTCAAGTATATGGAATAAACTGAGGGTTGTTGGAGGGGAGGTGGGTTGGGGATGGGATAATTGGGTGATGAATATTGAGGAAGACACTTGATGTAATGTGGACTGGGTATTATAGGCAACTAAAGAATCACAAAATTCTACCCCTGACATTAAGAATATAAATTAAATCTTGAAGGAAAAAAAGAACTGAAAAATAAAAAAGCAACAGAAAGATCAATGAAACTAAAAAGCGGTTATTTGAAAAGATAAACAAAACTGAAAAACCTTTATTTAGACTCATCAAGAAAAAAGAGGATACAACTAAAATTATAAATGAGAGATTACAACTGATTGTAAGAATTATAAGAAACTACTACCAAACAATATACATCAACAAACTGGACAACTGAGAAGAAATGAATTCCTAGAAACATACAATCTTCCATAACTGATTCAAGAAGATATAGAAAATCTAACAGAGCAATAACTATTAGCAAAATTAAATCAATAATCAAAAAAAAATTAAATCAATAATCAAAAACTTTAACAAATAAAACTCTAGGACCAGATACCTTCACAGGTCAATTCTACCCAGCACTTAAGGGAGAGTTAATACCTATAATTCTCAATTTATTACCAAAAAGAGCAAAGGAAAAGGAAAAGGAGAAGGAAAAGGGGAATGAGATGGGGAAGAGGAAGGGAAAAGAAAAGAGGAGGAGGAAGGGAGGCTTCCAAATTAATTCAACAATGTCAACATTACCTTGATATCAACACCAAATAAAGACACTCTACAAAAAGAAAATAACCCTTAATATCCCTGAAAATAAGATGCAAGAATCCTAATGAAAATATTAGCAAGCTGAATACAATACATAAAAAGATTATTCATCAGATCAGCATTGCAGCATTATTTACATTTACCGAGATATGGAAGTACCCCAAGTCTCCATCAGTAGATGAAAGGGTAAGTAAGTTGTTTTATACACACACACACAGAAATTTTAGTCCTACAAAAAAATAAAATCTTGCCATTTACAACATGGCTGAAACTAGAGAGTATTATGCTAAGTGAAATACAAGACACAAAGACAAATGCCATGTGATTTCACTTGTATGTGGAAATCTTATTAACAAATGAACAAATGAAACAAAACAGAAATATCCTTGTAAATACAGAAAACAAACTCGTGATTTTTGGGGGTCGGGGGCAGGAAAGGCAAAGTAAGTGGGTAGTAAGAGGGACAAACTTCTAGCTATAAAATAAGTCACAAGGATAAAAAGTAGAGCATAGAAAATATAGTCAATAATCTTGTATGGTAACAATAACTACACTTACTGTGGTAAGCATTTCATAATCTATATAATTGTCAAATCACTACTTTGCACACTTGAAGCTAATAAATTATTGTATGTAAACTACAGTTCAATTGAAAAATTTTAAAACTAATTTTGAGATAAGATTAGAAATTAAAATATGACAACCTAGTTTTGCACTTTGACTTCATTTTATAAAGAAAATTTATTGGGTTGCCTGGGTAGCTCAGTTGTTAAGCGTCTACCTTCCGCTCAGGTCATGATCCCAGGGTCCTGGGATTGAGCCCCCCATCGGGCTCCCTGCTCAGCGGGAAGCCTGCTTCTCCCTCTCTCACTGTCTCTCTCTCTCTGTCAAATAAATAAAAACTTTAAAGTGAATTTATTATTAGATGCTCACTAAGGACCAATTAGTCTTTGAAGTATTTTGTGTCTAATTTCTACAACGTTTTTAAAAATGGCTGACCGTGTTTATCCTCATTTTATAAGAAATTGAATTAGAGGGTAAAATAAACTGCCCAAATTAGAATAGATGTTAAGTGGTAGAGCTGGGTTTGAATCCCAAGACCTTGGAAGCAGGACCCACACTTTAATTTTTTTCAATATATTCTATTACACTGATTTTAAGATTATATTGTTATTTTGAAATATTTAATATGTTTTAATATTCATTTATTTTTAACATTTAATTATATATCTTTCCTTTTTTAAATTGTTGTATATCACATACTGAACTTTCACAGGTAATGTTATCTTGTAATTTATAATCAGTAAAAGTAGTCTATTCCTTAAACAGGCATTTATTTCTCTCCCTTATAAAATATAAGATGCAATGAGAAGTCCAGGGCTTGCAACAAGTTTCATACTTATTCAGAGACCTACACTCCTTCCGTCTCTCTGCTGTGTCATGTTAGAGCAAGGAGATCAACTCAGTGTGGAAAATAACTCCCAGAGCAGCAGATCTAAACATCAGTTGGGCAAGAGTGCAAGGGCAAAAGGGCACAGAACTAGCAGAATAATTTTTTACATACTTCTATCATCTCCCTGGCCACAGAATAGCCTGGGAAATATCAGTATTTTATGTAAGTATGTTGCCACCCAAAATACAATAGAGCCTCTTTAAGTAGGAAATAAAGGGAAAACAGGTATTCAGTAAAAAATCAATTGCTGAGATACAGTCAATAAATACATCTGGCTCAACAACAGGGTCGATTAATAATTTTCCTGCTCTTTGACTAGAGATACTGTTAGAAACATGATTGATTTTCAAGTAATTGTGAAAATAGTTTTGACTATCAGTCATACCAAATTAATTTTGTTAAATTATAATATATAACCTATCTGTTACTATATATAGTAAATTTGATCCCATTCTAATAGTCTTCAGGGCATTATTGGATAAATACCAAGTGATAGAGTAAAACATCTCCTCTAAAGCACTAGATTCTTTCAAACGTAATTTTACATATTTCGAAAACTTTTTTCTTTTCTCACTTATGATTGATCCTTAAGGAGGAAAAACAGACTTGCCATTTCAACTAAAGCACCATTAATACTTCATAACAGTTTAATCATTAATTATACCCGACATCTCCTTGAAATACATAAAACAATTCCAGTTTTACAAATGGGATTGCTGGAGTTAAGGAAGGGCGCATTCTTCTTTGGAAAATTCACTCCATTATTATTAATCCTGAAAATGTTCTTGTTAGTAGATGAACTGCATAAGAGACTTTCTAATTACCCTAAGTTCCATTAAAGTATTTTAATGCTTCATTAAAGCTGATGGATGGTACACACCTTTGATTATTCAGGTGCTGATTAGTTGTAAAAAACACTCACACCACCAAAGTGTCAGCTAAATAGAATTCACATCTTATGATATGTTAAGGCTGAGCCTGCATGGAAGAGATAAAGTTGGTCTTAGGGGCTCTCTTGGGCATTATTTAAGAACTATTTTTATCACCATATTTTGTTTTAGATTTCCATTAATGTCTGGAAATTTAAACTAGAGAAACTATAAAAAGGCAGTTCTTTAAATTTGTAAAATATGTGAATTAAAGAAGGTGAAGAACAATGGAACTAAGAATTATAGGGTTTTTTTTTTTTAACTTGTTATAAGCATTTTAAAATACACAATTGGCAGAGCTCCTGGGTAGTTCAGTCCATTTAGTATCTGACTCCTTTTTTCTGCTCAGATCATAATGTCAGGGTCATGAGATCCAAGGTCCCAGTCAGGCTCTGTGCTCAGCTGGGAGTCTACTGGAGATTCTCTCCTTCCCTCTCCCTCTCCCTCTACCCCTCCCCCTGCTCTTGTGCACACACCCTCTAAATAAAATCTTTAAAAATAAATAAAGTAAAACACACAATTGGCATGTCTCCAAAAAAGCATCTATCTTACTATTGGAAGGAAGTAACTCATGTTAAGTGGAAGCATGACCAAAATAAGAGGTAAGAAAAAAAATGATTATGAAATTTAGTTTATAGTAACAAAACCTTTTCATGAATATTTTACCCAGTCTGATAATTTAGAATTCCATGGCAACTAGCAATCAATGAATGATATGCAATTATGGATCAGCTTTTGAAATATCTCCAGATTCAATGTGCAGTGGGTTTCCCAACTGTTTTTTTCTCCTTAAAATACATGCGTGACCCCTTTGCCTTTGTTAGACCTTATCTGTTGGACAATTCAAGTATTGACTGCTTTACCAAATGGTATTACATGGATTTAAATGTTTAAATTATCAGTGATATATACTTTAAATAGATTCATGTATTAAGAAAAGGGTATATTCACATCACTTTCGGGAGCATGTGTGTCAGAATGGCTCAAACATGCCTCATAGTCATCAAGGATTCTGTCTTTTCCTTTTGATCTCATGAAGAGCTTACGGTCTCTGCAGTGCTCATGAAGTTTGCTCCATTGAAGGAGGCCATGAAAATGCTCATTTATAGCAGCTTACTATATGCTAGTGTACTGGGACCTAAGTTCTATACGATACCATTTTCAAGAACAGTTGTAACTCAAACAATTCTTTCATTGCTTTGGAACCCTCAGAAGAATGGATGTCTCTAAGCTGCATGTTTCTAAGATAGCCTGGAATTTATTTAATGCCTTTACATTATTCCATATGCATACTATATTACAAAGCCATTCAGACGTAATTGGAGAGAAGAGCTTCTGTCATTAAGGATTAACAGTTAAAAGTATGGATTCTGGATCCAGTCTGCCTGGGTTTGAAACCCAGCTCCACTGCTTTTTAGTTTTACAAAATTTCTCTCCAGCCCCCCAGCTTTACTGAGGTAAAATTGAAAAAAATGTAAGATATTTCAAGTGTACCATGTGATGATTTGATACATGTCCATATTATGAAAGGATTCCCCCATTGTATTAACACATCCACCACCTCACTTATTTGCTCGTTTTTTTTTTCCTTTTTTTGTACAAACACTTAAGTTCTACTCTCTTAGAAAATTTCAGTTATATAGTACTACACTCTTTCAATGATACTGTAATTTATCTAAAAAAAGTATATATGTAAAATTATATATATGCATATATATCTACATATAGTACGTATGTATATTGTTATATATAAATGCCATATGTACGTTATATATAATATTGAATATGGATACCCTAGTTTTCACAGTCAGGTCATAACCAACAATATGCTCTTTTTTTTTCTTAAAGATTTTATTTATTTTATTGGAGAGAGAGAGAGAGAGAGACACAGAGGGAGAGAGAACACAAGTGGGGGTGGCAGGCAGAGGGAAAGGGAGACAGTCTTAAGCAGAGTCCACATTGAGGGCAGAGCCAGACATAGGGCTCCATTTCATGACCCTGAAATCATGACTGGATTTGAAATCAAGAGTTGGACTGAGCCCCCTCAGGTATCTCCCAAATGTTCCTTTAGATAGAGAATTCTAGAGAAGGATAAGATGAGGGAGTGGAAGAAGATGGAAAGGTACCAGCTGTGTGCAGAATGAATCATCTGTGTCATCCACAAATATTCATTTTGTTTTGTCTGAGAATACTCAGTGACCGGACTGTGAGAGAGAGAGTGAGTTCATCAACACACATATGCACACGCCAAGGAATAGCAGGAGTAAATTTTGCTTTCAGACTAATTCAGGCAAAAGCTAGTTGGGGCTTTTGAGAACACATATGTGAAAGAGCAAACAGGAGGTTGAAAACATGCCCTTAGGAATTTGCAGATACTGAAGAGAATGCTTTGGATATCTTCAGATGATGGAGTTAAACTTTTACATCAGATTTACTTGGACTTTTGACATGAGTGTTTTCACAATTTCTTGGCTACACTCTCTAAGCTAAATCCAAAGCTTGACCAAAGTATGAGTAACAAATTTTTCCCACTCTACATCATTAGTTGGCATGGATGTTATCGCTGTTATTCTTATTAATCATTGAAGAATATAAGTAGTAATATCAACCCTCATACTGTAATTTTAGTTTCTAATTAGAGCTCTATATATTTTTTCCTTTAAGTCACGTGATAATCCTATAAGGAAGTTTAACCTCATTGCTTTAATTTTAAAAGGATGATATAGAGTTTTTTCATTGTCAAACTACCTGCTTTAGGTTAAAAAGGTAAGTAGTAGCAGAATTGTAACCACCGTTCTCTTTTTACTCTAATTCTTTAAGTGTTTCATTTTTCTGTATTAAGAAAAGGTGTGATTTGAAAGATTTTATTCCAAAGAAATATAGTGGGTTTAAATACACAATTTATATTTTCATTCTGTCAAAAAAAATGACTCTTTTGATGACAGTCATTTAAGTCACTGACAACCAAGTTGATGTTTTTGCTTTATTATATTTCATGGTCAATTGTTATTAAAATTGTTTCCTAAAATAGGGTTTCCGATATAATTCCATTTTTGTCTCATGCAAGAAAAATTCCATCTCAAAATCTGACACAAACATATTTCTCTTCTCAAAAGACCAGAAAATTAAACCCCAGAACCTCATACCAAATATGCTGCAATGTTTTTGAAATTTGTAAGTGGTTTTGGAAAGTGAAATTTCTAAGTTTAAAGTTTTTTGTCCTCATTTTTCTACACTCTTAAATATTTCTTCAGGGGATTTTTTTTTTTTAATGAATTCATAAATGCTACTTCTCTGTTTGTCCTTTCCTAAAATTAAGGTGTTTTAGTCAGAAGATTTATACTTTTGCAAAGAGTACCCTTAACTTACATATCATCAGTGGTAAAACATATTAAGACAGTTTTTATAGTTGTTGATTATAAGATTTCTTTTCTTCTTTTCTATTTACTTATTTTTTAAAGCTTTACTTCTTTATCTCTACAGTCAATGGAGGGCCTGAACTCACCACCCTCAGATCAAGAGTCACATACTCTTCTCACTGAATCAGCCAGGAACCCCAAGATTTCTATTTTTAAATAATTATAGGTAGAAAGAAATATTATAAAAATTATATACAGTGCTCATGTAATATAGATTCATCGTCTTCAAATGTTAATAACTTACATAGCTAGAGAATAATCAAAATCTGGGGGCACCTGGATGGCTCAGTCACTTAAGCATCTGTGTTTGGCTTGGGTCATGATCCCAGGGTCCTGGGATGGAGCCCCACATCCCGCTCTCTGCTCAGCAGGGAGCCTGCTTCTCCCTCTCCCTATGCCTGTCACTCCTTCTGCTTGTGCTCTCTGTCAAATAAATAAAATCCTTTAAAAAAAAAAGAATAATTAAAATCTAGAAACTTGTTTCTCTTGGTGCTACGATAATATGTAGTTAATCTAAACTTTAAGTGTACAGTGAATCTTGGGGGCTTATCACATATAATACCAGGGAAATAATAAAGTTTAAATCCACTTGTTTACTTGGTTGTGGTTTTCTTTCGATCTTTGAGTTATGACTAATTTATTTAGAGAACAGGCCCTGATAGGACACAGAATAAGGAAAATAAGAATTTCTATTTTGGGGTAAAATTAGATATATATTGCCATACTATATATTTTTTCATTTACCATCCTGTTACAATTTTTAACATAGCCTGAACAAGGAGACAATTTAGGTGTTCTGCTCTTTTGATCACCTGACCCTCTTGGATTAGATAACTTTATAGAATTTCTCCAGATAAATCCCAAAAGTGAGAACTATTAATGTCTTTGAAGCAATGAAAAGGTTATTATTTGATATAGATTGTTTTCTTTCACTATATGAAGTTTATCAGTGAGCCACTGAACATACCCTGGATATCCCTGCCCAGTAATACATACTTGTAAACACATAAAGGACAAGTATCTTAGATAATTACAATAAAAAGTAGATCTATTACAGTTTTATTTTTAATTTGATGGATAAATTGCCTGCATATTGTGAAGTAACTATTGAGAATATTCATCCATTTGAACAATTTTGCACTGTAGCAGATGCCTTCCATTCGCTCTTCTAGATTTCCCTCAGTTTACAGTACCTGCTTTGTGACTATATGGACAATGTCACTAGGGTCTGTTGCTCTACTACAGCTTCTAGGAGGTAGGGGTAGCCAATGGGAAGTGCAGGAAAAAGATGAAAGTTAGATAGGAAGGTAAATTCAATGTAATCCCTTGACTTCTGTAAAGAGTTGCTAAACCAGCTGCTTTTGTTTAAAGGGTAACTCAGCTCCTACTCGCTAGGTGCAAATAACTATTGCTGTCTCACAGCTCCATTCAGGCTTAATATATCAAAAGTTCTCATCTTAGTAACCCTATGGTACTGCACTGTCCGTATTTTGTACTCTGTGTGTTTGTGTGTCTGTGGAGATAAAGAGTGAAAGAGAGAAAGAAATACAAGAAGGAATAGAAACAGACAAAGGTGCATGGAAAGTTTTTAGATATAAAAGCTTAAGTTTCATGACCTTTGATTATGGAGATAAGAGCATAAACAAGACAGACCAAGAAAGGAAAAAAAAAATCTGATCAAAACATGTGGCCCCTGAGCTAACTTAAAATATAAGGGGGTGGGGGTGGGAGGCATTGGCCAGGTACAGGACTTAGAAAAAAAAAAAATGGATGAATAAGATTCGATTCCTATCTCTATTTCCTTGTTTTTGTACATTTCCTCAAGATCATATGTCACTCCTGTCACTCTCCTCTACCTCCAGGAATACAGAATTTGCTTCTTGATGCAATTCTATTCCAAACTGCAGCCTTAGATCACATTCTCATTACTTTCCTACTTTCCCAAATCAAGTTATTTATCCCAATGTGTGTCAACATCACAACTTTTTGACTTATTTACAAATTTAAGAACATCTTTCTGTAATTTAACCTATAACTAAAATTATCTTAAAAATATGCTAGTCTTGGGCTGCCTGGGTGGCTCAGTAGGTTAAAGCCTCTGCCTTTGGCTCAGGTCATGATCTCAGGGTTCTGGGATCGAGCCCTGCATCCCGTGATCTGCTCAGCAGGGAGTCTGCTTCCCCCCATCCTCTGTCTGCTTCTCTGCCTACTTGTGATCTCTCTCTGTCAAGTAATTAAATAAAAATTTTTTAAAAATGCTAGTGTTTACTATGCTATTGCTAAATTCAATTCCCTCCCAATGAACATGGTTATATTTTAACTGTAATTTTCTATGGATGATGAAAATTTCAGGCCCTGGGTGTGAATTAAGTGGAATCACTCAGGAGGTAGAGTGCTGTATTCAAAAGGGAAATGACCTAGGACAACAGCATCCTATGTATTCTAAATTCTCAAGTATTTGATAAAAACAAATAGTTTAGCTACCATGGCCTTGAAATCCATGTTGGCAAAACGAGGTGGCCTTTGGAAATTAACTACAAATATGTAGTTAATTTCTATGCTGATTAGAATGTTCTGTCATCCTTGAAATCATCTTTCTGTTCCCTTAATATCCATGTCTAGTCTTCAGGGTCTCTGCCCTCAGATGATTTTGCATCATGAAGGAGCAATTCTCCTTCTGCAAAAAAATTTTCATGCTCTATTGCTAGTTAATCTAAAGTGAAAATCTTGGAAGAGCACCCTTAGGCCAGTGGGAATTGTTGAGTAAAGGATGACAAAATAAGATATGGGAGAAGGGGAGGGACTAAAAGCCTAATTCAATTTTGGATTATGCTTTATCAGTTCTACTCTGTAAATTATTTTTACTCTGCAAAACTCCTACACATATTAGTCAAATTCATCAGAAAAAAATTTCTGTAAGGGCCAACAATTTATGAAACTTAAAGAAAAAAAAGAGGTAAAATAACAGTGAGGTTGACTAGGGAAATTCAAAATTATCACATATCTAGAATATAAAGACATCTATAGAACATGATATTATGGTGACTATAGGTAACAGCCCCATTATGATGTATGATGATAGATCTGCAAGTTATGTAAGTAAGGAACAGATAAAGAATCAGGCTGAAAAATACATTTAGGTGTAAAACGTTCAAAGGAAAAATCAAATATAATACTGATTTATCAGGATAGGATATGATTTCTAGGCAGTTCAGGAACACTTAATATCATTGTACACAGCAAGCACTTAATAAACATTAGTTGAATGTGTTGAGGAATATCATGAGGACTTATTATATTCATGATGATCCTTGTAGTCCCATTATGGAAAAACCAAGGGTAGTGTATTGAGAAAACCTATTTTCATATCTGGCTAGATTCTTTATCATTTGGGATTATCAGTGCCAATGGCTAGTCTATCTTCTGCATACAGAGGAGAACATTCCATCATCTATTATTCCAAGAAAATGACTGAGGGGTCCTTTTTTTCTTTGATACTTATTTTGCCTATTAGAGGATATGGGGTATGTGGCTCCAAAGGAGCTCAGCTTGTTCCCAAGAGCTTGTCCTGTTTCATGTGCCTCTTACCTGAATTTCTCACTTTACTCAAAGAGAGGAGTAAAAAAGTGCTGGTAGAAAACAAAGTATCCTTTTTGTATGTCTATCACATGCTCTGCACTAAAAGCACTATCTAGATACCTATCTGTATATCTAAAATAGACATTCTCCTTTCTCTCGCACACACACAGGCATGTGTGCGTACACACACACGTTTTATTTTTTTATTTTTATTTTTATTTTTTTTTAATTAATTTTTATTAACATATAATGTATTATTTGCCCCAGGGTACATGTCTGTGAATCGTCAGGCTTACACATTTCACAGCACTTAACAGCACATACCCTCCCCAATGTCC
>CM053607.1:61792129-61824977 GCA_028646535.1 Procyon lotor
AATTTATCTAAAGTTACCTAACAGTATATACAAAGCTGAGATTTGAATTCTTTGATACTTATTTTGCCTATTAGAGGATATGGGGTATTTTTTTTTTTATTTTAGGTAGACGTGACAAATGTATTTCTTTTTATTGTTATTAAAGTTTTCTCCAATGTGGTTCAGTAAATGAAGCATTTAATATTATTTTATTCCACTGTTGGTCATAGTTTGAGCCCTACACACTCCCTTCCCTTTCACCTCAAAGGGAGCTCCTTTGTATGTCGCCACACACCCATCATTAGTAAAGAGATCAGGCTGGATCTGCTCCCAAATCATCTTCTTAGGATTCAGCTCCTTGTCAAGCTCTCCAGGAAAAGCATCAAAAACAATTCTGTCTCCAGGAACAGACCATTAGGAGTGGCCAAGATTTCAACCTTCTCAGGTGAACTAGCACACATCACCATTGCTTGAGATATTAGCCCCCTCATGTTTGCAGGTTTCCAAAGCATATTAGTAACAGGGAAGTTAGGATATAAATCACATGTTCTTAATCTACCATATTATTTTCAATCTAATAAGCTACTCTTTCTAGTATGTCAGGCACATCTGTAACTTTTATTTTCATTTTTTAAGATTTTATTTATTTATTTGACACAGAGAGAGAGATCACAAGTAGGCAGAGAGGCAGGCAGAGAGAGAGGGGGAAGCAGGCTCCCTGCTGAGCAGAGAGCCCAATGCAGGGCTGGATCCCAGGACCCTGAGATCATGACCTGAGCCGAAGGCAGAGGCTTTAACCCACTAAGCCACCCAGGCAACCTTGTCTGTAATTTTTATATTATTACTTTTGTTAATCCCTGTCATACTATATTTGTGCAATTACATTCCTCATTAAAATTTAAAAAAAAAAAAAAAGGTTCACGTGTTGGTGTCTATCGGAAGAAAAGAGAAGGATAGGTAAGGATCCACCTCAGTGTAGAAATGTGAGCCCAGGGGCACCTGGGTAGCTCAATCATTAAGTGTTTGCCTTCCGCTCAGGTCATGATCGCAGGGTCGTGGGATCGAGCCCTACATCGGGCTCCCAGCTTGGCAGGAAGCCTGCTTCTCCTACTACCATTCCCTCTGCTTGTGTTCCCTCTCTCGCTGTGTTTCTCTCTGTCAAATAAATAAAATCTTTAAAAAAAAATGTGAGCCCAGTGGTATAAGTGTCAGGACACCCCATGTTTCTGTAGATGGTTTAATAGCTTAAAAACACACACATATTCTGAGTAATAAAAGCTTTATCGTACATTTACTCTCATTAGAAAGTTCAGTATTTCTAACTTTCAGTGAGTTTCAGAGATGTACTACTTAATATAAATCAACGTTTTGACTAGAAAAATCTGCAAAATGCTTTCTCACCACATTGAAGATTATTTCATTTATAAAATAAATGACATGCCATCAATAAGGAAGGCTGAGCTGGCATAGACAGGCCTCACTCCCAGTACAAAAACATATGTAACTGCTTTATTGCACAATTCATCAAAATGAATTGATTTTAATTTTTTTTCTCCCATCACTGCCTTTTATCATGCTTCATTGAATCTCCTTTTCCTCTCCCTTCACTACATTTTGCAGTTTCCATTACTTGGTGTTCATGTTCAAATATGCAAGAGGCCTAGTCAAGTTTAAAAACCAACTCTATGTTCAATTAATATTCACTTTTTATCCCTTCCATTAGCTCTGGTCAGGAGGGACTTGAGAGGAAAGGTAGAGTGTACTCTTTTCCTGTAATGACTCCTCCTCAAAGTCCTCCTCTTCTTCCTTTCCTTCTCTTTTCTGGGATTCCATTCCTCTGGCATGTTCACGTGGGAAAGAGGAATAGATCTGAGAGAAAGTACCTTTTTTTGCATATTTGTCCACTGTCCTAGACAGGGCTGTGTTCTGCCTTTGTGTTTTCTGTGAGACAGGAGAACAAAATACTGTTGATCGAATGGAGGACACGTGTGAATACTTCAGGAGACCTGCAGGCAAAGGACCCTCTGGAAATTTCCTAGTGTCAGAAATATAATCTGACATGGCCTCTTTAGTTCTACAACTGTTTACACCATGACATCTTTACCCCATAGCCAGCTTCCTGTGTGGTCAATCTTAAGAGATTTCAAAATATGCTCTTTCTGCAGGGTCCAAGGAGACTTCCTCATCTTTAGCATTATAAGCAAGCATAATGCAGGCTGTTCTGTGGCTTTTCCATATCTATATTACTGTTTTCAGTAATCATCATTTTTTCCAAATTCAAATAAGAAGCCCAGGGGATACATTAGGCCATGAGGTACATGAGCAAATATCCAATCACGGTAAGAGAAGCCAGTTTATGCAACTGCTTGAGTTCTTTTTCATAATACAAGATGATTATTAGCTATTTTTCCTCAGTTATAGGTTCTATAGGTTCAGTCGATTTTGGCCTAATAAGGAAAATCTGATTCAATATGACATAAAAGTGATATAAAAATCACTTTTTTAAACAAGATTTTATCTATTTGTCAGAGAGAAAGAGAGAGAGCACGAACAGGAGATGCAACAGGCTGAGGGAGAAGTGAGCTCCCCACTGAGCAATGAGACTGATGTGGGACTTTATCTCAGAACCCTGGGATCAGGACCTGATCAGAAGGCAGATGCTTAACAGACTGAGCCACCCAAGCAACCCTAAAATCACTTTAAAAAAAAAATAAAATAAACCCATTAAGTCTAGAAATCAAAAGGGAAGAAAAAAAATCCCCAATTATATGTATAAGTTAAACATTTGTGGTCTATGGAGACATGATTAGAAACATATCTTAGGGTTTTAAATGCTGCCTGGAAGGAAAGATGTAGCATTAGGCTGCTAGAAACAGGAAGCTAGAACAAAGTCCTGCTTTGCTCAAATATTAGAAAACTGAGACTGATCCATACTTGAAGTCATAGGAGGAGAGTTAGTCATGAGAAAGAAAAAACTAGAACTTGTATGGTCCACGGATAGGAGATCTTGAATTATATTTCTACTTGAGAGCAGGCATCCAACACCAAAATAAAATAATAACCTACAACATGTCAAAACCCAGTTGGTAACTTAGAATAATGTAAGCCAGAGATGCAAAAATGATTCTGAAGGAATGTTTCTAGAACCAAGGCATATGAAACTCTCTACAGGAGGGAAAAACAGTAAAAGATACTGTCCTTCAAAGATGAGCTCAAAAATAAAAAGGCCACCTGATAAGGAAATGAACTATCCTGAGGGAGAGCCAATTGTTATAAACAGGGGAGTTAGCACTTTCAGAAAATAAATATAACAGCAAAGCTAAAAGGAGTCATGAAAATAGTATTAAAACATAACCCAAAGTATCATAGAATGGTATTTGTTTGTAGATAATATATTTGAAAAGTAACTCAATACAACTTCTAAATAACAGGAGTGTTTTCTAGGTTTAGAGAGAATACTAAGTACTTACAATGATTGTGTACCAATCTTCACATAGAAAAATCTAGTCATTACCCAGGTACATCATAGAATGAACATTAAATTGAGAGAAAATAAAAAGAACTTTAATTGACTGATGACTTCTCATTAATAAGAATAAATACCTGAAGTAATTAACATGTTTGAACAGCTGAGGGAAAACATAACTATTGCTAGACTTCTATTTTCATCTAGATTATTAAACAATAAGAAAATAAAGAGCATCTATATTACACTCAGCATTTCATAAAAAAAAAAACCTCTTTAGGGAAGAATTAATGAAAACAAATAAAAGTCACACTTGAAAAATAATGAGGTAAGGAATTAGTAAATACATTAGCTAATGTATTACTCATTTGATGAAAAATTAATAATTTCTGAGAAGTTAAAAATTAGGTCAGAAACAATATACTACTACACAAAAAATATTAGAAGTCAATGGAGAGAATAGGAGATCAAGTATTTAATGGTTCTTGTAATTTTTAGAAGGTGATAAATATATTATTCCATTTTGTTATCATCAAGTACATAAATAAAACAATAAAAACTGAAATACAGGGTTTTTTTAAAGGAAAAGTTAAAAAAAAAAAAAAAAGCTGGTGTATCCCGGGGAAGGTAAGACCTGGAAGAAATACAAACCAAAATGGTACACAAAGGAAACAAAATAAAAAGTGCATCTGTGTCAGAAATAATGCATGTAGTTAAGTTACGTTACTGTTAATCAACAGTCACAGACTGGATTTTTAAATATGATGCTGGTTGATACATTAGAAGTTTAAGGGCCCCCAGAATGAATGATGTTATATGAGGTTAATAAGTAGAGTACAAGAGAAACAATGAGTCAGACTTAGGTGCATCGTTGAAAGTATGTAATAACATGCTTGAATTTAAGATATCAGAGTAGAATCGTTGACAATGATTAGTATTAATATTCAGATATGGCCATGAAAAGTGAAGAGTCTGAGACTCAAGGAATTCTAAAGGTTAGAATGTAGGGATATTTGTCTACATGGAACTTTTAATTCACCCCAGCTAATTCCCACTGTGGGTCTAGTAAGGTGGAATTTATCTTTTGGTGATGAAATAATCATGTAAGTAAGAAAATCTAAGCAGAATGTCAAAGAAAAAGAAGACTATAACACATAACATGAATCTCTAGTAGGAACAATTGAAAGCTATTGAAGGATACAGTGGACATTCCCTTTGTTTTCAAAAAGTTATGCTGGTTTTGATTGGGAGCCAATGCAGAGTGGTTACTGCAGGACTGTGAACACAGGGAATTTGTTAACTACATTTAGGAAGTGATTGCTGCCATATAACCTTAATTAAGTAAATTTATGGAATATGGAGTCTTTCTGTTAGGAGAGAGGTTTTGTTTATGGATTATCTCAAACTGAAGCATTATTCCTAACCTTATCTGTATATCAGAAGTAATGTGTTCTATTTGATTGCAGACTAGATCAACAGCTGGAGTGTAATAAAAAAGAAAAAAGCAAAAAAGCAAGATCCACTGATGCTTTCCTAATGTGGAGGCAATAAAAAAAGTGTAGATATGCACTAAAGTATTCTGGTTTCAGTGGATTAAAAAATGTAAATCTTTTTTTTTTTTTAAGATTTTATTTATTTATCTGACAGAGAGAGAGAGAGATCAGAAGTAGGCAGAGAGGCAGGCAGAGAGAGAGGGGGAAGCAGGCTCCCTGCTGAGCAGAGAGCCTGATGCGGGGCTCAATCCCAAGACCCCAAGATCATGACCTGAGCCGAAGGCTGAGGCTTTAACCCATTAAGCCACCCAGCCACCCCCAAAAATGTAAATCTTTCTCATTATGTATATATTCATGTATTTTGTGTTCACTACAGACTTCAACAATTATTTGTTAAATATTGCTGATTATTTCTGCTCATACCACATTGAATTTATCTGAACTTTGGCATGCAGTATTCATGAGGCATATTATAAATATTTTAAATAATTCATGCATAGGAGCACAGCATAACATGTATGAGGCACACAAGTGTTTCACTTCCAAAAGTTACACCACTGATTTTGAAGACATTAGTAGATGACTTTTATTTCCCTTCCAAATCTTGGGCTTCACTTTATATGCCCCTGTGTTTCATAAATGCTTACTTTAATTCAATGATATTTACTTTTTTCAAATACATGAAAGCCTCACATTTGATTTGTCAAGGAAAAAAGAAACTTCTTTATACTGATATATAATAGTTATCTTTTATATGAATTCTTTGGTGGTAGGGTATCAATGGTGGTACATGCTGTGGATTCAATAAAAAGCAGAAAAAAGAATCCTTCAGCAAACGTGACAAAGAAATGGTAAAAATGTGTATCATAAAGTCGATCTTATACTTGATGTCATGAACTCCTGCCCTATGGCAGTGATTGCACTATTTATACAATAAATCTTTGATTGAAGAGGTCAAAAAACTTAAGAACAGCTCCAAAATCTATTTGCTGATGATAGCAAAGATGATGGAAGAGTGTGATACATTACTCTAGGGCTGATGTATAAAACTTCCTAACAATAAGTCAACATTCTCACATCATCTCAAATACTGTTTAAGCTTCTTTTATAATACTATCACAGACAATAAATGGTAGACGGGTAGGGATTTTGCAAATGTATTATAATGGATTTACAGAAAGCACCATGCATGAGTATAAAGAAGAAAACACTCAAACAATTTGTTTTGTTGAATCTATTGGCTGCTATTTTCCTTCCACTGAAAAAGGAAAAAAAAGGGGGGGGGGTGAGTGGGGAAATTCCCAAATTTCCCAACAGGAAAGAATGCAGAAATGATTAATATTCTTTAGTTCTAAAATGGTAAATTATTAAGTTATCAGCATCAGTTATTTTGCTTACTTGGTACTGATATTTTTCTTTAAATAATTACCTAATAGCTTTTGGAGCACCTGGGTGGCTCAGTGGGTTAAAGCCTCTGCCTTCAGCTCAGGTCATGATCTCAGGGTCCTGGGATCGAGCCCCGCATCGGGCTCTCTGCTCAGCGGGGAGCCTGCTTCCCCCTCTCTCTCTGCCTTCCTCTCTGCCTACTTATGATCTCTCTCCTCTCTGTCAAATAAATAAATAAAATCTTTAAAAGAAAAAAAAAAATAATTACCTAATAGCTTTAAACCAAAACAATGATTCAGAAATTTTTTTCAAATAGTCCATCACTTATATTAAAACAAAACAGAAAAAAGGAGCACAAAAGAATAAAAATAATTCAATTACAGGAAAAATGGAAACAGAGAATATTAAAAAGTGTCATGTAGGAAAATTTTTAAAATCATCAAGTGATAGAATGAAATACATGGTTTAGAATCTGAGAAACACCAAAATAGGGGGACTTCTTTTCATTATCTCGATCATATATCATTATGTTTAAATTTAGTATCTAATTAACACTGCTCACTTCAATATACCATTTAGTAACTTATTCACCAAAATGTTTTTTAAAAATCTCTAAGAAGGCCAATAAAAATATTTAGAAAAATTAAAAATTATTTAGATTCAATAGTCGTCCCTTTCTATGTAAGAGTTGGCTGAAAATGGGAGAAAGGTAAATGGCTTAGAGGGTTTTTTCTGGAAGATTATGGAACAGGAAGATCCTGAGCTCACCTTGTCACACACACATACCAATGCTGCAACTACATACAGTGGAACACACTCAGAGAACACTCTGAAAGTTAGCAAAAACAGTTCTTCCATAGGAAGACAAAGCCACACTGAAAAGGAAGGCTGGAGATGTAGTCAGAGAACAAACTCTCTGTACAATAGATACATTAGATGAGATGGACTTAACAGATATATACAGAACAATCCATCTAAACACAGCACAATATACATTCTTTACTAGTGCACGTGGGACATTCTCCGGGATAGATCTCATGTCAGGCCACAAAACAAATTCAGTAATTTAAGAATGAAATCCTATCATGCATCTTTTCTAATCAAAATGGCAGAAAACTAGAAATCAATTATAAGAAATAAAAATATGGAAAAATAACCCCATAAATACGTGGTGGCTAAACAATGTGCTACTAAACAACCAATGGGTCAGCCAAGAAATTAAAATCAAAAATAGCAGGAGACAAATGAAAATGAAAACAATAGTTCAAACAGGTGGGGTGCAGCAAAAGCTGTTCAAACAGGGAAGTTTATTGCCCTCAGGGCCTAAACTAAACTCAGCAAACAAGAAAAATCTAAAACTGCAACAAGAGTAACAAAATAAAGCCCAAAGTTAGTAGGTAGAAGGAAAAATAAAGATCAGAGGAAAAATAAATGAAACAGAGACTGAAAAAAAAAAAACCAAAACAACATTTGCATGAAACTAAGTTGGTTCTTTGAAAAGATAAAACAAAACAAAAAAACCCTTTTGCCAGACTCATCAAGAAAAAAGAGGATTCAAATAAATAAAATCATAAATGCAAGAGCCAAAGACACCAACACCAACATACACAGAATACGAGACTGCTACACCAGTATAATTATAATTATACTACAACAAATAGGACAACTTAGAAAAAAAGGGATAAATTTTGGGGAAATACAATCTTCCAAGACTGAATCAGGAAGAAATACAAATTCTGAACAGACTGATTACTAGTAACTAAACTAAATCAATAATCAAAACCTTCCAACAAATAAAACTTCAGGACCAGATGGCTTCACAGGTAAATTCTACTAAACATTTAAAGAAGCGTTAATACCTAGTATTCTCAAACTATTCCAAAAAGTTGCAGAGTAAGGAATGCTTCCAAATTTATTATATGATATGAGGATGGCATTGCCTGACACCACCACCAAAGACAGCACCAAAAAGAAAAAAAAAAGTAAGAAAATGACAGACCAATATCCCTGATAAACAGAGATGCAAAAATTCCCAAAAAAGTATCAGCAAACTGAAATCAACTCTTCACTAAATGGATTATTCAGCACAAAAAAAGTGAGATCTGTTTCAGGGATTCAAGGATGGTTTCGTATCTGCAATTAAATCAATGTGATATACACATTAAGACAATGCAGGATAAAAATCATATGCATGTCTCAACAGATGCATAAAAAGCATTAGACAAAATTTTGCATTCCTTCATGATAAAAACTCTCAATAAAATGGATATAGAGGGAACATAACTTACTACTATAAAGGCCATAAATCCCAAATCCACAGCTAAATTCCTACTCAGTGATGAAAAACAAAAGTTTTGTTTTTGTTTGTTTTTTTTCTAAAATCAGGAACAAGACAAGGATGTTTACTACTGCCTCTTTTATTCAGTGTAGTACTCAAAGTCCTAGCCACAGCAGCCAAATAGAAATAAAACCCATCAAATTGGTAAGCATTTAATAAAAATGTCACTGTCTGCAGATGAAATGATATTATATACAGAAAACCCTAAAGACTCCACCAAAATATTTTTAAAATAAATGATTTCTGTAAAGTTGCAGGATAAAAAATTAATGTTGTATTTCCATATATTAATAATGAACTAACAGAAAGAAGTTAAAAACTAATTTTACTTACAATTGCAGTGAAAGGGAAAAAATACCTGGGAATAAATTTAACCAAGGACGTAAAAGATTTGTACTCTCAAAACTGTAAGATATTGATGAAAGAAAATTAATACAAATTAATGGAAAGATATCCATGCTCAAGAATTGGAGGATTAGTATTGTTAAAACGTCCACACAACCAGATGCAATCTATAGTTTCTATTCGTTACGAAAATACTACTAGTATTTTTTAAAGGACTAGAACAAATAATCCTAAAATTTGTGTGAAACCACAAAAGACCTTGAATAGGCAAAATAATCTTGAAAAAGAACAAAGCTGGAGGTTTCACAATCCCAGATTTTAACTACACTACAAAGCTATAATAATTAAGATAATTTAGTACTAGAACAAAAATTTGTACATTAAGTAATGGAACAGAATAGAGAACCCAAATATAAACCCATGCTTATATGGTCCATTAATCTGCTAAAAGGAGGCAGGAACAGAGAATGGGAAAAAATAGTCTCTTCAATAAATGGTGCTGGGAAAACTGGAGAGCTACTTGCAAAAGAATAAAAATGGACCTGTTCTTACACCATATGTAAAAATAAACTCAAAACTTATTAAAAGATCTAAGTGCAAGACCTGAAACCGAAAGACTGCTAGACATAAGCAATAAACCTTGGTGGTCCGTCTTAACAAAATTTTTTGGATTTGTCATATTAGGCAAGGGATACAAAAGCAAAAATTAAAAAAAATATCGGGACTACATCAAACTAAAAACCTTCTGCACAGTGAGGGAAACCATCAACAAAATAAAAAGAGTATCTCGGAATGGGAAAAGACACTTGCAAGTAATATATCTGATAAAGGGTTAATATCTAAAGCATATAAAGAACTCATACAACTGAGTAACAAAAACCAACCAACCAATTGAAAAATCTGAAGAAGACTTGGACATTTTTTCGAAAGAAAACATAACAGATGGCCAAGAGATTCATGAAAAGATGCTCAACATCACTAATCATCAGGGAAATGCAAATAAAAACCATGAGATAGGACCTCACAGCTGTCAGATAGTTAGAATCAAAAAGATTAAAAAAAACCCATCAATTGTAGGTGAGAATGTGGAGAAAAAGGGAAACCTCAAAAAATTAAAAATTGAAATACCAGACAATCCAGTAATTCTACTAAATTTACCTGAAGAAAATGAAAACACTAATTCAAAATAATATATGCACTTGTGTTAATGTAGCATTATTTATGGGGTGCCTGGGCGGCTCAGTCATTTTGTGTCTGCCTTTGGCTCAGGTCATGATCCCGGCGTACTGGGATGGAGCCCACATTCGGCTCCTTATTCTGTGGGGAGCCTGCTTCTCCTTCTCACTCCCGATGCTTGTATTCCCTCTCTCACTCTCTCCCTTGCCAAATCAATAAATAAAATCTTTTTAAAAATGGAGCATTTTCAATAGCCAAGATACGAAAGTAACATGTCTATTGATAGGTGAACGAATAAAGAAGATGCAGTATAGATACACCGTAAGATATTGCTCAGCCATAAAAAAGAATGCATCTTGCCATTTGCAACAACATGGACGGACCTAGAGGATATTATATTAAGTGAAGTAAGAGCAAAACAAATATCATATGTTTACACTCGTTTGCAGAATCTTGAAAACAAAATGAACAAACACAACAAAATAGACTCAGGAACGCCTGGGTGGCTCAGTTGGTTGAACAGCTGCCTTCAGCTCAGGTCACGATCCCAGAGTCCTGGGATGGAGCCCCGCATCAGGCTCCTTGCTCAGCATGGAGCCTGCTTCACCCTCTGTCTCGCCTGCCTCTGCCTGCTTGTGTTCTCTCTCTCTCTCTGACAAATAAATAAATAAAATCTTTAAAAAAACAAAACAAAATAGACTCATAAATTCAGAGAACTGGTGGTTGCTAGTGGGAGGGGAGTGTCGGGACGAGCAAAACAGGTGAAGGGGATTAAAAGGTACAAACTTTTAATGAGAAAAAATCAGAGATATAAAGTACAGCATAAGAAATACAGTCTCTAATACTGTACTATTTGTATGATGTGAGATAACTGCACTTATGGTGAACATTTTCTAATATACATATGCATGAATGTTAAATTAAATTACTATATGCTACACACCTATCGTATGTCAACTATACTTCAAAAAAAGAAGAACGGAAAGAAGAAGAAGAAGAAAGAAATGGCCTGTGTTACTATTCTCCCATAATGGAGTGAGATGCATTGTTCTCACTCTCTTGTAAGCAAATAAAAATTACATGACCCGGCAGAATTCTTGTATCCGGAAAATGTCTTTTGGTTATTTTTTTTTTGTCATATGCTATGCTTTGTTATATTTGCCAAAGAAAAAACATTTCATTGACCCAGACTATGTTAACATTTATGTGTGTATATATGCCTACATTCATACATACATATGTATGCACACAAGTTAACATAGTCACCAAAATGCCTTTTCTTTGGCAAGTTATATATATGTGTTTGTATATGCTATAAATAATATATAGCTACCTCTTCCTACAGCTATTTAATTAATTAGGTGTTGTTCTTCCTTACTTTGTTTATGCCATTGGCGGTACACAGGGAGTTAAAAAATGATTCTAATTACCTGCCCGACATTTTATAGCACATGAATTCATATGGCTTCTGTACCAAAAGTTTATTTGAAACAAATATTTTGCTTGGCGGCAAATGTTTGAAGGTTTTATTACAGTGGTCTAACAATCATTGAGTTTTTTAATGGGAGTATTGCTTGGCAAATTAAATTGGAAACTGAAGCTACAAATATTCACAAAGGGAATCAGTATGTGATTTCAAACAGCCAATAGCCTAGTTGCACATGTTGGTCCTCAGTCGCCGCGGTGTCAGACTCGGCAACAATGCTGTCCAGCAGGAGCATTTTAAGGACTCTGGAGGAGCCTGGTCAAGACTTAAGAGTCTTCAACTTGTTCACCAAACATAAATGCTTTCCTATATTTCAGTCATTTTGCTAATAATACAAATGGGATATTTCAAAAATACTTTGGCTTTCTTAATCATAGGTTTTAATAAAGCGATAAAAGCCATAATCATTTTATAGCCTCCAGGTAGAACAATCATTAAAAAAGGATATGCCTTATTAAGAAATTATAAATGTTCTTTGATGAAGTTAGTGCTTAAATTTAGAGGAGTACAGCTATTTAGTCAACTCGAACATTTTAATCAATTTAGGTGACTATTTGTGAAGATTGAAGCA
This sequence comes from Procyon lotor, assembly GCA_028646535.1. Classification (NCBI taxonomy): domain Eukaryota; kingdom Metazoa; phylum Chordata; class Mammalia; order Carnivora; family Procyonidae; genus Procyon; species Procyon lotor. The sequence goes on from CM053607.1 coordinate 61,804,370, forward strand.
TAGGGTGTAAAAAGTTTACTAGGTTAAAAAAAGTTTACTAGGCAGTATATCTTTCTATTTTAAAAAATATTTTGAACAGAAATGAATAGTCCTAGTGTGTTGTTTGGAGTAATTATCTGCATACTCCTATACATTTTATAGGGGCCTCTGGGTGGATCAACGGGTTAAAGCCTCTGCCTTCGGCCCAGGTCATGATCTCAGGGTCCTGGGATCGAGCCCCACATCAGGCTCTCTGCTCAGGGGGGAGCCTGCTTCCCCCTCTCACTCTGCCTGCCTCTCTGCCTACTTGTGATCTCTCTCTCTCTCTGTCAAATAAATAGATAGATAGATAGATAGATAAAATCTTTAAAAAAAAAAAAAAGATTAAGGCTATTGGCTCTAGGACCAGAGTGTTTGCTCTGAAATCCCACCGGTCACAATTACTCTGATTACTTCCCATAGAACCACTGACAAGTTATATAACCTCCCTGTAATTCAAAATTCTCATCCATAAAATTAGAATAAGATGTCTTACAAGAGTAAGTTACTTCACGCAACACCTAGAACAATAAGCCTTAGCTAGTGTTATTATTTATGTTATTTTGTTTCTTATTTAAGAAAATAAAAAGGAACTATAATTACAAAATATTTGCTATTGCCAGTTGTTTGTAAAGCAGCTTTCTGACCTCCTTAAAGAGTACTGTTAATTGTTTTGTTCATAGTCACCATTCCCTTTCTTCAAAGGGAAGAAAAAATTAAAAATAAATGAAAGTGTTGTATTTAAATGGTAATATTCAGTTTACAGTCCATTTTCTTTCTTCTAATTCATTATTTCCAAGACAGCACATGGTAAGTACCTCTTCAATTTCAATGATAGAGCTCAATAAGCACTGATGGCTAAGTAAGAGCCACACTTTAAAAAAAATGTTTTCCACATAAACAGATGCTTATAAATCCCTTTCACATTTCCATACCTAAGATAAACTAATTGTAGAAGCTGATGACATGCATATTGCAAGAATAAACAAAAGCAAAAACAGCACTATGAAATTCTTCCCTAAATTTTTCAGTTAACACCACTTCCCTTATTCTTGATTCTGTATAGTTCCCAATAAATTCTGCTTTGCTTCCTTCTGATAAAGTTGAAAGTTCCGGAGGCCCACTCGGTAATTTGGGCATCACCTGTACTCTCAGAAACAGGAAAATGCAATCACAGAGGAGGTGATTCAAGCTCACATTCTTTCAAGGCAAAAAAGATTAAGTGACATTTAGTTTGGGTTATCTCTATTTTGAGAGCTATGCAGTTGACAGAATTAAGCAAAAATATGAATTTCTGCAGTTGTCTTATATAGCGTAATATTTATGAGGCATTTCTATATTGATTCTCTCCATAATTATGCAAATATTTGCCCTTCAGGAATATTTTTCCTAATTTATTATGTAAATTCTTTTATGAGTGACACATTATATTTCATAATTGGTAACTGGTAACCTAACCTATGAAGCTACTTGCTTGACTGACCAATTCTCCTGTTATTTGGATCCCCCAATAGTGAATAAAATAATACTAGATAATTTTTCCTAAAAGGAGCAAATGATTCTGTACAAAACCAAATTTCTCCTAAGAGATATAATTCAATAAAATCATGTTCCATTGTCTGAGGGGAAAAGTCATACATACATCCATTGGTACATTTCTTTTTTCACCTGGAGAAAAAAAAAATACATTTCCTTATAATAGTACAAACGAATTTGTTAGGGAAGTCTAGAGTCTAATTGCAACCAATTTCTAACAGATACTGTTGTTTTTATCACCACATAGCAGATATATTTGTTTCAGTGTAGCTAAAACATTTTGCCTCCTCAGTGCAATCATCTTTATGGCTCATGTAGTAATGACAGATTCTACCAATTCTAGTTTCATTATTTTGTAAAAATGTGCATGGTTTTGCCTAAATGTGTGTGTGTGTGTGTGTGTGTGTGTGTGTGTGTGTGTGTGTGTTATGGGAAGTGATAGCTTTTCTACACAAATGGTTTTAGAAAGCCAAATCCAACCTTTAACCACTGCTTGACTCTTTGTAGCATTTTGTTTTCTTGGCTGTAATTTGAAATAATTTTCTCTGAAAAACCAAACCTCCATGCTAATTTTAAGAAGACTGATTAAATTTAGGAAAGCTTTCCAATATCCTTTATTAAAGCTGAATTTTTATTACATTTACATTGAGCTATTTTTGTATTTTTTTTTCTAATTGTGGAATACAGAGCCAGAAATAAAATGGAGATTCTGATGACACTTAGGATTTGGAAAGCTTCAAATACATTGCTCTTGTACTAACAATGAAAACAACCAGGTATTCTAAAGAATATTAAGTTGAGGATGATGACAACATTCTCTCTCTCCACCTACAAGACCTGGGTCTCCTGCTTCAGGATCTCTCACAGGAATGCAGGTAAGATTTCAGGGTCGAAGGCCTGACTATGGCGTGATCCATTTCCAAGTGTAGTGTTTTTTTCAAGACTCACTTTCATAGGCTGTTAGATGAAAGACTTTAGTTCCTTGCTGGCCGCTGGCTGGAGGCAGCCCTTAGTCCTTGTCATGTAGGTCTCCACGCTATAGTGACTTGCTAATGTAAAGTAATGACAGTAGGGATATCCTGTCACTCTTGTGGTATTATGTACCTAGAAGCAAGTCACAGGTGCTACACCCAAGAATGTTGGTCACGTAAGGTAGAAACCAGGGGGCCTATGTTGGAAACTACCTACCGCACCAAATTAATATAAATACAATTAATATATATGTATATATGGTACTTAGAAATTCAGTGCCTCAGCTACATGAAGATAAAGTGGCATATTAGATAAAAATTAAAACTATTCCATATATTACATATTTTGTTCCATATTTTAGCCATAAATAAATGCTAGAAAAATCAACTGTTTACCTATGGATTTCATTATAGTCATTGTGATATTGATTTTCTTTACACAAATGCATTCCTTTTTATGTTTCAATTTCTGAATCTTTAACATAGTTCTATTCTGACCCAGGCATACCTTATGTTTAATTGGTTTTAATTTCCTTTACTATGTATTATAGTACCTAAAAAAATTATATTTTAGAAAGCTTTATCTTGGAAGCCAATAATATCTGTCATTATATTTATATGGGCTGGCCTGTGGTTACTGATTTAACATATGACTTTAATTAGTATCTGGTTAAGCAAGTTGTCAAGAATGTCACTAATTTCATTAGCTAATATCAATATGTGTGATAACAACTCAAGCTCACTATAAAACACTAATTCAAATTCAGTCAAAAAATTTTATGACATACACTTAAAGGGCTTTGGCTAAATTTAAAAAAAATATTATTCAGTAGTTTTTTGGTATTTTATTTTGATTTACTCTTTCTAGGAGATAACATTATAAAAATATCGTTTCATCCTAAATGTCTATTTAAGTGAATGTATTTTAATTTCTACTTTAGAACTTGTGTTTTATTCAATTTTTTATTATTTTACATATAATACTTTACATTTAGTGTTTAACCTGAGTCTTTTTATATGTTTATTTTTACATTCTTGCCACTTACTCCACTTACATAGATACTTCTAATCTTTAATGATTCCTGACCATTGCTTCCTTTTTTTTTTTTTTAAAGATTTCATTTGAGAGAGAGACTGAATGAGAAAACACAAGCAGAGAGAGGCAGAGAGAGAGGGAGAGGCAAACTCCCCTCATGAGCAGGAAGCCTGATGCAGGGCTGGATCCCAGGACTCCAGCGTCATGACCTGAGCCGAAGGCAGACACCCAACCGACTGAGCCAGCCAGGTGCCCTTGACCATTGCTCCCTAATTGAAAATTTATTCAGTAAGACAACACTGGATTATAACACCTTTTCTCCAATTAAAAATTGCTTAATGTCTCAAGACATTTGTTTTACTATCTATTAAATATCTTATAAAATAGTGTTTTTATAATTTCAAAGATATACATTGTTTTAGCTATACAGCACATTTTTAGAAAGCTGAGAAAAAGTATCTGTTCCATTGCATTATTCGAAAACAAGGGGTAATTTTGATATGAATGATCAGTTTTCTCCTTGTTATCTTCTTTGTCAATATATCGGGAAGACAGAAGTTACAGAATTAAAAAGGATATAGTGTACTGCCTGATACACACTAAATTATTTGATTTTTTGGGGCTCTAAGGTACTTATTCTTTTTTAACTAGATATAATTAAAATTACACACTAGGTTTTTTACTTTTGGAAAAGTATTTCAGGATAAAACAGAATGAGGCTATTAATTTTCATATATGTATTAAATCATTTCATGGGAATATGTTTACTAATTCATTTAATCACTCATTAACAGAATATATATTGACAGCCCAGCCCACATGTCCACTACTTGCCAGACATGGAGAATAAAATAAATTAAATAATGCCTTCTGTATGGAGCTTACACTCTACTGGCTAGGACATATATAAAATAAAGACTACCTCAACTAATTATAAAATGCTACAAAGAAAAAGTAGAGGAAGTTCATAGAGGGTGAAGATTTGATAGGAGGAGTAACAATACTTACATTTTTTTAAATAGCTTTTAAAATCCTTATAGAATTTTAGGTTATATAACAGAGTGCAGAGATCATCAAATATAACCTTTTTATTTTATAGATCAAGGTGTTGTTGCCCAAACTGAGGGCAATTGATCAAAATCTTACTGGGTCATATACTGGCAAATTTGATTTAGAAATCACATCATGTATTTTCAAACACAGTGCTCACTTTATACTACTAACTTGTTCTAGAATGTTCCTAGTTTGCTCCCAACTATTATACCTGAGGTAAAGGCCAGGACCTTCTTTCCTATACTCTTCTACCTATCCCATATCAGAAAGAGTATTGCCTGCTCTTAGTTTTTGTTTAAATAGTATTTTTTTTCAGATAGGTCTTATAGTTTCCAATCTATAGTTCCTCACTCCATATTAACATTTATGCACTTTCATGATTAAATAACAGTCAAGAGTAAAAGGTGCATTAATGTGTGTGTGCATATGTGAGTCTTTCTGTTTTATGTGTGGCCATTGTAACAAATACATTTGTAGAGAAAAAGGAGTTGACACCTAAAACACATTTGAAGCATTTTATGAGGCACTTTCTCAGCCAGGACTACAAAAAGAAACGTTCCAAAAATAAAATAACTTACATATATATTTTGACTCTGAGTCTCCTTCAATACTTTCATTCAGACCCCAGGAAGCACATATTTAAAAATGTGGGAAGACCTCAGGGAAACATCAGTTGAGTTGAAACTGGTTCATTTCTTCATGTTCTTAAAATATCAATTAGTCTTACACTGGAAAGGAGTATTGAAATCTCTATTGGCTTCAACAGCACATCTGGGCTAGAAGGATGTCATATGGGCTTGAATTTACCCTGAGTACAAATTGGAGTTCCTAACCATGAGAAAAAACTCAGGGTTACTTAAAAATATAATCAGTCAACGGGTAGGTTTTTATTGTGTAGTTGGTAACCATCTGCAGTCAATAAAAAAACTACCAGTTGGCCTAAATATGTAGACGCATACTGGTCACTTGTGTTTTGGCTTAGATTTGGTCCTATGCCCATGTGCACCTGTTTATCCATGCCCAAACACTGTCATATAGACTGGAGGAGGCAGTAAGTGCAACAATGCCAATGAGCTATGCAATACACCTGCAGTAAGTGAATTCAGATTTTTATCCACACTTGCTTTAGAACGATGCTTCTACTAGTCAATGAAGGCATGCCAATAAGTTTTATCTGCAAGTCCAACTTCAGTCACAAAAATGAAAAGTAGAAACATACAGATGAATAGGGTCTATGTGTACCTTTACTTCATGAAAATTTAAGTTTAAATCAAGGTGGCAAAATCTTATAAATTGCTCAGGAATTACAGTGATTCAATATAAATGAAATCACAGCTGGCATTGATCTAAGACTGCTGTGAAGAATAGCTTTGCTTAAAGGTGTGCTATCACTTGGTCAAGGGTTGCTTCAAAGTAGGAGAATGGGCTATAGAATATAAATAATGAATAGTGGAAATAAATAAAATAGAGAGAAAACTATTGATATAGCTTGAAAAACGTAAAATCCATTAAAGTAATAACAGTTCAATCTACTAAAATTTCTCAAGGTATCTTGTAAAATAGCTCTGCATGATTTCTCTTATTTTCAGCTATGATGCTCTATATAAATGGGTTCAGGCTCTATCTCTAATATGGTAAAATGAAAAGCTTTACCTTGGCATCAGAAAACCTGGAGTCAGAAAACAGGAGTTGTCACTAATGTGTGAATTTGAGAAATATCTTCACCTCTATGATCAGCAGTTTCTTAATTAATAAAAAGAAATCATAGAATAATAACTCAAAAACCTTTACTTTAGAAGTGAAAAGACACAGCCCAGCAAAATAATTTGTTTTAGGTTGTCAACTGAAAACTTAGAGCTGAGGCTAAAGTTTACATTTTCAGACTTTGAGTTTAATGTTCCCTCCCCCCCAGGGCTTTGCTCTTCAAAGTACGGTCCCTGTAGGAACAATATCAGTGTGACTGATGAGCTTGTTAGACATGCAGAAGAGCCGTCTAGATCCCAGAACTACTGACTCAGAATGTGCATTTTAAATAGATCTTCTGAGTTGGAAAAGCAACATCTTGTAATTTATTGCCTTCTCACTCTGCGTTGGATGTGGGGAACAAATGAGTTGATAAATGTAAAACTATGCTCAATTGACACAATATAACTCTACTTAATGGTACCATTAAAAGTGCTTAATTCAAAATTTGGAATTGATTGAGAATGCCCTTCTATAATTTTACCAATATCCTCACATTTATCAAAACCCCATATTCCAAAGAATTAAAACCCTGAGTCAAACTATTTTAATTAAATATTCATGGAGTATGATGCATGATTTCATAAGATTTCATCCATGAATGCTAGAAGAGTTTATAGAATTTATATTTTCTCTTTTTTCAAAATTTGTTTATAATTAGATGCAAGCAAAGTTATAATCTAAGAAGAATGGGGAAACTGTACAAGAAGCTAGTACTGGAAACAAATTTTCACACACCCATTTCTGATATATTTACAAGAATATAAAGTCCTTAAAGTGACAAGAAGAGTAGTACCAATTTTAAATTCTCACTTTTTAGATAAAGAAACTTAAATATGGCAATTTCATATTCTTTGAGTCATCTTGAGTGCCAAAGTGTTCGAGTAAATTAAGTACAAAATAAGTATTTTTTTACAAAAAACTGAGGGACGTTAGATAAAAATTTTTTTTTCTCATCACTAATAGAAGAAAAAAGGAAATGGGATTGGATTGTTGTTATCACTGAAAAATATATGACAACTCACTAAAATGGAAACTTAAGATTCCTTTGTCTCAATCCAATTTCAAAATGAAGAGACACTCATTTGAGAAACCCTACACTACTATGACAAAAAGGAGCTTTGTGCTCTTCCAAATACTGGACAGAATAAAAAAAAATGTAGCATAATCTTTATTATTAAAGTTGCAATCAAATATAAAAAGAAAGCAACATGTAGTCTTTAAAAAAACAGAACAAGTTGATGCAAGCTGCATTCTAATAGTCTTAAAATAAGGGCAGGTGTATGAAAAAGCAATAAATATTTTAAATAATTTTGATTCTGGAATGCGATAGAATAATATCTGCATAGAGATTTCTATTCAGGAATCTGAATATATATTACATAATATTACAAAAGGAACTTTGCTGATATAATTAAAGTTATGAATTCTAAAATAAGAACCATCATCCTGGATTATATAACCTCTCTCCTATTGAAAATGCAGATTTTATATGGATGCAGGATTGCTATAAGAAAGGCATGCCTCTACACTCTAAGAGGATTTGGGGTTTCCCAAACAGGATTTGGGAAAAAACAGTCATTACATAACAACATAAAGCAAAAGGGAGATAAAGGATCTAAAGTTGGAGAATGTGATGCCAGCAAAGGATGGTTTGATAATGTTTAAAGAGGTTTGGCTTAAAAACTTTGTCAAGCTAACAGGAGAAATAACTCTGTCAAGTAAGAGGCAGCAGATGACTTCCTAGACACCATTAAGATAATGACTGAAAAGAAAGAATATCTTCCTGAAAAGGTTTTTGATGCGGATGAAAGTATCCTATTCTAGGGGAAAAAAATGTCACAAAGGACATTTACTAGTAAGGAAGAGAAGCAAGCACCAGGTTTTAAGGCAAGCGGGTATGGGCTAACTATACTGTTTGGTGCAAATGCAGCTCAGTTTATGATCAGGATTGCCTTTATCTGTAAAAGTGCTAACACCTGAGCCTTGAAAGAAAAGGTAAACACTACTTGCTAGCCTTTTGGTTGTACAGCAGGAAGGCCTGCAGATGAAAATCCTTTTACTGGATTGGTTCCATCAAGGCTTTGTCCCTGAGGATGGGAAATACCTTTCCAGTAAGGGACTGCCTTTTGAAGTTCTTTTGATATTGGACAATGCCTCTGGCCACCCAGAACCCCTTGAGTTCAACACCAGGGGCATCACAGCAGTCTATGTCCCCCCAAACACAACATCTCTAGATCATGGGAGTCATAAAGACCTTTAAGGCTTATTAGAAGGATACTCTGGTAAGAGTTGTTAACGTCAAGGAAGAGGATCCCAAAAGAGATAACCTGCTCAAAGTATGGAGGGACTACACCACTGAAGATGCCATCGTAGTTAGGGAAAAGTCCAAGAAAGCCAATGAGACTGAAACACAAATTTTTTTCTGGAGAAAACTATATCCAGATGTTCTGTGCGACTTGACATGATTTACAACAGAGCCAAACAAGTCAATTGTTAGGGATTGTGAATATGGCAAAAACAGTTGGGAGTAAAGGGTTTCAAGATACAATCTTTGAGAAATTCAAGAGCTAACAGACACAATGCCAGAATTAACAGAAGATTGACTTGACGGAGAAGAGTGCTTCTGAACTAGTGCCAGATGATGAGAAAAAGACCTAGAAGCAGTGACCAAAGCCAAATTGGTATTAGTCAATACAGCAGAAGTGTTCTGTCCTGACTACTTTTAACTTTTTTTTTATTAGGTTATGTTAGTCACCATACAGTACATCAGTTTTGATGCCGTGTACCACGATCCACTGTTTATGTATAACACTCAGGGCTCCGTGCAATAGGTGCCTTCCTTAATACCCACCACCAGGCTCACCCACTTTTAGCTTCTTGTACAACATTTATTCTTTTATTTTACAAGCACTGAAACTAAAGCAAAAGGTGATAGGCATCTAGATTGGTACTGTATAGAAACATTTTTACAGAAATAAGAAGGCAAAAAATCAGATAGAAATTACAACGTATTTCTACAAATTTAGACCAAACAGGCGTGCCTCTCCAGCCTTCCCTTCCACTTCTTTCACCTGTTCTGCCTCCGCCATCCCTGAGACAGCAAGACCACCCTGCCTCTTCCTCCTCAGCTACTCAAGGTAACAATGACACGAGTATCTTCATAATGAACCACGTCTGTTTAATGAATAGTAAATAATCATTATGCCTGAAAGGTAATAAACTACTGTTGTGTATGGGATGGTCTTCGTGTGAAAATCAAGTAACTGTACAGCAAGAACTGGAAGAGATACTTTTGAGTCATCATCACCATCATCATGTAATTATTCATTGTATAGGACATTGTGTGCAAGACTTGTATGGAGTCGTATAGCCTACCTTTACATAGGCGTAAGATGAGAGATACTTCACATAATATCAATGTGTTAGTTTTCTTACTGTTTTATAACTTTGTTTTTAAAGAATTACATTACCAAACAGTATGTCTGTCTCCTAATTCAAGAAATGGCATTCCAGTCTATCACAGGTGAGTTTTTTTTTAATGTAACAATATTTCCAATAGTATATTAAAAATGTGACTATAATACGGTATTCCATAAAGTTTCTAACAATTTTTCCATTAATGTACAGTCTAGACTACCATGAAGCAATCACATGAAGCAATCACATTAATCTACGATAAAGCAATCACATTGCTGCTTCATCATTATCGGTGAATGAGATCTTATACTAATAAATATAAATTTTCTTTTTCAGATTACTTTTGAAGTATACTGTTAGTGTTATGTGTAATGTCTACAGTGTTTTGTATCATATAAGACAATACAGATGTAGGTAATGACAAATAATGTATCCTGTAAACACATGACAAACTCAGAGTATCTATTGATAGGGTACAATACTGTATTTTCTCTTATGATTTTCTCAGTAACATTTCTTCAGTTTACTTTTTTAAAGAATGTGGTACATAATGCACGTGCAAAGTAAGTGTTAATTGACTGTTTATGTTATTGGTAAAGTTTCCAGTCTATAGTAGGGTATAAGTAGCCAAGTTTATGGGAGAATCAAAAGTTATATGCAGATATTCGATTGTACTATTGTTAGCACGCCTTACCCCATGTTGTTCAAAGATCAACAGTATGTGTTTATCTTAATCACCCTTGCAGTAACACTACACTAAATTAAAATTACTTATGTTTGTCTATTATAAACTATTTGGATTATGAACTTTGTACAAAGGAATTAATGGGAGCTTTCCTTAATATAAATCAACCATACTTAGTTGGAAAGCTTTTACTAACAATGGAATCTGGACATCAACAATGTACATGATGGAACAAAATACCAAACCAAATCAATGACCATATCCACAACCTAGTAGAGAATACAAAAAAGGAAATACAGAATTCCAATTCTTTATATAATGGATGGAGAAACTCAGTTCTTTATGTAAGAGAACACTCTTAAAAGCACTTTATCCTAGTTTTACAATTAAATAAGATAAAGCTGCATGGTCACTGTTAAGTAATTATTTAGCTTGGAGAATTTGGCTAGTTTCTTGCACTTACATAAAAAAACATAGCTATCATTAATAATTGATCATGACAAAATGGCTTCACGTAAGGAATTAAAGTAGCAAATACATTATTGAATCCACACATATCATGTATAGCCCTTATACTAAATTCTATGATTCTATACTTAAAAAAATAGTGTTTTTTGCTTTTGTCTCTTTCATTGCAATACATTTCAAGAAGCAAAATGATGTGTGCAGTGAATTCAATTGTTTTTACTTTGTATTGAAATAGTTTTACTTGAGGTATTCCTGGGTACTAATATTTCCCGTCTCTCTGTTCTATCACCACGAAAAATGTGATCAAGATGTTATGGAAGAGAAAAATGATTACATGTTTATGATATATGCCTTACTACTTATGAATTGTACTTTTACTAATAACTCTGTTAAAATTAACAGTAATTATATCACAGCTACAAAAGGAGTGCGTTAGAGGGTTTTATTTTCTCTTTCTTGGCATTTCATTTTAAATATTTTAATTTCTCTCATGCCACCTGAAACTGATTTGTTCTCTCAATGCTGCTTCAATTCGATGCATCTTTTTCTTATGCTATTATCCCTTCTGAAGTAAAGGAAAATTGACAATTCACTAAACTAGCAATGAGTATAACCTATCAAGACTCCAGTTAGGTCTATCTTGATCTTCTGTTTGGTCCTTTTTGTTTTCAATTTATATCATAGGATTTTACTTTTTATTAAGCCTAACAAAAAGGGAAAAGAATACAAAAGAGTTGGAAAGAAGCTGCCTTCTTGTTTTACTTTCTAATACACCTTTTCAAATAGTCACTCACTCTTCATGAATTCTCCTACTAGATATGTTCATTTTCAGGGTGTCACCAGTACAAAAAATATTAATGACTCTTTTCTACCTGGTAGATATTTTGCCATGTGACACCCCATTGTCCCTCATGGAAATCGATGCTGATTATGATGACAAAAGATGAGGATTACTGCAATAAGGACAGTAAGGATGACCACAGTTAATATTTTTTTAATGCTTGTTAAATATTACAAGCTCGATAGATATAGATACATACATACATATATAATTCATTTTTATGGTTGCTTTCGTATATAATCCTCACAGCCATCTATAAAGGTGAACTATTAATGTCACCATTTGGCAATTAATAAGTTAGAGGTGCTTATTAAAATGTTGACTAGTTTTTAGATATATTAACTTCTACAAATATTCACTGATAAACAAAGTACCTTAACAAGAACAGTAACCATACTTGGACTCCTAAATGTACATTTTTTGAGTACCTAACTATTTGCTCAACACTGCATTAAATTCTTTACCAAATGTATCTCAAATAATCCTCAAACTTTAAAAACTTGGTATTTTTTCCTATTTAATAGACAATGAAAAAATTCAAAGACATTCAATTACTTATCAGAAACATTATAGATCCATCCAATTGTGACTCTAAGATCTAAGCTCTGTTTACTACTACACTGTTTCCCAGCAGTGTACACTGCTTCAACCTATATAATAAGTATTTCATGGAATTTATTTTTTTAGATTTTATTTATTTATTTGACAGAGAGATCACAAGTAGGTAGAGAGGCAGGCAGAAAGAGAGGGCGAAGCAGGCTCCCTGCTGAGCAGAGAGCCCGATGTGGGGCTGGATCCCAGGACCCTGAGATCATGACCTGAGCCGAAGGCAGAGGCTTTAACCCACTGAGCCACTCTCAGGCGCCCCTCATGGGATTTATTTATGTCAGAAAACTGGCAAGGTCTGTTATCTCTGAAAGACCTTAATTAAATTAGGGATTTGGGGCCATTTAAATGAACTATTAGGTTTTTTAAATTGAGGCATTAAATGCAAATATAAGAGTGAATGACATTTGAGTTATGAAGATGGATTATTCCAAATCCTCTAAAATATACACAGGAATATTTCAAGTAACAAATACTTTTTGATTATACTTTGTTAAAAGTGGTGGTAAAAACTGATGGGAAATGATGACTGTGTTCTTTAAATGTGATGCTCTTCTACATTATGTTTGATGACCAACCAAATAGCATTTTAATCTCTAAATGATTAGAAGTAGCTTTATTTTCTTTGAGGATAAAAATGTAATGACTGTCAAAATTAATTACCTAAAAGGCACAATTCTTTTCTAGGATTTTATTTATTTATTTGAGAGAGAGAGATAGAGTGCGCGCACACGCGGGTGCACGCATGAGAGGGGAGAAAGTCAGAGGGAGAAGCCGACTCCCCGTGGAGCTGGGAGCCCAGTGCGGAACTCGATCCCGGGACTCAGGGATCATGACCTGAGCTTAAGGCAGTTGCTCAACCAACTGAGCCACCCAGGTGCCCTAAAAGGCCCAAATCTGTATACTCTGCTCAGACTCACATGTCACAGCCATGAAAATGCAGTTCTCAGAGAGCCCCAGCTGCCACCTCTCAGAGCCCATGACCACATCTGTGCTGAAGTCACATTTCTATCTGCCAATTTCTATGCATTGTGGGGCTACTTACACTCTACCAGGAGCCTTTGGCTTGATGACTATCCATCAACGTGGTCAATTTTTTCTGCAAACCGCAAAGGAATCGGACTCTGCCTGCCGAACCGACAGGTCCTTGTTGTCTTCTCCATAGGTGTCAGACCTGCTTGCAGTCAGAGGGCTCCCCCAGGCTATCCTTGCTCCCGTGCCCCTTTACTCTTCAGAGATTTATTGTCCTTTCCCATCCTGGTGAACTCATTACAGAGTACCCGCACTAAAACATCAAGTCAATAAATCCTTTTCTAGGAACAGGACTGGAAATGAGTCCAAAGTGAACTATTGAAGTTTATTTTGAACATCATTGCTAAGACCATTTGTTGAAGGTAGGAACTTGGAAGTAACTTGAAAAAGAATCTGTTAAACTGCCTGATGAATAAAGTGTTCACCTCCAACCCTGAGAAAAATATGGGATTCTTACAGGTCAATCCTCTTAGAGGAAAAAAAAAGCAGCCAGACTTTCTAAGTTCATAGTGACTCAGGTTAGGGGTAGCAGTGAGGGTTAAGGGGAGAGTGAAATGATTGCAAATGCCCTTCACATGATATACTGCACTGTTCACTGGAAAGAGATACTGCTCAAAATTGATTTCACATATAAACCTTGGGAATTAAACTCCTTTTGCTAGGAAAAAAAATATGAAGTGGGCTTTGATTCGGGAATCTAAGTTAAAAAGTACTTTCTATGTGCTTCAAAATCAAGTTGGTTATAAGCAAACAATATGGAGCTTTTAAAAATCAAATTGACTTATCTCTGCATTCATTTACTTATTTATTCAACGATTAGGGAAATGGTGGTGGTACACAATCTGCTAGGGATCTGAAATACAGATGAAATACACTACCTCCCTTGCCACAGTCAGATTAAAGTATCAGGCACCTGAGTATTTTTATTTTTTTAATGATTTTATTTATTTATTTATTTGACAGAAAGAGAGAGGATGAGCACAAGCAGGAGGAACTGGATAGGGAGAGAGGCAGGCAGAGAGAGAGGAGAAAGCAGGCTCTCTGCTGAGCAGAGAGCCCGATGCAGGGCTCGATCCCAGGACCCTGAGATCATGACCCGAGCTGAAGGCAGAGGCTTTAACCCACTGAACCACCCAGGCTTTAAATAGAAAATATTTCTGTTAAGTGAAAATGTGAATGGAGCAAGTTATATTTTTAAAAAGTGTGCCCTTATTGATTTTTCCACTGGATTTGTAACAATCACATTGTGAGATATATATTGTTTTATCTTCCTCATTTTGTGTTTTTGATATTTGAGGGGAGTGAACTTGAATACTGGTATTCAAGTATTGATTCTAGTGGATTTCTAATATTTCATATTGTAATGTGCTCAAAAGCAACTTAAGTCAAAGTAATGACAAGAATTTTAATTCAATGGCCAAATTAAGGCAGGTTATGTTGTAGTGATTTCACAAAGATATTTTTAACTATGGTGGGACACTAGTACTGGAGGAATATATTCTAAGTCACACCTTTATATTTTGACTTGGAATGTCTGTTATGAGGCAAAGCTGATAACTATGCCCCTTCAAAGAAAAGGATGTTGATAGAATGAAGATAAAGAAGATTTCCATCACCACAAGGTCAATTAGTTTGCACTTTTATAACCACAGCTACTTCATTCTAACTCTCATGCCTCATTAACCCTAAGCAACCACTAATCTACAACCTATTTTCATAATGCTGTTATTTCAAAAATGTTGTATAAATGGAATCGTACAGTATGTAAACTATTGGGATTACACTCAGTATAATTTCCTGAAAAGTTATACAGCTTACTGTATGTGTCAATAGTTTGTTCCTTTTTATTGCTGAATAATATTCCAGAGTAGGGATGTACCAGTTATTGTCACTATTCACCAGCTGAAGGGTATCTGAATTGTTTCCTTTTTAAAACTATTAATGAATAAAGCAGCTATAAATATATGTACAAGTGTTGGTGTGAACATCTATTTTCATTTCTCTGAAGTTTCTGGGTTATTAGTTTCATGTTCAGCATTTTAAGAAAGTTCGAAACTGTTTTGTAAGTGGCTCTACCGTTTTTCATTCTTATCACCACTGTGTAAGTGATCCAGTTCCTACAAATCTTCCTCAGCATTTTGTGTCATCACTGCTTTTTAGTTAGCTCTTCAGATACCATTTATCTCATTGTGGTTTTAATTTATATTTATTAAAGGCTAAAGATATTCCAAATCTTTCATGTGCTTATTTTTTTTCCATGTGCCTATTTTTCACCAGTGTCTCTTCAGTGAAATGCCTATTCACATCTTTTGTTTATTTCCTTATTTTAAAGTTATGTTTGTTTGGTTTTCTTTACACATTCTAAATAATGGTCTTTTGTTGGATATGTGGATTACACATATTTTTCCCAAGTAGATATTATTTTCATCCACTCACTAGGTTCTTCATCAGAATAAGTGTTTTTATATTTGATGAAGTCCAACTATTTTTTTTTTCGTTTTTTGGACTCTGCTTTTGGTGTCAATTTTAAGTACTCTTTGCTTAGTTCTAGATCTAAAAGTGTTACAGTTCTGTATTTTATATTTATGTACATGACTATTTTGATTTAACTGTTGTATATTATGTGTTCCTCAGGTTGAGGCTTTTGGGGTGGGTGTCCATGGAGTCCAATTGTTCCTGCATCATTTACTAAAAAGGCTCTTTGCTCCATTAAATTGCCTTTTAAACTTTGTCAAAAAAATCAATTGAGAATATGTGTGTGGATTTTTGTCTGGGTTCTCTACCATTGATTTATGGTACCACTGATTTATGTTTCTATCACTCCACCAGCATACATGTTCTTGATTAATCTAGCTATACAATGATCCTTTACACTGGGTAGACTGATTCCTCCCACTTCATTCACGTTCAAAATTGATTTAAGTATTATAGTTTGACTTTCCATATAAATTTTAGAATAATTTTGTCCATAGATCAAAAAAGTCTTGCGTAGATATTGATAGGAATTCTTTTAATTGTACACAATTTGGGTAGAACAAATATTGTTACTACGTTGAGTATTCTAACCTATAAACATGGCATCTCTCCAATTTTTACATCTCCTTCTATTTCTTTTATTATCACATGTTTTTAGCATACAAGTCCTGTACCAGTTTTATTAGATATACCTCTATTTTTTCTCACATTTTTGAGATTATAAATGATACTGAATTTCACATTCCAGTGTCCACATGTTCATTGAACAATGAATGAAATTTAATTGACTTATTACAGCTAACCCGCATTCCAAATAGTTATAGTTTGTTTTTATGATTCTGAAAGATTTTATGGTTAGACAATACCATCCTCAAATAAGGACATTATTTTTTTCTTTATAATCTGAGTTTTATTTCTCATTCTTGCTTTATCACAGTGGCTAGAATTTCTATCACTGTATCACGTCGAGGTGCCATATATTCCTGTTTCTCTCCAGGGTGTTACAAGTGTGGGTGGTGATTTTTATTTTTTCTGCAGTGCTTTGTCCACATTGATAGTTTTTTTATTCTTTTAATATAGTGGGTTACGTTAGTTGATTTTTTAATATGTAACTAGTCATGCATCACTAAAACAAACCCCACTCAATCCTGATACAGAATTGTTGAGTATTTGCTATTAAAGATTTCTGCATAAGAGATATTGATTTATATTCATGACAGAAGAGTGGTTCTCTGTTCTTTTCGTGTCTATGTTTTTGTCATCAGAGTAATACAGCCTTAATAAAACAGTGCTCCCCTTCTTGAATTTTCTGAAAAGATTATGTAGAATGAGAATTTTTTTTTTTTATCATTTTATAATGTCCCTCTCTGAGGCAATTTTTTGTGCTGAAACCTACCTTACCTGTTATAAATGAAGTCACTTCTGATTTAATATTTTCAGGATATATTTTTTTTCATCTTGTTTATATCATTATACTTGATGGGATTTTCTTATGGACAATACTAATTTGGGATTTTTTTTTATCTCTTCTGCATTTATCAGTCTTTTAATTAGTGTGTTGAGACCACTTACACATAATGTAACATTGATATATTTGAGCTTAAGTCTGCTGTTTGTGTTTTTCTGTTTTCTTTCTGATTTGTTTTTCCTACCTTCTTATGGGTTAAATGATTTTTTTGGACTTCCATTTGGATTAATGCAGAGTGGGTTACTTTCTAAATCAAGTACATTTGAGACACATTACATTAGGTTCAGGTGTACAACATACTGATTTCACATGTCCATACATTATGCTGTACTCACCATAAGTGTAGCCACCGTCTGTCACCACATAACACTACAATATCACTGACTATATTTCCTATACTGTGTCTTTTATCCCCAGAGTATTTTTTTTTTTTGAGTGTGTATGTAGCTGAGTAGTTGTTCTAGGTATTAGATACATAATTTAACACAGTCTACTGGCACGGTTACAGCAGTTTAACAAATGTTATCCCCTTTATACCCTTCATCCTCCCTCAATGACAATGGTCTCAGGTATGTCTGCTATATAAACTGAGAACCTCAAATATTTTTTTTATAATTTTTACTTTGATTATCAAACATAGTTTAGGAGAATCAAAGGAGAAAGAAAATTAATTTTATTTACCCATGTCTTTGCTTACTGCATTCTCCCCTTACAATATTCCATGGTTACTCTGCTGCTATTTTCTTCTTGTTTACGACACTCTCCTTAGCATTTCTTTCACAATCAGTCTGCTGGTAACAGATCTTAGTTTTCTCTCATCTGAGAAGGTCTCCATTTCTCCTTAATTCCTGAAGATATTTTTACTACATATAAGGTTGACATTTCTTTCACCACTTAAAAAATATTATGATCGTTTATTGGCCTCCAGGAATTCTGATAAAAATCTGCCACTATTTGTTTTTTCATCTTTAGGTAAGGTACCTTTTCTCTCTCACTACTGTCAAGATTTTTACTTTTTATTTTTAGAGGTTTGTGACATACGCCTTGGTGTGTATGAGTTTTCCCAATTGGGTTTGCCCGGGTTCTTGAATTTGTAGATTTGTATATTCTACAAAATTGCTAAGTTTTCAGCCATTATTAGAGTAGTTTTTTCAGCCCTTTTTCCTATCCTCAACTTCTAGTGACACAATTATTCATCTTTGTTATATTACCACATGGTCCTATAGAAACATGTCTGTAGTTTGTCTTTTTTTGTTGTTCCATTATTCTGTTTTCAAATGCACCAATTCTTTTGTCCTTTCCATTTTAATGTTGAGACCATCCATTCAAGTTTTTATTTTTTGTTTTGATTCTTACATTTTACTTTCAAACTTTATACTTGGCTCTGATTTTTTCCTGACTTTTGTCTACTCAGACTTTTTTTTTCATTTTTAATGCTTGTTTATAATCACTTATAATATTTTTACAATGGCTTCTTTAAAGTATTTGTTAGAGAACTCTAAGCTATTTCAGTATTGGCATCTATTTATTGTCTTTGTACACTCCATTTGAGGTCTCCCTGGTTCCGAGTTTGAGGAGTGATCTCTAACTGAAACCTTGACATGTTTAGTATTACTTTGTAGTACACTAGCAGGAAGTTAGGGTTCCTCACTGTACCTTGCATCAAAGTCTGGATTACTTGGGGTCTTTGCTGGCACATGTGGGAGACGGACGACAGTATTTCCTGTGCTGTTTAGCTGTACTAGTTATGGCCTAAATGTTTTGTCTTGGTAGGATGCCCCTTTCTTGAGCTTTGTTTAGAGAGAATATGTTTTTGTTGAGGAATTTTTTTTTGTCTGCACACTTTGACAATTCTTGGTTGCAGGCCTCTACAGTACCCTATCAGGGATATAGAAGGCAAAAATAAACCCCAGGAAATTCACCAAGTTGCTTAGGTCTGTATTTGCAATCTGTTGCAAATTAGCCAGCTACAGTTCCACAGATGCAGACTTGAGTCAAAGGCATAACGAATTTCATAGTTAATAGCATATTCGCATCAGTTCTCCTTGCATCCAAAGAGTTTAGTGGCAATGATCGATGGGCCTAGACAGATGCCTGCAAATTGCAGTGGATAGCAGTACAAGAATGGATCCCTAAGCTAGGGGAACCAGACTCCGCATTCATGCTCTTTGCTCCAGAAGGATACACTATCTTCCAAGGCTGTTAATTATGAATATTCTAGGGAAGGTTATCCAGAGCAGAGGGCAGTCAGTGCCAGTGCATGCTCCTCTGTGGTGGGAGGTTTCATTATCATCCCATTTTTGCTGTTTTTCTTCTTCTCCTACCAAGGTTTCATAAATACTAGGTCCAAAGTGCAAATGCTAATGTAGATTTTTTTTTTTAAGCTTTTAAATGTTTTTGGTTATTAGCTGACAAGCGTTTCCTGTGTAAGGTGATACTTAGTATACAAGAAATCCAATCACTGACCTTAGCTACTTATACTCCAAGGCTTTTCTGTTGATTTCCAACCATCTTAAGTATTCAGCTATAAATGGCTGTGTTCTTTTTTTCCTCCAGATATTCCCTAGCTCCCAGTTTCAGTAACCCACAATGACTGTGGTCATCTACCATCTGGGTCTTAGTCTCGGTCAGTCTACAGGTGTCAAACTCCCTAAGGCCCAGGACTTATGATCTTGGAACCCAAGAGTTCCTTTATTTCAGTTCCAGACTACCTCTGTGTTTCTGCACACGCTATCCGTTTCTTATTGTGGCTATGCCTTTTCAATTATTATAAATTATGTCTTGCTCATATTTTATCTATGTAGTTAAGGTGGAAGCAGAATTTAAGACCAGTGCTGACAGTGTCATTTTACCCTAGATTTTTGTTATACTGTTCTCATCAGGAACAAAGCATAGATTTTTTACTTTTTGGGGAAAAATCCAAAATCATCATCTCATTAGACATGATGATATAATTATTGCAAATTAGACATAAAACTATACCTAAATAAATATGCTAAGTAATTTTCCTTAGTAATGTACTATTGAATGTCCTATTTAATGGAATCCTTTCAAATGTTAAATATCATCCTTGGATTTCTTTTTATATAACTTGTGATTTTCCTTTGTGTGTTTCTGTTTAAAACAAACTCTGCTGATTTAGAATTATCTATTCAAATGTTAATCCATAAACAGATATATATTGATTAATTTTTACATGCCTAGCAGTTTACAGAATGTTGTGAACAATTAATATATACACACAAAATGAATTCCT